>JBAJFG010000438.1:0-348768 GCA_037903475.1 Ancylostoma caninum | reverse complement strand
ACATACATACATACATACATACATACATACATACATACATACATACATACATACATACATACATACATACATACATACATACATACATACACACACACCATGAACTGCCAATGAATAAGAAGTAAGATGAACGTGTTATCCCACATAATCGTTGCGTTATCTCGGTAACACATTCTCTCGCCTTTTGTATTGCCAAATACTTATAAAACGTATAGAAAGTGCATCGCCGTTACATTTTCTCGCCTTTTATACAGCCAAACAGACTCTTAACTCATCCTCCCGTAAAATGTATTGCCGAGTAATGTCTTGACCCATAAAATGTATCATCGAACACATCCTCTCGTGTCAAATGTATCGCCACCGAACTTCAGAGTACACACAAGGGTCTCAAAGAATCTACAGAGAACGTATTTGGGCCCAAATTTTAGGCCGTCACACCGAACATGTATGCTGATTCTCTGTAGGAGCCAGATGGCCGCCTGAAACTCTATCTGGATGAAATTTCTAGGCTTGTCAAATTCGTACTGGATCGTCTTTAGCTAGACTGAAACATTATTTCGCATCTTTAATTAAGAATATGAGATGATCATGCAAAATCCTCGTAAGATTTTTTTTTCAAATAGAGATCGAGGTCAATCAAAAATTCTTGCACGAGAAAACTGAGCATCTGAACACACGTGGCTCAAACCCGGGGCCTTATGGGTACTTATGCAGCCAACATGTAAAAAATTTTATACCCAGTTCCCGTCTAATAAAACAGATAAACACTCTTCTTCTTTTTCTTTAGCGTTTCGCCCGTTCGTTGGCGGGGTCCGCTTTCCTGATCTTCTGACGCTATTTCGCTCTATCGTGCGCCTGGTCTGGGTGGGCGCCCACATGCTTCAGATCGGCATGCAGTGTGTCCAGCCATCGCTGCTTAGGCCGTCCTTTTGGCCGTTTTCCTGGTACCTCAAGATCAAGGCCTACTTTGCAGACGGTGTCTTTGTTGGCGCGCAGAACGTGGCCGTACCATCTAAGGCGGGTTTCGCGAAGCTTGTCAGCAATCGTGGCGACGCCGAACCGCTCTCGGATCTTTTCATTGCGTATGCGTTCCTCGCGCGTGATACCGGCCATCCATCGTAACATCTTCATCTCCATCACACCCAGGCGCCGTTCTACTTCCTTTGTGGCTGGCCAACATTCTGCACCATACAATGCAACGGGTCTAACGACTGCTCGACGCACCTTCTACTTGAAGCTATCTGGGATCTTCTTGTCGCACAGCACTCCTGTCATCAAACGCCACTTCAACTATGTTCCGTTGACTTCATGGGCCAGGCTGCCATCGGCTGAGAGTGTTGAGCCGAGATACCTGAAGTAGTCATTTCTCAGGAGGTCACTGCCATCAACCTGAATGGTGGCAAGCTCATTCACATCGGTCGTCATATACTCAGTCTTTCTGACGTTGAGCCGAAGACCGAACCGCGCTAGACGTTCACTCCAGGCCTGCGTCTGCCGTTCAAGGTCCTCTTTTTGACAGAAGCATGACGTCATCTGCATATGGCAGAGTCCATGGCGTCGGCTTCTGGAGGTCTCTCGTAATAGCGTCCATGACGACGATGAAGAAGAGCGGTGAGAGCGCTGATCCTTGATGTACACCTACGGAAATTCTGCTGACGTGCCTGCGGCCGCCTGCACTCGGCTCCTTGGGTCCGCGTATAGAATCCTGACCGACTCGATGAGCTCCTCGGGAACGCCGTGCCAACGTAGCGCGTACCAGATGACTTCGCGTGGCACGCGATCGAAGGCTTTTTCCAGGTCCAGGAATGCCAGGTGCAGTGGCTTCTGCTTCTCGCGATGCTTCTCTATCATCAGCCGAGCCGCATAGATTGCATCCGTGGTTCCGCAGTTAGCTACGAAACCACACTGGTTCGTGGTAACTCGAATAGTGTCGCGGATTCGGCGGTCGATAATGTGTTCGAATATCTTCATAGTGTGAGAGAGTAGACGTATTGGCCGATAGTTTGCGCAATCCAGAGTTGCCTTTCCTCTTCCAGATCGGGATTGTGGTGCTCTTCTGCCAATCCACAGGAGTTTTCTTCTCTGCGATGATCTGGTTGAAGAACGCCATCAGCCATTCATTGGAATCTGTAGTGGGTCCGCTGAAGTATTATACAACCGAGCCAAAGCTCCGCTTCGCGGCTTTGTCTCGGACCCGTGTGCCACGTTGCTTTTGGGCCAAGTAAACCTTGATGTGTGGTGGTCGTAATTTGGTTACCTACGATGGGGGGGGGGGTCTGCTAAGGCTCTACTTTCCATCATCCACGACACTTGAGTCGCTTTATTTCGCGAGTTTGAGAATTTGTTTTGTTGAAAATGTTTCGTTGAAAATAGTGTTTATCTGTTTCTGGCTTTCTCGTGTCAACCACAGCTTTCTCGTGCAAGCATCGCTTTTCTCGTGCAAGTATGAATCATTTGATGCACAACACGCTTTTTCAAGTTCCTGGGATAGTTTGGCAGAATTTATCACATTTGATCTTAAAGTGTAGGTGTTTTTCTTTCAGAACCGACATTTCCGAGTTTCTAAGAGTTTTCCATGACGTTCAGTTGGGTTCACGACCGCGGTTCTGGTCTAGTCGAATGAAAATTCATTTTTTCGACGTATTCGTCCCATATCCTCTTTCCCGTTTGGTCGGCTGTGATCTCCGGGGCGCCTCTTCATTATGTGAATCTTCTTATCTAAGCGACGTTCTGCTTAGATGAGAAGACTTGTTTCACCCATGTCCTTTCTACTTCCCACTACTTCTCTAATCTCACATTATTGCATGCAGTCAATTTGGAAAATCTCTACGGGTTTTGTTTGCGTTTGTTTCCAACAACCTATTCCCCGTTTCGTTGGTTGCGTGTCCTATGTTGCCTCTCCACTGTACGAAAGAGAGCTCTGGAACGTTGTAGCTGACTGAAAGGATCTGCTTGCCCCACGCTGTCTCACTACATTGTACTACGTCGTTGCATGAGATTCACTTCGTTGGTTCGTTTTTCCTGAAGTGCCTATAATTTTGCTCAGCCTCTCCTTGTTTTATCGTGCAAGAGGTTATGGAACATGGCGACTAACGCAAGATCATGTCATGCAGAAGAAGATCTTTCGATCTTTGGTGCTCTCCCAAACATCGTTGCAGCTCCAGTTTTCAGTAATTTCCTATCGCTAATTATTGTGCAAGCCTCTATTCATTCATTAAACGTGTATCGTTAATAGGAAGGGTTATGCTGCTGGTAAATGAATCTCTTTTAAGATGACTTCCGTTCCAAGGATATGCATGCAGTTCTCTGGTTTCAGCAGAACCAATAACTTCGTGAGTCAACAACGCGTAAGTATCTGTCAGGTAACTTATAATTTCTAATATCCTCAGCCAACAATCGCGCGGCGTCTACTCTTTGGACAGGATAATCCCGGAGATACGCATTTGATAACGAAATTTCAGTTCCTACCCAAGAATACATACCAGAATTCGTGTAATGTTTTTTTTTTTCGAATGCAACATTGCTTCCCGGAAATTTGTCTGCAGAATTTTCCCCTGCGTTAGGAAGTGCCAAACCAGCTGTATCACAGTGGCGTGCGTCGGATGGGATTATACCCCCATTAATAACTTAGCATATCTGTTATCATAAGTCAATGAATTTTCTTCACAAGACTAAGCTGTGGCGCGTTATAGCTGTTAAGGACAGTTCGTTTAAATTTGCCAATCTGTGATTTGCCAACTCATTGAAATGCCCTATCACAGATCAGTCGCACTGACCTTTCCAGGATATAATGCTCCACACTGCATTGAATAGCATGGCGTATTATGATGATCCTGAAGTTGTATGGTAGGTGTGACGTAAACAAGGTCCTCACTGAATTCCCTCGGATTTTAAGACTTTTTGAAGTGCTGAATAAAATTGATGTGTTTGTTGCTTACCGTAACTCCGTTCTCGTGGAGCTGCAGAAGAATAACTACGTGAACTCAAATTCAGCACACACGGAAGAATTGGTCCTCGAGATTTTGCTACATCTCGGAAATTTAGCACAGTACGAATAGCTCCCGCAGCATATGAACAGCGGAAACTCATGCGTTCCGCTCCATAACAAGTAAGATTGCGTGCCAGTTATTCACTCGGACGAGTTTGCGCCCCGTAAATTAAGACGTGCTTGTGCCATTAGGTGCATTTCAATTTAATATTCGCTCATTCCCTAGCTTTGCTTTCTTCCAAGACGTTTAATTATTATCAGTTCTTTATACTTTTCCACCCTCAACGTCTGCGGCAACACCCCATCTCATTGGGCCTGCCACAGAGGATGTTTGAAATCCCAGGAACACGACGAGCACACTGGTAAGCGATTGCTGGACAAAATTTACACAAATTTTCTTTTGTGCGAAAATACGTGTGCGGGAAAGAATGTACCAAGCAACTGTTACTGCTTAGTAACTAATGTTTAGTATTATTTGTTGTGTTTGAATCTTTTTTTGTCAGTCGCTAAGGAATCTGTGCAGTACATATCATTTATACAGAAAGTTCGTTCTTTTTAAATTACATTTTTTGATATTGAGGGCGGCACTCTCGGCAAGCCTCATTCCGGAGAGTTCGCCGCAATCACGGTTCTCGTAGAACTCATATCTAACGGACTTATACCGCGAAAGAAATGCGTGAAGAATCTACAAAAACGGGATTCTATGCGCTTGGTTGCAATTAAGAGACGTACTTCAAAAGATGAAAATTTCCTTGAGTGCTACCCTCAACCAACTGCTACATTAAATCTAAAAAGAAAATTTTTTGAGCAATGGTATCTTTACAAAATACAACACATTAGGAACAGTGTCGCAAGCAAACTTCTAGGAGGGGTGTATGTAAAATACAAAGGACCATGTGATCTTCTTTTGTAAGTCCTATGTAGTATTTTGATTTATGTATGTCACACATAACTTTCATAAGTTACATACATCATTTTTCAAGATTTCATTCTACATTACCTGTACCTTCTATGAAAGCTTCGTGCAAGGTGATAATTGCCGCTGCAGCAGCAACTATTAATTCTTTTCCTCTTTTTTTTCGGCTACATCTCCCACGATGGATTTTTGTGCCTTGTGCAAGCTAAGATGATTTTGCATGTAATTATATGATTTTGCATGTAATTATACGAGATGCTGACAATTTGCGTAAAGTTATCACTCAAATTTCTTTATGTTGCCTTTGTACTCTACGCGAAGTATAGAACGTAGCATCTCCATCGGGACAGTGATTAGGGGTCCTGCACTCAAGTAGAGTATAACGATAACCTTACATGCAAATTCGCTTGTGGGTCTACATGAGTGCAAGATCCTGCGTCCTGTCCCGATGGATACGCAAGGCTCTAGACTCCACGTAGAGTATAAAGGCAACATAACTCAAAAAAAAGGTTGAATATAAACTTCACATAAATTATGAGCAACACTCTCGCAAGTTTACATGCAATATCATCTTGGCTTGCATAAGATTTCTGAGCGGAATGATTTATCAAATTACCTATGGCAACAGGCTTCCCATATTAAAGCTCGTTCACTTTGTCGAGCCTACGAGTTGATGAGGGCGGAGCAAGTCAGATGAGCGGGATGATGGTCTTGTGACCGCGGCCTATTCCCCCTCTCCTGCTTCTCATGAAGACACGCCCCTTCCTCGTATAATGCAATATTCTATTAATGCTGTGATGATAAAATATTCATATATACATAACTAGTTTTGTGTAAAAGACGCTACATCACGGGTGGAAGGATTCAAGTTAAGGACAAGCCATCCTTAGACTTCACAACTTTCAGCCCCCCATGTCGTTTATTTCGTTCTTTCCAGTCAAACCGCCATGTGGGACAGAATACCCGTTGATAGGAGTGGGCCCAGCTCCCGTCTAATGACTACCGAATGTCTCATATCCGTGTGTTTGGTTGTTATGTTTGTTGTATATTCTGTTCTGATGCTATGGTAGTTGTGAATAGTAAATTGAAATACCTTTCTCGTGTTTTTGATTAAATTTTAAACAAAATGGGTAGCAAAGTTCTTGCATGTTGGGATTGATCTATAGAGTCGAGAATGTCCTTTCGGCCAAAACAACTACTTCATGTACACAGGCATGTCGTAAGCGTAAGCAAAACCGATCATTATGTAGTGATGGTGAAGAGAGGAAGCTGCAATTCGCGTGGACAGCTAGTACATGAATAAGATTGTTCTTGCATGTTTCCTAAAAGACTGCACTATGCTGATCTCTTTGCTTGTGAATAGCACAGGCAGCTCTGGACTATTTATAGGGCTCTATCAGCTTTCTGCGTCAAAACGAGTAAAAATATGCCATCGTCACTTCGTTGAAGCAGTAAGTGAATTTGAAAAGTTTCTGGTGCAAAACAAATTTCTGGCTTTGTACAAATTATCGGCAAGCAAAATTCATTGGGGTCGAGATGATGTTGGAGGCTATTATTAGTTCCTCTTACTCCTCTCTTCAAACCTTCCGTTCTCTAGCAACACAGGGAGCACCTGAAAAATACTTTGCGAGATGTTCTCTCGTCTAAAGGAGAATGAAAGTTTTGCAATACTTCCTTATCCAATACAACCTTCCTAAAGATGGGTGGTCTATTGTACAGCAGCCACCCGTAGGTTCTATACTTCTGTTTAGGATCCGGCAGAACCTAAGTGATTTCGTGCTCGCAGATTTACTGCTGCTTACAGGGTATCGTCTTTGTCAACACAGAGCATATTATATTTCGGCCTCTTGTATATGCTCAACACATACGAGGCGTTGCGAGTCTCCATCTCAACGGGGCACTCTTTCCCTTCTTCACTCCCAGGCGCACCGTCCTGCGAGTCTTTCGCAACTGTGGCGTGATAATATGCGATACAGGGCCAGTGTATATGTCTGTTCTAACAACGCTGCCTTTCTGTCATATGCGAGCAGCATCAATTTCTCACGAAATGATAACGGAACCAAGCCTTTCCACCTCTTCTTCCGTCCTACTGCGCTTCACATCACAACTGCCAGGCTAGGCGCTTAGAACTTTTCTGCAGGCCAAAGTGAAGGCAACTTTTTTTTCAAATTCTGAAACTTTCCCGATCTTCCGATTGCATACCCGATCTATCGTGCACAGCGCCTGGTCGGGTGGCAGCATTGTCTCCTCTGCCGTATTCTTACCCATTGGGTTTTAAGAACCACTCAACTGATGCTCATGTCATTCACTCGTCGGCTGGTTCATCCCCGTTACCTCTGAAGTCAGTTTATTCCTCCACGAGAATTCTTGGTGACTTTTCATCGACTGGATATGCACTTTCCTTTGACCCACCGAGATCTCTTGCACATCACTTCGGTGTTCTTCTGTAGCTGTGGAGAGAGGATGTTTTGATGGCAGTCCTGCACAGCAGGTTGATTACATCGAGAGACTGTACACTTTGACGGAGGGGGAGGGTTACCAGTTCACATGACGCAGCTGTTGGAGGTTGTGCTTCACATCAGGAAGGAGACCAACTTGATGAGCAATTGATTGGCCGATGCAGTCAGCAAGAACAATCAACTCAGGAAAGAAAATTTACCTCCAAAACGTGCTATTGAATCCTTGTTGTCATCAATTAATTGTTCTCAAGCTTAGGATCGTAGTGCTAAAGAGGTTAGTACTTCTGAACATGATTCTGAGATGAAACTCCCACTTGTTATTATTGGTGTTCCTGAGTCCGAACGTCAAGTTCCGTCCCGGGAGCTCATTATGATTACGATTGCTTCTTCTCGTTGCTCGATTTTCTATGCATTGAGTGTTTGCCTACTACAATGTATCGCATGAACAGAAATCGTCTCCAGAAGGGTGATTCGAATCGAACTTGAAGTCTGAAATAATTGAAAAAAGACTTAAAATTGGACTTCTACAGGTGGTTCTGCCAGCTAGAAAGTTCCAAGTATAGGCAGTCGGGCGCGCTCCTCGACTGAGAAATTCATGATTTCTCCTAAATTTCTCTTCTACCACATTCCTCTTTTGCGTTCTTCTAGCATGCAAACTCTCTCTCTCTCTTCTCTCCCTCTGAACAACTTCCGGTCAAAAAAGAAGGATTTGGCCGCGGTAGAGTCTCGGCTCGAGTGCCGGTTCAACAGTCCTTTAGGCGATTTTAATCTGCCGGATAATAACTGAGCCATTCCTTCCAGTGGTAAGATTAGTTCCGCCATGCTTTTGCAGGCATGTGCAAGTGTCATGATCTCAATCAACGTGTCAGCTTCTCAACCGAGGAAAACTCTATTCTTGGCATTGAGCAGTCGTAAGTCGGTAGATGCAATCTATTTCGATCTATCTAAGGCATTTGATAGAGTGAATCGTAGGATTCTTTGTGAGAAGCTCAAACAGTGCGGATTAGGCAGCCAGCCGCTCGATTGGTTCTAATCCTACCTATCTGATAGATCATCCACTGTTAAGTTTGAAAATACGTATTCTAAATCCTCCTTATGTCGAAGCGGCGTTTCACAAGGTGGAGCTTTGTCCCCAACACTCTTTCTCATCTATACTGCTGACTTACCTAGTACATTAAAGAGCCATACTTCAATTAAAGTTCAGCTATACGCGAACGACATGAAGATTTATGCTAGATATAATGAAAATGATGCCGCGGATTTTCGCTTTGCTTCATCCAACGCAATTGCTGCCATGAAATAATGGTCTCATCAGAACGATTTGCCGCTGAATATGTCAAATTACACAGTCCTTCATTTGGATCCTTACCATGAATATACGATAGATGGGACTCCTTTGATTTGTAAAAATCAGGTGAAAGATCTTGGGATAATTACTGATGAGAAACTAAATTTTTGAGAACATACTTTTCCAAATTCTTCGTAACGTTCACACCAAGGATCCTGGGATTCTCGTTAAACTATTCAAATCATATGTAATCCCACATATTGATACTGTTCCTAAATTTGGAGTCCCTATCTTATGAAAGACATTCGGAAGATTGAAAAAGTCATGCAGACCTTCATGAGAATTTTGTACTATAAGGCATACCAAATGAAGGCTATCCGCAACTAATGCCAGGATATCAGAACAGGCTCAAGAATCTCCATCCGCAGAGTCTAGAGAGCAGACGTGTTCTCCGAGGTCTTCTTTTCACTTCCAAGGTACTCCGTTTAGAGATCAGGTTGTAAGCTAGTAAATACTGGGTTTTCAAACCCAGCAATGGAAGCAGTGGTGGGTTTGTAATTCACCAGTCGATATGTGCAAATAAGTTTCATACAAAAACTTCCAACTCCTTTTTCGTGTAACTGCTAGATGGATCCTGTCTCTTCCACCGGAAATTATGCGGTCTTCTTCAAGCCTGACTTTTCGTCGACGACTACAGAAGCTGACTCTATCAACAGAACTATTTGGGATATCTGAATGATCAACGGTTGAAACAGCCTCTTTATCTTCCTACTCGCTTAGTTCCTATGGTCCCCAGTTTCCTTTTTTTCTCTGATAAAGAGAGGACATCTCAGGAGGCTGATGAATGTTAATCGCTATATCAACTGATGTAGCGTAGTATAGCTGCTGGAAGCTTGTGATGCACTTTTTTTTTGTTCTCAAGAATAAAACGAGAATGAATAAACTAGTTTCTTCCTCAATTCATTGGAAAGTGGCTGAAGTTATGGCCACCTCTGTTATTTTTCTAGAGATTAGAACAAGGTATTTTCCAAAAGTAGACCAGTTATAACAACCAGCATCTTGTGCCCTAAAAAACTTCACGAGAAATTTTGGTGAAAATTGAGCACATGGTAAATTTGAGTCGCTAGAAACAAATAGCAAATCCACTTCCAAATTTTGCATTGCAATCCATTTTTTGCAGTTGGGGTAGACACGGCATCTCGCATAATTTTCTTCTGTGCACAGGAGCTGTTTCAAATGCTGATCCCGGTTGCTAAATTCATTTTGCATGTTTCTGCCAAACCAGGTCTCTTTCTTTAGAGGAAGCATCCACGGGAAACTTTGAGATTTTGCCATTTCCTAGGGTATTCGATTACGCAGAGTCTAGATTTGATGCCAAAAACCCTAAAAGTACCGAAATCCGCAGTTTTGATGATGCGTCGGGCAAAGCAGGGAGAGATATTGGACGAGTGATCCGCTCATTGTGGTATCGGGCGTTATCATCGCGATCGATGCCACTACGCTACATCAGCTGATATAGCGATTAACATTCATCAGCCTCCTGAGATGTCCTCTCTTTATCAGAGAAAAAAAGGAAACTGGGGACCATAGGAACTAAGCGAGTAGGAAGATAAAGAGGCTGTTTCAACCGTTGATCATTCAGATATCCCAAATAGTTCTGTTGATAGAGTCAGCTTCTGTAGTCGTCGACGAAAAGTCAGGCTTGAAGAAGACCGCATAATTTCCGGTGGAAGAGACAGGATCCATCTAGCAGTTACACGAAAAAGGAGTTGGAAGTTTTTGTATGAAACTTATTTGCACATATCGACTGGTGAATTACAAACCCACCACTGCTTCCATTGCTGGGTTTGAAAACCCAGTATTTACTAGCTTACAACCTGATCTCTAAACGGAGTACCTTGGAAGTGAAAAGAAGACCTCGAAGAACACGTCTGCTCTCTAGACTCTGCGGATGGAGATTCTTGAGCCTGTTCTGATATCCTGGCATTAGTTGCGGATAGCCTTCATTTGGTATGCCTTATAGTACAAAATTCTCATGAAGGTCTGCATGACTTTTTCAATCTTCCGAATGTCTTTCATAAGATAGGGACTCCAAATTTAGGAACAGTATCAATATGTGGGATTACATATGATTTGAATAGTTTAACGAGAATCCCAGGATCCTTGGTGTGAACGTTACGAAGAATTTGGAAAAGTCCTCTGTACGCTGAATCGGTAACACGGAAAATATGTTCTCAAAAATTTAGTTTCTCATCAGTAATTATCCCAAGATCTTTCACCTGATTTTTACAAATCAAAGGAGTCCCATCTATCGTATATTTATGGTAAGGATCCAAATGAAGGACTGTGTAATTTGACATATTCAGCGGCAAATCGTTCTGATGAGACCATTATTTCATGGCAGCAATTGCGTTGGATGAAGCAAAGCGAAAATCCGCGGCATCATTTTCATTATATCTAGCATAAATCTTCATGTCGTTCGCGTATAGCTGAACTTTAATTGAAGTATGGCTCTTTAATGTACTAGGTAAGTCAGCAGTATAGATGAGAAAGAGTGTTGGGGACAAAGCTCCACCTTGTGAAACGCCGCTTCGACATAAGTAGGATTTAGAATACGTATTTTCAAACTTAACAGTGGATGATCTATCAGATAGGTAGGATTAGAACCAATCGAGCGGCTGGCTGCCTAATCCGCACTGTTTGAGTCAACAGTGGTCGTAGAGGCAGCGCGGTCAGAACTTGGTGCGACTAAACCAGGTCGAAGGACGACCGACAAGCAACTTTGGCTATGGACGGACGAAGTGAAGTCGAGGGTTCGGGAGAAGAAGAGCATGTACCATGCCTTCCTGGACAGCAAGACAGACGACCGTTGGCGTAAATACTGCGAAGCGAAGAGAGCAGCGAAAAAGGCTGTGGCGGTGGTGAAAGCCGCACATTACGCGGATGTCGGCAAGAAGCTAGACACGAAGGAAGGCGAACGGCTCATAAACCGGCTCGCGAAATCTCGTAAACGTCAGATGGAAGATATCGAAAAGTTCCATGGCGTCAACGACGAGCACGGCCACCTTCTAATGGACCGCAGGAAGGCAATGAAGCGATGGCGTGATTATTTCGAGAAAGTCTCGACGGAGGAATTCGCCCACCCACCTATTCCCTTTGTATTGCCAACCTACGGGCCCGTGCAGGCAATCACTACCGAGGAGACAGAGGCAGCGCTGAAGCGAATGATGTCACATAAAGTGACTGGTCCCGATGACGTGGCAGTGGATCTATGGAAGTCGCAATGCTGGGGATCTGCTGAATGGCTGGCGAGGTTCTTTAACCAGATAGTGGCGGAAAAGATAGTGCCCTCGGAATGGCAGCGGAGCACCACAATTCCGATATGGAAGCGCAAAGGCAGTCCTGCTGACTGCGCTAACTACCGACCTATTCGCCTGCTGTCCCATACCATGAAGGTTTTTGAGCATATCATTGACCGCAGGATTCGCGATATCGTGAGGCTCTCCGCTAACCAGTGCGTATTTGTAGCTGGGTGCGGCACCACTGATGCCATACATGCTGCACGTCTCTTGGTAGAGAAGCACCGTGAGAAACAAAAGCCGTTGCATCTCGCCTTCCTTGACCTAGAAAAGGCATTTGACCGCGTGCCCCACGAAGTCATCTGGTACGCTCTTCGGCAGCATAGCATTCCTGAAGAACTTATCGAATGGGTTCGCATTCTTTACACCAGTCCAAGAAGTCACGTGCAGGCGGCTGCCGGCACGTCTACGGATTTCCCCATTTCCGTTGGTGTGCACCAAGGCTCTGCTCTGTCCCCGCTCCTCTTCATTGTGGTGATGAATGTTGTAACACGGGATCTGCAGAAACCCACGCCGTGGACTTTGTTGTACGCAGACGACGTCATGCTCGCGTCTGAAGACAGACAAGAACTCGAGCGGCTGACACAGGCTTGGAGTGAGCAACTTGCACGCTTCGGCCTACGTCTTAACGTCAGGAAGACGGAGCATTTAACAACCAGCGTGGATCAGCCCGGTACCATACGCGTAGACGGCGCACAATTACCTAGAACGGAAGTGTTCAAGTACCTTGGGTCAGGAATTTCATCTGATGGTAGTCTTTATCATGAAATTGTAGCCCGAGTTAATTCCGCATGGGGAAAGTGGCGCTCGTTGACCGGTGTTCTGTGTGACAAGAAGATCCCGGACCGCCTGAAATCGAAGATCTATCGTACCGTTATCCGTCCCGTTGCTCTCTATGGCGCCGAATGTTTGCCTGCAACCAAGGAAATAGAACGTCGCCTCAGCGCTATGGAGATGAAGATGCTGCGCTGGATGGCTGAAGTAACGCGGCTCGATCGAATCTGCAACGAGGATATGTTTGGCGTTGCGGCGATATCTGATAAACTTCGCGAATCTCTTCTGCGATGGTATGGCCACGTTCTGCATGCCGAGGAAGGAACCGTCCGCAAAGTCGGCTTTGATCTCGAAGTCTCCGGCAAACGGCCAAAAGGTCGACCAAAGCAACGCTGGCTTGACACACTCCACGCCGATCTTAAGCTAGCCGGAATTCACCCGGACCAAGCGCGCGATAGGGCTAAATGGCGTCAACAGACCTCTAAAGCGGACCCCGCTACTAAACGGGACAAACGCTGAAGAAGAAAAAGAAGAAGATGATGATGATGACTGGCCAGTTAAATGGAAGCTCCCTTTATCTTTATCGATCACAAAAGCCAAGGGCCGTAGTAATTGCTCTATAACTGCCGGTTAATCAAGAGGTTGGACCGGCAGTTATACACTTTATAACCAGGAACCATTACTATCTTGAAATGGTCTGGAAGGAATGGATTTCGACTTGGTTGCCATATCGATATTGATAGAGCGCGCGCAGAGAGCGCGCAAATGTCTTAGACGCAGACAAGGGGACATCCCGGTTATTAAAAAGTCCTCCAGAGGACTTTTTAGATCCCGGTCATACAAGTGTGTAAGTTGTATTGCAGCATGATTTTTCGTTAAAATTTGTGCTTTCCTAACTAAAACAATTAGGAAAATTAAGCAGTTACCTTCTGTTTAAGGTTCCAAATTATTCTGTTTGCATTTAAAACAACCGAATAGCTCTGGCAATTCATTCGGTCTCATTTTACAAGTGCGAGAAGTTAATTAGACAGGTTGAAATGAAACCTACATAGTTTGAAGCTTTGACTAACAAGGATCTACATCATGTATACCAGTAATTGGCCAGTCGATATTATGCTGTACGGTTATGAGGCGCCTCCCGCCAAGAAGAACAAGTTGGTGGTGGTAGAGTGGGTAAGATGATAGGATATGATGGAGTGGGTGCGGTGTTCAAATCCTGCCTGTATCCGTAACTTTGCATTTTTGCGTTTGCGCCGTTAACCACGACTAAAATTACCAAAAAGGTTCGAACACATTAGTTATGCACGTAATTCTGCACTATCTGCGAAATAGTTGCAATATTAGGAATGTAGTTCAGATCCGATGCGCTATTGCTTCAGAATTGTAACCAGGGTCAAGCGTGATGATGGTAAAACGTCGATCCCCATACGACCCCCCCCCCTTTGAGCCACCAAAAATACGACCCCCCCCCCTTTGCACACAAATTTCCTTCTATGCTTACAGAATTTAGATATTGTATCCCATTTCAGGTGTTCGTACTGCGACAGGTGTGGTGGAGCCAGAGCATAGGAAGGAGAAAGAGGCTCTTTTGTATCTAACTAGTTGTTTGGAAGTTTTTTGGAAAACGTTGAAATGTACGCGGAGGACAAAAAACGTGCATTAACTATGCAATTTTGCTAACGTAACTAATGAGGCTCGAACACATCAAGAAAAAACATCTATATACATCATCTACATGGTGAAGGGTTCGATCCCTACCGAGGCTCAAATTTTTGCTGAGGGTTAAGGCGTGTGCGGTGAGCGAATTTCAGTCTGAAAGCGTCAGTACAGAGTTTCTAAACGAAATACCTTCGTATTCGTTACGAAAAACAACCATACACATCAGCGACATGGTCAAGGGTTCGATCCCCTCCGAGCCCAGAATTTTTGCATGGCGTGAAATGACACGCGCTTGTAGTAGATTCGAGATGATCGACCGTAAAGCACGAAATAACTGTTTATAGAGGTGGAGGACTGGGTAGGACTTTCAGTGCGAAAATTTCAGCCTAAAATTTTGACTCGTTCAGAGACATGGTTGTAGTCGGACACGAATATCAGAAGATCTAGCCCGTTGAGAACCCAATTTTTTTCAGGTTCCTAATAGTCGAAGGTTTTCGCTTTCAGGCTGTACAGCTCGTTTTTCCGCAGCTGCTTCTGCCGCGATTCAACTCCGTCGATAAAAACATGGAAAAAAGGCCATTTTTATCGACGAAACCTCATCTCCGTAATTCCCGTGCTGAATCTTTCATCTTGAAGCTGGAGATCTGAAACCTCGGGGTAAAGCACTATTGGGCAGGTTCCATAAAATGACTTTTTATCGGCCTGCAGGACTGAGTAGGACTGTCAGTACGGACGTGCGAAAATTTTAGCCTAAAATTTAGACTCGTTCAAAGGCATGGTTGTAGTCGGACACGAATATCAGAAGATCTGGGCCGTTGAGGTCCCAATTTTTTTGACGTTCCTAATAGTCGAAGGTTTGCGCTTTCAGGCTGTACGGCTCGTTTTTCCGCAGCTGCTTCCACCGCGATTCAACTCCGTCGATAAAAACATGAAAAAAAAGCCATTTTTATCGACGAAACCTCATCTCCGTAATTCCCGTGCTGAATCTTTCCTCTTGAAGCTGGAGATCTGAAACTTCGGGGTAAAGCACTATTGGGTAGGGTCCATAAAATGGCTTTTTACTGGCCTGCAGGACTGGGTAGGACTTTCAGTACGGACGTGCGAAAATTTTAGCCTATAACCCCCCACTTTTCACTATTCAACTCATACTGTTAAAGTCGTTTAATCACGTCAAAACAAATCCCGTGTATGGATAATTCAGTGTCCCACTTCTTCCGTTTTTTCTACCTTTTTTTCTACCTCCTATTCCACACTAAGGCACCCCCTCCCGACCACGACCTCCCCCTTACGACCCCCCTCTTTCCCCACCCCCCCCCCCGTACGACCCCCCTTTGATAATTTATCGACACACGCTTGACCCTGATTGTAACATAAACACCCTATCATTCGAAACAGAAAACGGATTAATCGTGGAGAACATCTATTAACAGCAGCGAGGGGCCGTCTTTTGCAAATAAGTGGAAATGGAGTGGATGTCGTTCAAGTGATGACAAGAATTTGGTTATATCTTGGTTATAAGTCGGTTAACCTTGAAAATTCGAGGCCACAACTCTCTCTATAACCGTCGGTTCCAGCGCAATTACTACGACCCCGAATAATTTCATGTTGGTCGGTTCAATCCGGAAGACCCCACTTCCTTAGCGGGAAAAAACTTAACAACACAGATACCATTTGTGACGTAGGTTTTATGTTAAATACGAAACTCAACTTCGTTGAACATTGCAATATAATAGCAAAAAGGCCGAAAGAACTCTTAACAACATTTTCAAATCATTGTCGACAAATTCAGCTATCTTTTACTAGCGTACAAATCTTATGGACGACCTATTCTAGGATATGGCACTACTGTGTTTAGTCCGAAGTCCAAAAACACCATTACGAGGCTCCAATTTGTTCAGAACAGCTTTACTAGAAAGCTCTCGATATGATTACATGGGTATAACTATGCCAACATTCCTTCGGCTCCTATTCGAACATTAAGAATTCCTTCTCTAGCTACTCGACCAATCAAGCACGATCTTGTTATGATCTATAAAATCATCTGCGGCATCTTCCAGTAAATAAGTTTTTTAGGCTATCCCCTTCGTGCACAAGAAGTAGCCCATTGAAGATAGAATTCTCCATGGCAAAAAATAGCTTATGATCCAAATTTTTCACACAAAGAGCTGGCTCAATTTTTCTAAGATTCTCCAAGAAATTCGCTCTGTCATGGTCACTAAGGCAATATGAGAGACAGGTAGACAAGTATTTGAGAGAATCTACTTTTTGATTTACTACATACGTATGCCTTGTATTGACATAATTGAATCACTTCTACTCTCCATGCTCTACTGATTGTCTTCAAATTTTATGCATTGCACTTGTAATCTCAATATTGTATCTATAATCAACGTGGTCCACGTGCAAATAAACAAATAAATAAATATTGCAAGTGAGGGAGGAAGTTTGATCCTGTACGCGAACAACGCACAGATGCGCCAGTGGATTCCTTGTCCGGAATCACTTCCAAAACAGTCAAAAGCAGACCCCCCGAGAAGAGGGTTTTTCAATGTTGCCAGTGGAACCACAATGAAGAGGGAACTCTGCGCTATCCAACTCCAGAAGTTGGCAGGTGTCATCAGTGAAAAACACCCAAAACGAGCAAATGTTCATCTTCAGCAAGATAATGCTCACGCGCTCTTTGCAAAAGCAAGTCGTGAGAAGACTCAGAATCTAGGTTGGGAATTTCTGTCCCACTTCGCCTTATCGCATTCGCCAGACCTGACCCTGCCGCACAGTCACCTTTCCCTGACCATAAGCAGCCACCTGTGGAAAATGAGGCTTGACAATTAACAGGAACTCGAAAATGAGTGTCAACGTTTTTCGATCCACAGTCTGCGTTCTGGCAGGAAGGAACAGAGAATCTGCCCAAAAAATGGACAAAGGTACCGCGTAGTAGTAGTAAATATGGCATCAATTGGGACTTTGTTTAGTAAAGAATTCCATTTCCAAAGAATTCGTTTGAGTGTTGCAGAATATTTCACCAACCACCAAATAGTTCAGCTTGCTTCATACAGTTTCTGAACACTCTGGTGAAATTTATCTTATATCCAAGCTGAAATCCTCGAGAAACTGATCACTGCAAGGAGCTATCGGAACCCGCTTGTACTTGTTCAAACTTGTTGAAAAAAAAACCTGTCAGAGCATATTGTCATTGAAGCGCGCTCTTATCCCAACCCCGAAAATTTCTTGGGAAATTTCTCTAGTGTGAAGGAGCGTGTTGATGTTCTGTCAACTCCGAAATGTGCGCCTAGGGAGTGCTTCTCCTCCAAAGTGGCATCCTTCATTTTCGAGAAACTGTCTTCGTTTTTGGAAAGTGGTCAAAAAGTGGTCAAAAACCACATTTTGACCGTTTTTGACGGTTTTTCTCAAAAATGAAGACGGTTCCTCAAAAACGAAGACAGTTCCTCAAAAACGAAGGATGACGTCTTGGGAGGATAATTGTTCGTATAGTGGGCATCCACTGCCAAAATTTTAACGTGATTGCCACCTATAGGAAGAACAGCTCCTGATTATCTCCACAGCGCGCCAGAGTACAAGGGGTGGATGAAGTGATTTGTAGTCCACATTTGCAGTGCAATATATTTATGGTGTGAAGAATGAAGCATGTGAACAATGAAGGATAAAACGATCTGATATGCTATCCTGTCGCTGTTATTGTAGACAAGTGTGTATATAAGGAACTGTAAGAGTAGGGTAGCATTCATTTCGCTCGCGCCTCTGTGGTTGAAGGTTCGGAATAAAGTTCTTTCACCACCAGTCTTCCACAACAGAAGAAAGCGGACGATTTACTTGGGGGCCGAACCCCTTACTCGCCTGAAGAGTACTGCTGCTACACAGTACTGAGGACCCTGCCAATCCGGTAGAGATTCGAGAAGAAGCCCACGGAGGCCAAAACGTGAGGTTTCTACACCCACATTTCGCGTGGCGGTGCCATATTCTGACCATCTTTTCGATAGGATGACGGATATCGACGCCATGGAAGCCGACCTCGACCTCGAGCGTCTGCTACTGGACGATCCCACGGCGGCAGAGCAGATCGCTACTATGAGGGCGTCCATTGAGCGCCTCATCGGGACTGTGCAGAAGCTGGCGGACAACAGCTCAGCACAGGTAAACTCGATATGGAAGGTCATGACCAACAAGGTCAAGACAATCCAGGCTATACCTCATTCGTATCTAGAAAACGTAACCAAGAAGCGTAAAGAGACGGGAGAAGTATCCTTTTCGCTTCTCGATACTGAGTGCGAAATCATGTACGCACAGCTTGCTGACCTCAAACAGGTGGGTCACAAACTGACCACCTTGGCTAGGTTTTTGGAGCGGAATGGAAGCTCCATCATGCAGAAGCAAGTGCAGCAAGCAGAGTACGATGATTTCTGCATGAAAGAACTAGCTCGAGTGTTAAAAGTAAACACAAGCGAAGTTCTGGAAGAAGCAAAACGATTGGTAACGGTGGCCAACCGAGCGCAAACCACTTACTTTCAGACACAACCGCCAGATGCACCGGGTGCAAGAAATGAGCCACACTGCGTGCAGTTGAACAGAGGAGACTTTGATAGCGTGGAGTATCACGCTACTTTCGACCCAATCGCTGCCGCAGAAGGTAGGAACCCGCCCACAAGTGACCAGAATTCGGGGTCAACTTACGGGATGCAGCAGAATGTTAAAACGACTTCTTTTCAGCGAGAAAAGAAGAAAGAGCTCTCGCCGAGGAGGAAGGCATCGAGCCAACACTCGATAGTGGAAATCGACTCCCCAGGTGAGGATCTGAGTTACCAAACGCCAAACCCATCAGAGGTAAACGTGGCGCGCATGGTCGCCGCTATGACCCTACCAGATGTAGAGGTATATAAAGACCAAAAAGGGGAAAACTTCGAAAGTTTTGTGACTAAGTTCAAAATAAAATACCAGAGTCTCGGGCTGAGTGAAGGAATGCTCATACATCTCTTCACCTCAAAGCTGAGCTGGTACCCAAAATCGATTGTACAAGCGCTGCCCAAGAAAATAAAGGAAACCAACCTTGAAGCTGTGTTAGATGCGCTACAAAAAAGGTTTGGAGAAAATGATTCTGCCTCTCAAATGAAAGCGTATATGAAGCTGAAGCATCTCAGGATGGAGGGAGACGTCTCTAGCTACTGTGTCGAACTAGAAAACTTGACCCATTTCCCGATGCTTCAGAAAGCGAACTATAGCGCACAAGAGCCGGCGAATTAGTGGCACAGTTGGTGGACTGGCCAGAATATCTGCAACTGTACACGACCATGGAAATCGCTCCTAAGGAAGGAGTGTACGAAATGGTCAAAACAATGGCTCAGCGATGTGAGCGGAGCAAGGAGGTCGCCAAAGCGATGAGAAGCCTGACAGAAACCCCGAAACCACGATCTGCACAAGAAGACAGACAGAATAGGAGACCGGACTACACGGAAAAACTGTCGGTCGAGAAAAGAAAGGAACCAGAAACATTAGAGATACAAGCAAAGAAAAAGCAAACTGCGGAAAAACTATCGAAATGCTACAACTGCAACAACTACGGGCATTTCCGAAGGAATTGCAAAAAGGTTTGCTCGCAATACTGAAGAAAAGAACCACACAGAGGAGAAGAACTCGATGGCGCCAAAAGTGTTTAGGCATCATTGAGTAAGTGGGTCTGTAACGCAGTTGGAGTTGCCGTTAACGAACAAGAGTTGATGGGAGAACGAACAGTTGCAGATGTACAGTTGCTAGGTCTTACAAGCACTCCTAGATACTTTCTCTCAAATCAGTATCATCCCCCTTGAAACATTACTAGCTAGCTAAGCAACAGGCTTCGATCTTGATTCTGACGTGGAACAAATAGAACTGGCACAACAGGTTTCAATCTATGATGCGTCAGGAAACAAAATGTCATTCAAAGGCGCAATGAAACTCTCGCTGAGGCTACCAGGGTGCGCTATGCACAGGATTGCGTTTTTCGTGATGGCAGGTGGAGATGGTATGCTGGTCCTGGGTACAAATGCGCTTGAGAAACTTGGTATGAGCCTTTCTATACAACCCAGCAGCATTACTCATCAGAAACACAACCAGCTTTCACGAGCCGCAGGCACAACGTGCAGAAGATTGAAAACACTTCACAAAGAAGAAATAGTTCTGGAACAAGACAGAACAAGGCGACTGTAGCCAAAAGAGTGTACATAAGACCAGGAGAAACGAAAATAGTTCCAATTCATCCCAGGGAAGTGAAAAAGCAAGGAATAATCTGGTCGGACTGCAATCTGATTCCCGACGTAGTTTACAGTGGCGAAAAAGACACCGTCGACTTACTCATATCTAACACTTTTGCAGGAGCAAAAATTTTCAAAGAAGGGAAGCCGGTAGGAAAATGATCCATTCAATGCCAGGCTACTATGCTCGAGCGAAACACTGAGGAGATCCCAAATAGGGAAGCGACATTGCTCGGCCTCTTGAGCAAGAACAAAAAGTGTGATATAAAGAGCGAGAGAACAGTGGAGATGGTGGAAAAGTTCGCAGATGTCTTTGCAGTCACTGAACAAGAACTGACCCAGACATCTTTGGTCCAACATTCAATAAATACAGGAGATGCACAGCCCATACATCAAAAAGCATGGCCTATACCACTCTCCACGCGAACGGAGCGAAAAGAATTGTGTCAATCTGTGGCTACGTCGCATTCTCACGGATTTGCAAGAAAGGAAAATCATCGAGCCAAGTACATCGAGTTGGGCTTCACCTATTGTTTTGGTTCAGAAAAAGGACGGTTCCCTCAGACTGTGTGTAGATTACAGAAAGGTGAACCAAGTGACAAAGATGGACAGTTACCCTTTGCCACAGATTGGCACAATTCTTCAGAGACTCAGGGGAAAGAAATTGTTCTTCACCCTTGATCTGTCTTGGGGTTATTGGCAGATAAGCCTCTCTCCAGTTGCTAGAGAGAAGTCAGCCTTTACGACTACAGAAGGACTGTATCAGTTTCGTGTTCTTCCTCTCGGTTTGTCCTCTTCCCCAGCGGTTTTCCAACGACTTATGCATGTCGTGTTGAGAGATCTCCCCGATGATAATGTGTGTTGCTACCTGGACGACATTATGGTAGCCACAGAAACAGTGGAACAACATCTTCAGATGCTCGAGAAGGTGTTTGAGGCAATGAGGAAGGCCGGCCTGAAGCTGAACCCGAAGAAATGTGTCCTAGTGGAAGAGAAAGTAGAATTTTTAGGCCACATTCTAGACCAAGAGGGGATATACATGGATCCTGCCAAAGTAGAAGCCATAGTGAAGTACCCATTGCCACAGTCACGTGCAGATTTGCGCACATTTCTGGGAATGTGCTCATATTATCGGAAATTCGTTCTGGGTTTCTCAAAGGCAGCAGGTCCACTACATGAGATGACTTCCAAAAAGATGGTGTTCCAGTGGAATTCCACAAGAGAGCACGCGTTTGAAAAGCTCAAACAAATCATCACGGAAGCTCCCGTTCTAGCACAACCTGATATCGAGGGTGCACGGAAAGGAGTAAAGCCATTTAAGATACATACGGATGCGAGTCATTCAGGAGTAGGCGCAGTTTTGAGTCAGGAAGGTGACGATGGTTTCCTTCACCCTGTATTCTTTGCATCGAAAAGCTTGTTGAAATGTGAAAAGAACTACCACGTCACCGACTTAGAGGCTTTAACTGTGGTTTTCGCACTGAGAAAATTCCATATGTTTATCTACGGTCTTCCTGTCGAGGTCTTCACCGACGATCAGGCACTCACAGCACTTTTTAAGAGGACTAACTTGTCTAATCGAGTGCTAAGGTGGGCTCGGCAACTATAGAAATATAACCTAAGGATAATTTATGTGAAAGGAGCTGCAAATAGAATAGCTGATGCCCTGAGCAGAGGATCGGTACCAGCGGAGGACCACTCATCTAAAGAGTCTATCCCTGCTGAAGTGATAGTGGCAACACTAGAAAAGGAGCCCGATTGGACTCAAGAGCTTTGCAAAGATCCGTTTTATGGACAAGTAATCTTTGATCTTGAACATGGGAACATAAACGGAGAAGTAGTGCTTCCGGGCACTACTAAGAAACTCAATATAGCCGATTTCACCATGGATCGAGGATTTCCAACAATATTGGATGGCGCCCACGGATCTCCCTCATACGAGGGATCCCAGCCGGTTAGTCGCGAGGCTACGTGGCGCGTCCCCAGGTGGCGGATAGGGGGCTAATCGCGGACCAAACGCGACCTTGTGCCTGCCCTGAGACGCGGGTGGATTCAGGGGATGGACTCCCTGTTTCTGCAGTGTCGGAACGATCTATACCTTCTGTCAGCGCGTGGGCATGTTCATGCATGCGTGCATGGGTGTGACTGCGTGTCTGCAGATTGTATCCTGCACATCTATCCGACCAAAAGCCCTGCATTCAAGTGACTGGGAGGTACAAGGGAGGCGGTTCGGAGTCGCCTCCAACAAATAAGCTCCATCGTCCACTCCCGGGAAGCCCGGCTAACTTCCCGGTGAAATCACACTCCAGCCTCCCACGGGGGAATCGAGCCCAGCAAGCTATCTCCTGTGGGCTTAAAATTCTTCAAGCTCGACACAGCAATAATAGAGAGTGTTCCCCTGATCTCGGAAGAGTCACTGGTACGGCAGCGCCAGTGAGGACGAGGTCCGAGGGGTTATCTAGGCTGCCTAAAACCAGAAGGACTATGATGACGGTCTGTACCTTCAACGCACGCACGCTTGCATCGGAAGCTTCCATCGAGGATTTGATGATGCAAGCCAGGAAGATCAGGTACGACGTCATCGGACTGACCGAGACGAGGAGACACCGACCACTGAATGCCACCTTCGACACTGGAGAAGAGCTGTTCCTTGGAACCTGCGACAGTAGAGGAGTTGGTGGAGTCGGTGTCCTCGTCAACACGAACTTGGTCATGAACATCGACTCATTCGAACAGCTAACAACCCGAATCGGACGTTTGCGGTTGAGAAGATGTGGATCAATACCGGCCTTGACAATCTTCGTCGCCTACGCTCCAACATCCAGCTACGACGAAGAGGATATTGAGGCCTTCTATATGGACTTGGAGAAGTTCTACAGGGAAGACCACACATTCTACAAGATCATCGTTGGCGATTTCAACGCCAAGATTGGTCCTAGGAGAACGCCTGAGGAACTTCACATCGGTACCCACGGCCTGCAGTGGAACGAACAGGGAGAGAGGCTGTCTGAGTTCATCATGACGACGAAGACCATCCATGGTAACTCTCAATTTCAGAAGCCAACCTCCCTACGCTGGACGTGGGAGTCACCCGGTGGAGAGTACCATAATGAAATTGACCACATCATCGTCAATCGAAGGTTCTGCCTGACCGACGTCGGTGTTGTACCAAAGTTCTACACCGGATCCGACCATCGCCTCCTTCGTGCAAGATTCTTCTTTTCACGCAAAGGAGAGAAAGCCGTGAAGTTTAAGAGAAGGAGTCCCAAACCCGTCATCAATTGGGATCTTTTCACTACGCTAGCCGGCTTTTGGGAAGATGCGGTTGTCGACAACATCGACGAAGAGTACGATCGGCTTGTACAGCATCTCCGCGACAGCGCAAAGAGTGCTGAGGGTTTGAGAGTCACCAAGAGACGATTGTCTTACGAGACCCTCGAGCTCATACGCCAGCGTGGAGCCGCGAGAGCCGCAGGCAACTACCAGCTAACGTCCGAGTTCGCAAAACGGTGCAGAGAAGCGACAAAAGAAGACCTCAAGGAGAGACGAGCAGCAGTGTTGGCTGAAGCCGCAGAGGCAGGGAAAAGCATTCGCTGCGCCCGCCGAGACTTCGCCAATCGCAAGACCAAGATGTCCGCCCTCCGGCGCCCGGACGGAACAATTTCTTCATCAAGACGGGTAATGGAGAAGGTCATCTACGACTTCTACTCGGATCTCTTCGATAGCCACGTCCACCTCCCTCAATGTCACCTTAGGGAGGACGGGTATGTTGTCCCATCGGTTCTCCCTTCCGAAATCCGACATGCCATCAAGTCGGTGAAGAATCGTACAGCACCGGGCCCCGACAGGATTCGACCGGAACATCTGAAGAACCTACCGCCAATTCTCATTACCACCTTGGCTAGGCTTTTCACGCGGTACCTGTCGGAGTGCAAGGTACCTAACCAGTGGAAGACCAGCAGGACCGTGTTGCTGTACAAGAAGGGAGACCCGCAGGATATTGGCAATTATCGCCCCATCTGCCTACTGTCCGTCGTCTACAAGCTTTTCACGCGAGTGATCCTCAATAGGATCGAAAGGACGCTAGACGAGGGACAGCCGTGCGAGCAAGCAGGGTTTCGAAAAGGATTCAGTACGATCGACCACATACACACCGTCACTAGACTTATCGAAGTATCGCGGGAGTATAAGATGCCCCTCTGTCTCACGTTCATCGATTTGAAGAAAGCCTTCGACTCTGTTGAGACGGAAGCGGTGTTGGAAGCCCTGGGCAACCAGGGCATACCTACTCAATACATCAAGGTATTTCGTGAGCTCTACAGCAACTTCACGACCAGGATTTCTCCATTCTACGACGACATCATCATCGACGTCAAGAGAGGGGTTCGGCAAGGCGATACCGTGTCGCCAAAACTATTCAGCGCCACTCTTGAAGACGTCATGCGGAAACTGGAATGGGATAGCATGGGAGTGCAAGTTGATGGCCGGCGACTTAGTCATCTTCGCTTCGCTGACGACATCGTTCTTATAACACCAACCATCAGCGAAGCGGAACAGATGCTGGCCGACTTCGAGGACGCGTGTGGAAAGGTTGGTCTCCAGCTGAATCTGACGAAGACGATGTTCATGAAGAACGGATGGGTCCCGGATGCCCCATTCTCGCTCAACGGAACGACCATATCCGAATGCTCCAGCTACGTATACCTAGGTCGGGAAGTCAATATGATGAACGACCTCGCTCCAGAGCTGGGCAGGAGGAAACGAGCGGCTTGGGGAGCTTACAAGAGCATCGAGGACGTAGTGAAGAAGACGAAGAACACCAGGCTCCGTGCCCACCTCTTCAACACAACCGTTCTCCCTGCTTTGACCTACGCCTCAGAAACCTGGGCGTTGCGCAAGCAGGATGAGAATGCGGTTAGCGTCGTCGAACGCTCCATCGAGAGGGTGATGCTAGGAATAACCCGCCTCACGCAAGTGAGGGCTGGAATACGGAGCTCCACCCTCCGTCAACAATCGAAGATCAGGGACGCTGCCGCTTACGCCAAGTTGAGTAAGGTTAGGTGGGCCGGGCACGTGATGCGTTTTAACGACAACCGTTGGACAAGAGCCGTCAGCGACTGGACTCCACGGGACGTTAAGCGCACGACAGGAAGACCACCGACCCGATGGTCAGACTTCTTCACGAAGTCCTTCAAGGATAGATACGATGCTCTCCGTGTCCCTCGAACGGACAGAATCCACTGGACAACTCTGGCTCGCGAGAGGGACAAATGGAAGGATTGCTGGCGCCCGCTCGGTATACCCGAAGATCAACGGGGGTCAAGGTGATCAAGGCGATTGGATGGCGCAGTGCGCAGAAGGGTGGTCCTTTCCTCAAGACGAAAAGCAGGTCTTCTAGCCGGCCACTTTGGACCGAGAAAGACAATCAAGCAGTTGTCGAAGCAGTTTTTTTTTTGGGAAACGGAGCCGAGACACAACAAAGTGGTCTGAAGAGTGTAGAGAGTGTCTGTGTCACAATAAGCGACATCCTATAACACCACCGTTGAAACCCATTGTCACAATGAAACCATATGAATTGGTAGGTAGACATACTTGAAATGGGTCTAACCGAGAATGGAAATAGATATGTTCTCAGCATTATCGACCATTCCACTAAATATGGCGGAGCCTATGCACTTCCATCTAAGACAGCACCGGTTGTTGCCCCCGTCTTCTTCGAACGGTGGATCAGAAGGTTGCAGAATGTCGAAATGTGTCCTCTCATATCGAGGAGGAGAATTTAACAACCACCTGATGAATGAATTGAAGTTATTAATGGGCATTGAACACATCTATACAAAAGGATATAACCCACGTGAAAATGGGGTGACGGAGAGGTTCAATGAAACTATTATTGGTATGTTGAGGAAGAAAGTTGACGTGCCACTAGAGTGGGACAAGATTCTTCCTTATTGTGTCTTCGCATATAATACAGCAGTACACGATTCAACAGGAGAATCCGTCTTTTTCTTGCTACATGGATTCGATGCACACATACCCTGGAAGTCCGTTCCAGCTCCAGAAATCAGCAAATACATGGTTGACATCGAAAGCTATGCTCAGGAAGTGGCGGTGGGCACAAAACTCGCCCGAGAGTATGCTAGCGAGCTCAGTGCCAGAATGCGTGAACTGATGAAAGACTCCTATGATGGAAGAAAACGCGTTTCTACAAACCCTATCAATATTGGTGACAGGGTGTATATGAAAATCCCTACCGAGAAACAGACATTGACCCATCCAAAACTAACCAATTCGTGGGAAGGACCATACCGTGTAATAGAGATAAGTGATAACAGTGCTCTAGTAACCCTCATACATGAAGATAGGGAACCTGTTAGAGTTCCGTTTGACATGCTCAGAAAACTACCAAGGGGAATTCCTGATGAGCCTCTTTTGACAAAGAAAAGTCGTAGAAAAAGGGGCAGACCAAAAAAAAGACAAGACACCAAAAAGCGAACGTCAAAATGTTAATGTTTTGTGTTGCAGGATCCTCATCGGAATAGAACATCATCTGTCAATGCGAATGTGGCCTTTCCGGCCAAATGGCACATGTTGCAATCTCAGCACTGAAGCACCCATTAGCACGTTCCAAGAAAGTTCGGGATATGTTCCAACTAGCGAACGTCGCATCAATTTCCGAGATGGTGTGCTGGGGAGAAGGAAGAAAAGAGGACGAGCTACGAAAAAAGAACTCGTTCCACCTGACAGCATATGGGCAAGCTCTCGCAATTGATGCTCACCGTCGGCGATGTCACGAATACGCAGAAGCTGTTGAAGAAGCTAAAGGAAAACGCTATGAATACTCAGCAGTCTTCTCTTGGAAAATCCAGCTGTATGTTGGAGAATGCTTAACCACAGCGTGGGCCATGTTGGATCACATTGAGCTGCCCGGTTCCGTGAAAAGTGTGGGACAAAATGTGTTCATTGCACTACCATCAGCATTCTCGAGAGTCGATCATGAAATCGACTACGATGAAAGCATCACAATGTATGCATATGCCGACTGGTCTATGCTAGCTCAAAAGTTTCTGTCTATTCCACTCTTCACGTCAATCATCGTTGTCTGGCCTAACAGGATGCCCGAAAGTCGAGCGATGCGCCAGACGCTGATCGGACTTCAGCGTCACCTCCAGTGTGGTGGAGCTCTTGCATTTTTTTCCCGAGCCCCTACGAGGACAGCAATGAAGCCGAGTGGAAGAAAATGGGGAAGTTTGTGAACTACCTCACCGGACCCACACGGAGCTTCGAAGCGATTGTGAGAGACCACTACAGCGATGTCCTGGAGAAAGCGCCATATACGCACCCGGCGCTATGCCTTGGGGCAGATTTAAACGATCCCTTTTCGTGGGTCTCCAAATTCTTCTCTTTCTTGAAAAATCTTGAAAAACTTCGTCTCGATGTGGATGATCTGATCAAGCTACGCCCGTTTGATTTCGCCTCTCCAGAATTGAAAGAGAAAAGACGGAAAGAGAAAATTGCGAAAGCGAAGAGGCGTTGTGAAGAAAGGATGCCGAACTTCTACGTGATAGAAGATCCTAACAGACAACGCGATCAACAGAATATCTCGTTCCGTAAAAGGGAGTGTCGCAGAGGTACACCTCCTCGATTCAGACGCCAGTGTTCCGCGGCCGATCCGAAAAATCATGATCAAGATAGGAACCAAGGACGAAATGGAGAACTGAGGCCAAGCACAACTCACATGAGAAACACCCAACACAAAGGAAGAAGAAGGAGTCAAGACGACTCTCGTTGCAGGAGAGGCATGTGAAGAATGAAGCATGTGGACAATGAAGAATAAAACGATCTGATATGCTATCCTGTTGCTGTTATTGTAAACAAGTGTGTATATAAGGAACTGTAAGAGTAGGGTAGCATCCATTCCGCTAGCGCCTCTGTGGTTGAAGGTTCGGAATAAAGTTCCTTCACCACCAGTCTTCCACAACAGAAGAAAGCCGACGATTTACTATAGTGATTTACAGTACAGTTTATATTGGATGAGGGTATTCGGCAAACATGAGTCTATTTCATGAAGGATATACCAAGTCGCAGCTCCGACGCCTCTCAGACGCAGGTTAAAAGCTCACGTTCGCGGCTTTGACTCGGCTCTGCGGCATTTTCATTCTTAGAGAGTATGCATGTTGCGTTGGAATCTTTTAGAAACCGCGAGAGTGGAAACGTGGCTATCAGTGGGCACATCAAATCTATTGTGAACCACAACATCGATCTATCGATCGCATCACATCGTTCCGGACGCTGAAACTAGGTCCCCCCCCTACCGAATATTTACGCCTACTAGGTCCTGCTGGTTAATGACCACTACGTGCTGTGCCGTGTTCAACAGTGAACTTAGCATAGGAGAATGAAAACAAAACTTCAA
Organism: Ancylostoma caninum; assembly: GCA_037903475.1. Classification (NCBI taxonomy): domain Eukaryota; kingdom Metazoa; phylum Nematoda; class Chromadorea; order Rhabditida; family Ancylostomatidae; genus Ancylostoma; species Ancylostoma caninum. The sequence goes on along the minus strand of JBAJFG010000438.1, from coordinate 319,667 downwards.
TAGTAGTTCTCTCATGTAACGACGACAACAGAAATCTTTAACAGTAAACCCTGTGGAAAACGAAGAAAATAAAAAACTTCAACAGTAAACCTGGCATAGAACTATGGAAACAGAAAAAATGACTATTCAGCGTATTCGCGAGAGTCATTCAAACTACAATCTGATGACCCACCATAACCAAGCCCTGAGAGGTCCTTGAATTCTCCTCGGGAGTTGAGGTGAACTCGTCATCGATTTCGTCCACGGCTATATCGTTCTTAGAGTACCGCTTGATGTCACTGGCCGACCATGATTTACACTCTCTGAAATTGGAAGATGAAAGATTTGATGTTTTACCACAAAAGCAATGCAGTCATTTCGTCATTGTCCTCAACTCACCTCCCCACGTCCTTATTGACATGTGCTTTCAGCAGAAAGCGCGCATGTTTCCCACTAAGACGCTCTCCACACTTGTTCGAGTACACAGTTCCCACAAGGCTAAAGGGATAAATTCTAAAATGTTAGTCGTGGCTGATGCACGGAGTTAGAATTATATACCTGAAGAGTCGCTCGCAATCCACAAACGTAGCTGGGATACAGAAATATGTATAGCGGCACTTCCTTGTAAAACAACAGGAATTCTCCAGCACGATTTTTCCACAATTGGAACGGGCACCAATCCTTGTCGGGCCTTCGTTCCTTCGAAAGCAGCGAGTACTGTTGGATTTTTATCTGTAAAAACAATGATTATGAAGGATTCAAGAAATTTGCATCCAGTGTGTGCTCCCCATCATCTCCTCTCCCTGTGTGGACAGCAGACTCCTTTAAGTGTATGGTTCCCTTTCTGACTCCAAAAGCGGATCCCAAAATGACGTCCGCGCATCCCTTGATGATGTAGTTGATGCGTCTTTCTGAGATTATTCGTTACCAGTGGAGTTGCACGCTGAAACTGTTGCATACTAAGTTGCAAATGTTGGGATCACGATGAACGCAGACATTTGGGCGTTTGGAGCGCCGGCCCACACCGTTTCTCGCGGCGCGACACCTGTGGGACAAACGCAAAAGTGGGCGGAGTTGGCGCACCTATTCCACCGTTAGTTGCGCCTTATCCTGCATTTGACCTGCCGTGATCATGCTATGGGGATGGCATGATTAAGGAAGCCATGTTCTATTGCAACAGGTGACTACAAAAATGGTACAAAAACGAGTTCCGGGCACGTAATTTCAAATCCGGGCACGTAATTTCTCCCTGCGCCAGCGATCGAGATCACGATGAACGCAGACATTTGGGCGTTTGGAGCGCGTGTCTGAAAATGACAACGGCAAATACGCAGAATCCATCTCGATGAGCCTTTCGACTGTGCTCCTCCACTCTTCAGTAGATGAAATCCGTTCGACAAAAGCGAACCGTGGATCAAAGACACTCGGAATACGCAAGGTCTCGTCAGCAAATGATTGAGCTGTTTTCTTGTTTCCATTAGCGGTATGTTTCCGAACTGCTTCGAGCGGGTGCGTGATTCGTTGCAAAGGCTGCAATATAAGTAATAAGTGAGATGCCTCAGAGGGAGATACTATGAGTTATGAGAATCGCAACCACCTTTCGGTCTTCGCTAAGAGCAGCCTCTCACCAGCAAGTACGAACGAGCAGGTTGCATCTTTTGCGCAAACCTAACCAATATCGTGTTATAACAGTGAGGGAAATACTGATGAGCGCTATCATCTACACATCTTTCAAGACTATCTACACATCTTTTAGAAAGCCAGTACGATAAGAGTTCGGTCAGCAGACCTTTTTTGTTAGCTCGCAGGAATAGGGCTCCAGAAAGTTTTTGACCGATTTCAGAGAACGGTTTCAGAGGTTTGGAGAACCAGTGCTCAGACCCCTTTGAGAACTCATCGTTCTCAGAGGGGTCTAAGCACTGGTTCTCCATAAGTCTGTCAACAGCTCTCTCTCAAAAAAAAAAAAAAGAAACGGCAAGAAAACTGAGACGGATAATAATCATCATTTAGTATTACAGCAACCGTTGATAATATGGTGCAAATCATCATGTATGTTGATCCTCAGCGTATCGCGCAGTCAGTCACAGGAGTAATTCTCGGAAGATTCAGTTCTTCTAAGTAGCTGAACAATAGCTATTCAAACTCTCACAGCATCTCTATGTTGCTAAAACAGTCTCAAAATCCAGAAGATAAATGCAGCGGGACAAAAATAAACTTTTGAACAATCCTTTCATTGCACTGCTCCGACTCAGTCCTGCAGTTACAACCTTACATTTCTGAAGGAGATGTGCGACGTGCTCAGAGCTGAGGGACTAACGAACGGCCAAATTTATAAGGTGCGCTTTGCAGTGCATGCTGAAACGTAATGACTCTTCTACAAATAAGAAAAATCCAGAAAATGTGGTTGAGGCCTCACTACTTTACGTTGAGATTAGTAGCAGCTTTTCCATGTTAGTGGCGCCGTCAGCAACCATAGCGCTAACTCGGGATTTGTCTCGGCTATCCATTGTAGAGTTCAGGATGTGGCCGGTAACAGCGAGAAGATCTGTACTTCCATTGGAGTTGCTCCAACAATCTGCGATTATAGCCATGCTTGCATTGCAACGCTAAGCTTTTGTTTTCTTCGTTAACCTGAGCAACTTGAGTTTCCATTATCTTCGAAATTGTGCTGGGAGAAGGAGGCATGTAGGAGGGATTCTATCTCTACACAAACTTCCGAAATGTTCTCGAAGATGGAAGACTGAGCGAAAGTGATTTGTCGACAAGAAGCATTGCAATGTCCACGTTGGTAGCTTTGCACATTCCCACACTCATTTTAGGAGCGAAGGTCGAGCGAATGGAAGGCTGTGGGGCTTGCGACTGATTTTTAAGATCAACGTTCCCTCTCTTTCCTTTGCGAATATCCTCCAACTTCAACTTGTGGTGGGCAGAAAGATGTGCTAGGAGGTTCGCCGTTGTTTTCGAAATTAGAATCTTCAACTTTGTCTTACACAGTGTGCGTTCCGCAAGCGAGTTTCCAGTTTCGTCGATGAGTTTAGTATATAAATCCCAAACCACACTCACTGCTCCTGCAACTTGAACCATTTTCGCATCAGTTGTATGAATTGTTTCACCAGCGAATGCATAGATGCGTATTCGCTTTATATTGTCGTTAATATTATCAAATATTATTTACTTTATACTGTTGATAAGATTCTCCGCCGGCAAATTCTGACAAAGTGCATATAGACAGATACAGTAGCGGACATAAGTACTGCAACAAAAGACGTTCCGTCCATGCTCAGATAACTGGATAAGGCAAACGCAGCACAACCTGGCAAACCACACCCCCAAGAAATGGGAGGCAGACATTGCTGCAAGAGGAAGAACTGCTGCATTTTGACTGCTAAGAGCAGCGAACCCCGTGTTTCGGCTACGTTTTTTGCCCGATGAACTGTGATGCCGTTCAACCTGCGTCCTCTCCTTGCCACGTGGCGACACGCCAGCTTGGAAGTGTATTTAAGCCGCTGGTTGAGCATTAAAGTTTAGTCGTGTCTGCTCTTCGGCGGAGGCAAGGCGAGTTCAGCGAGACTCGTCAGGCCGGCTGAGGTCCGGGTAAAACCGTGGCCCAGTGCAATAATCGGTGAGACGAGATCCGTGCGGTGCGGACGAGTGCGGGTGCAACGCGGATCTGGAAGCCCGCAGCGTCGCTCAAGCGCTGCCGCGATAAGCGCGCACACGTTCGTTCCTATTTTGGATGACCTTCGCCCCCAAAACACAGCATTCTCGGGACTAACGCAGCTCGTGGGGCGACAAAAGAAGCTTTCACCTCGCGGTGTAATTGCTGTTGAAACGTGTTTTGCCTGTGTTCGTCGTCCAGGAATCTCTGAGTGAATTCTTCGTATGTGAAGTGGGACAATTCAAATTTCTATATGTTTTACTCCACACATACGGTATTGGTACAGATGAACATGACTCCATTGCGTTGAACGATTCCTCGAGAAAATACTTTTCCTAAGATGAGATCGAAATTTGGGGAGCGAAGGTATTGACAACCACTTATAAAACAGGGTTCACAAGTATAATTGCATCTTAAATTGGGTTGATCACAGTAGTTTCGATACAGCTTCAGTCGAATAGAGATGCATATACAGTATTCATCGGTATTTGCTCTGCCGTACAAGCAATTAATCCATTGATACCCCATAAGCAGAATTTCTGCCATAGTAGCTCTCAACTCACTCACTCTTATTCTGAGGTCATAGTTGCTCTAGATGATAATAATACTTTATCTGGAGATGTTGAGTTATAATACAGCCCCTATCCCTTTCGGTTGGTGAACATATCCTTCTTAGTCGCCATGTAGCTAATAGTGCACATCACGAAAAAGGCCGAGATTTTTGTCTCGCTCGAGAAAGAAGGTTTTGTTCGGGAATAATGATGGACATAGCAGAGTCAAGTCTACTTGAATACTGATTGTTATAGCAGAACTCATGACCCCTTCGATTCGAGAATTGAACAATAAAATATACCGTGCCGAGCTGCGAAGAACTTCGCTAGCCCCCAGTGCCATGGAGAACCACAATGTGGTCCTTAGAGAACTGGCCAGCTCTGTTTGATTTCGAAGGAGTAGACTAAATAATATCTTCATAGGGCGTAAGCCTTCAAAAGAGGCTTGAATCCTAGAGTACAGCGCGAGTCGACATAGCACGCTTGCTAGCAACTACTGCTACTCATCTTTAAGTCAGTGTGAGTGATTGAATCCGCCTCGATATGAAACCCCATAGGTGAGCTGTATTGTATAGGATCTGGCCCTTCTGCCATCACAGTGGTGGCCAGATAGGAGTTGTTTCTTAAGGAAAACAAAAATACCCAAGCTGCTGTTCCGAGGCGTGCACTACTGGCTCCCTCGCGACCAGCTGGAGTATCTGTACTGTTTGAGAGGGCTAAGTGCCACAATATAATACAACATCTTTAGATGGGGTAGGGTTATCATCTGGAGCATTGTTGACTTTGGAACGGAAGTAAGAGGTTGCAGGTTCCGATGTGGATTATTCGTGGTTTACTCACATGTGAGTCAGACAAATGTTCATAAATATTGTGCAAACATCTCTTCTCGACAAAAGTTGTGTCAGTACTACTGTGATTAATCCAATTAACACCGAGATTCCACATGTGGACCCTTTCTTGTAGGTTGTTGTCATTACGCCAAACTCCAAACATCAACCTCACCTGAGAGAAACTATTTTTTTTTCGTCAAAGAAATAGAGCCATGTCCACCTGTACCAATACCCTAATAAATGGGTAAATAGAGACGCATAATACGTCGTAGAACTCACCATGACACTCCCACCTAAACTCTGCTAGAACTCGTCCGTCGCAAAAGTTCGAGAACTTCTCACCCTGAAGTTTGACTGTAATCTGCCCAGAACTGCAGCGGGTGACTATATGAAAAGTTGCAAAGTGAAAAATTACGATTCAGCTATTGTTCCTCGTAGTCGGACGAGTTTACATACGAAGGACCAGTTCTGACGCCGCAAGCATCCGAGATCAGATAAAAGGTATAGGATAAGTTTGGATGGAATTCATAGGCGCAGGTAGGCAAAGTGGTGAAAACAACCAAATGACGCAGCAAATCGGCCGTATGAATCGGCTCCATCACCGTTGAACTACGGAGTCCATCCCCTAGATCTATTCGAGTCGCAGGGCAAGAGCATGGCTGGGTCGCTCCTAGCCTCGCAGCAAATCGGCTGGAATCTCTCCTTTGAGAGAGATGCTTGATATGTTCAGCTGAGACTACATAATAGGAACATGATTGAACTGCGAGTAAGAGTGTTTAATTATTGGTCAAAGAGAAAGTACTATAGGGTGCGCCGAAAGTATTTGGACAAAATTAATCAATCGCTAAAACTAGAAGGAAAGAAGTTTGAAAGGACTGACAGTCAATAGTCTTTCTCAAAATCCTTGCCTCACGCCGCACCGTCTGTCAGATCATCCAAGCCACATCACTTATGCGTTATCATACGTGCAGATGTGTGCGAAATAGACACGGAAATCCGGAATAGAAAGGTTTGAAACGAAGGCTACGTTTAAAATGGAAGTATGTCCCAAAAATAAGAGAACGCAAAAAAGGAAGGCCTGCCAGGAAGGAAAAGAACGCCACAGGTTTGCGTGAGCATTTGTTCCTTTCTTATGAATTAAGGAAGAAAAATTGGTCTAACGGACTAACCTGACTCTCAGAGTTGTGGCAGAAAACCAACAGAGATGGGGATCGGAGCAGATAAGTGGAGGAAATCCTGGAATAATGTATCAACAGAACTCGATAAATGGAACAAAAGTGAGCAGAGGAAGTCAAATGAGAGAACGTACAGTTGACGTAGCCTCCACGTGCTTCGAACAGGACGAGGACTGCTCTATCTGCTTGGAAATGTAATGAAAATAAGAAGATTTAGTGAAAAACTATGTATACTTCCGAGATATGTCCAGCAAAAACCGCGCCAAAAGGTAAAAACACACAAAACAGTGGCTGCAGTTATGGTCTCTTTCGTAGATGAATACAGTTGCTCAGCTATCAGAGAGGAAAAGAAAGTGGGTACGGGACGCAGGGAAGTGGTTAGGAAGAGAAGCTACAGGAGCATATACTATAAAACCAGCATGAGGAAAATTTAGACCAACCATACACACTGCGGTGTTCTGAAAGCTGATTGTGCATTACTGTTATTTCGCAATCAAATATCGAATATAGGCTTCGAATTTTCGAATATATTCGGAGGTTCTCGAATATTCGAATAATCGAATTTTTGAATATTTGTTTAAACACGAATATTCGGGTAGAAGTATAGGAAATACTGCCATGGTGATCCCTTCGAGCAAGTTCATCGCACAGAACCAGACTTCGTAATGAAAAGTTTATTAACGCTTCAAACCAATGAACAGTTCTACGAATAAGGTTTATAAGCAATGATAATAGTAATGATAAGGCTAAGTTCTTCAGCATAGCGGAAATAAACACACGTAAACAAAATAGCAAACGCAATATTTATTTAGCTGAACTCTTTTTCTCCCTTAGAGTTTCTCCGTTTTGGAGTTGGGTCCGCGTTGGTGATTCTTCGACGCCACATTGCCGTTTCATGCCCTAGTTGGGATGAATTCCTGCCAACTTGAGGTCGGCGCCTATTGTGTCCGGCCATCGTTGCTTTGCACCGCTTGCCTGGCACTTCTAGATCGAAGCTGATTTTGCAGACTTTGTCTCTGCCGGCAAAGGACACGTGGCCGAACCATCGGATGCGAGCTTCGCCGAGCTTGACTGCTATATCAACCACTCCAAATCGCTGCCATATGTTCCGGATGCAAATGTGATCGAGAAGTGTGATGCCAGCCACCCACCTCAGCATTTCCATCTCTATGACTCTGAACCGACGTTTAACTACTTTTGTTTCAGGTAGCACTCAGCAAAGAGTGCGACTAAACGGCAACAGTTCTATAGATTCTCAGTTTGAGGCGATCTGGAACGTGCCTGTCGCACACTGCACCACTAAGTGATCTCCTTTTTATCCACGAGGTGTTGATACGCGGGGACTCCGTGAGTGACGCTGCCGTTGATCGAAACCGCTAAGCCGAGGTACTTAAACTCGTAGGTCTTAGGGAGATCGATGCCATCAACTCTTACGTTACCGAGGATTTCAAGGTCGGTCGTCATGTACTCTGTCTTTTTAACTTGAGACGGAGGCCAAAACTAGTCAACCGTTCGCTCCAGGCCTGCGTCAATTTTTCAAGACCCACTTCCTCTTCTGAAGCCAGCATTACGTCGTCCGCCTACAGCAACATCCAAGGCGCAGGCTTCTCGAATGAGATTCGCGCAGTCGGTGGGGTTACAGTCGACAAAGGACTTATTTATTAGAAGTGGCCCTAAATCGCCTCTCTAGTTAGAATGCGAGCAACTGGCGGAAGCCGATGTACAGAATGCAGTCTCATGAGTGTGAACATGCACACACTCGCGGAATTCAGTGCGTGTTCACACTCATAAGCTGGCCGTATGAATCGGCTCCATCACCGTTGAACTAGGGAGTCCATCCCCTAGGTCTATTCGAGTCGCAGGGCAAGAGCATGGCCCACGTAGCCTCGCAGCAAATCGGCTGGAATCTCTCCTTTGAGAGAGATGCTTGATATGTTCAGCTGAGACTACATAATAGGAACATGATTGAACTGCGGGTAAGAGTGTTTAATTATTGGTCAAAGAGATAGTAGTATAGGGTGCGCCGAAAGTATTTGGACAAAATTAATCAATCACTAAAACTAGAAGGAAAGAAGTTTGAAAAGACTGACAGTCAATAGTCTTTCTCAAAATCCTTGCCTCAAGCCGCACCGTCTGTCAGATCATCCAAGCCACATCACCTATGCGTTATCATACGTGGTGTCGCATGGACGAGCCGACAGACGGAGCGGCGTGGGCAAGGATTTTGAGAAAGACTGAATGTTTGTAGTTTATTTGCAAACATAAATTCTATCTTTGGGATTATTTCACTGATAGGTGCACAGGCCTGGAGGCGAAGGTGAGACATTGATGCTGGGTATAGTCGAGGTCAAATTCATCTCGGACTTTCTCAAAAGTTCCTGAACAAAACCCAGCTTTCTGTGAGGGCGTGGGAACGCCCTAGCCTCTAGTTTCTCGAAAACATTTATATTTTCCGAGATAGGTAGAGTTCCATAGTGAATTGATAAAATTCTACTTATCTGACCTGGATCTCTGCCGTAGAGTAGGATGCTCATTTTAGGCGATAATTTAGTCATTCCGTAACTCCCACATTAACATGTGGTTGACTAAGCGAGCGAAGAAATAGGTTTTCAGCAAAAAAACAGGCATGAAGCTTGAGCTAAAACGGGAGAAAAGAACGTTTATAGCTCGATTTCTGCGTCTGCGCGAACCAGGAGGGAGGCGAGCTGTTACTCTCGCGATACTCACATTTGCGAAGTCTCTTCTGGACTTTATGGTAGAGGGCTTCCTCTACGTTCCACAGCAATTTGAAGCCTCTTCAGAGATTATTAGAGAAGTGATACGAAGGACTACCCGAACGTCTGAGTCGGCTTCACACCTCACGTTGGCAAATCTCTGTCGGTATCAGTAAAGGTATATTTAAATTTAGAAGAAAGGAAGTAGTATTTATGTTAGCACATGAGCTGTGAACAAGTAATCACAAGTACCTTCTCAACTAATTCATCCCATGTTTTCAGATTTAGAGAAATGACTGTCCAAGGCCTTTGGCGCGCAATAGACTTACTAAAGCAGTGCAAAAACTTCCACTTAACTGTTTTCGGAAAACTTGCAGCTGTACTGTAGGATCCTTCACAAACGTATGACTGAACAACTCTCACTCAGAGAAAAAGATCGCATCAGTTACCCTCTGCGTGTTTTAGCAGCATTATTGAGCACCAGTGCCCTCGGAACGAGAACTGATTTGGTCCGAAAAGAGAGCGGCGAAGGGCGGGACAGACCTTGACCTCCGAATCTGGAACTGCTCGACTATCTGAGTGGGAGAAAGCCACGAGACAGGTCGCGCAGTAAGTGCATCGGCGCTTAAAAGTGGGAAATATATTGCACACTTTTCGCTAATCTGTGCTCTGGCGCTGAACAAGAAGGAATTTTCATGCACCTGTCCCTTGACATCACTCGCTTCCGCTATTTCGTTCCTCTTCTTTGTTGCAGAGAACCTCACTCTCCTCTACTGTCGTGCTGATCCCTACCTAGAAGAACTGTAAAATTGGGTGGGACTTATTCCGTTTAGCTATGTTCATATATTTGTTAGTTGTTGCTTGTGTTGAAGTAGCGAAACGGTTCTGGAGAAAATCAAAATGGTCTGATCCTTTCCAACAACCAAATAGATGAACTTCTGAGTCATATTCACCTTCAGCCATTATCACACATAGTATGTCGTGGACTTTTACCCGTTACTCGGAATCCGTTATCCGGACGATTTTGGCCAATCCGTTATCCGGACGCTTGTCCAGGTCTTGGAAACTTCCGTATCCACTCATACTTACACTACACACAAGATCCTTACTTAATCAAAAACAACGGCTCCTTGAGAATACAGAAAATTCTTTCACTACAACGTCCTTAAGGTGAACCACTTCTTATATAGACATTTAAATGCGTAGATTTTTTATCAGCCGCGAGCGCCGCCTAGCCAAATCTTACCACTCTCGCTTAAAGCACATGATAAAAAGTTCAACAAGGATTCCAGGCCTAGTTAATAATGACGGCAGTCGACTCACAACTGATGACCAACAAAAAGCCTGTTTTCTCGCTTGCTATTTTTCTAGAGTCTTATCTGGGGTGGTAGTTAACCCCCTGGAACGGTGATGAAACGATGAGCAGAGGGTCGCGGTGAACTGTCAGCTCTGGTTTGCAACCATGAACTAGCTAGGAGTTAACTGACAACTGTGGTCTTTGAATGATGAGGCTGTTGCAAAAACCTCAAACCCTTAGAAGTTTCGAACCTTCTCAGATGGGATACTGGTTGTTCTCGGAGCGTGCTGACCTACCTCTGAACCATAGATTCGAGCGCTAGCGGGACCTTATGTGACCATTGCACCCCAAGCGGCCTGTGAATCTCTTCCGCGTAACCTAACTTTGATGTGTTAAGCTCACAAATGTAATTGCGTGCCCATAAAATATGTGGGATTTAATCTGGGAAGGTGTAAGGCTCAGCTGTCAAAATCAGCCACCAGGAAACCGGAGTCATCGATGATCTCCTGCGGAAGGTCATGGTGATCGAGGCAGCGGGAACATCGATCAGCTGGGTGTGCCCGGAAATGTGCCTTCACCAAAAAGGAGTCAGTGCACGCTAGACTGGCTACAACGATGAACTCAGACAAAAGTGCCATGCGAGCGGGCCCCGGTAGAGCGGGTCGCAGCCATGTCGCGGCCCGCTCGCTTGGTTATCGCAGCCCGCTCGCACGGTTGTCGTGGCCCGCTCGCACGGAAAATCCTCGTGCGAGCGGGCCGCGACAACATAGGTTGGTCCGAAATACCGTGCGAGCGGCCCACAATAACCGTGCGGGCGGGTTGCGACAACCGTGCGAGAGGGACGCGACATGGCCACCGCCCACTCTACCGGGGCCCGCTCGCAGCCATGTCGCGTCCCGCTCGATCGGACCTTTGTCTGAGAACTCGAACCATGATCAAAAAGTCCTCTGGAGGACTTCTTCGCGAAACGACGAGGTCGCCGTCTGCACCTCGCGCGCCGCATACTCTTTATACTCTTTCGCTCCTCGTGTCCTCGTCGTTTCATACTGGCAGCAAGTTCAGCTTGACGATGAGTTCATAGTTCGATTTCGAACTGCGAGTTCAGCTGCAAGTGTGGTCCTCATTCGTCATAGTATTTAGGCATCATACTTGGAGAACCATGTTCGTTTCAATGAAGCTTACGTTACTCCCCCGCAGTTCCCCGTAAGCTAGGAGTTAGCTGTCAGTTAACGTTCATTGTTAACTGACAGTTTCATTAGACTTACTACCACCCCTGATTTATAAGGACATCACCGGTTCTCAATTGTGTGTTTTTGAATTTTGGCTCAACTCTGCCATTTTCACATTCATCCAAGTGGGCCGAACTAGCTCAGAGACTTAAAACCTTCTTTATCAAAACCCTATGACAACTTTAACCAAATCATCTGTGAGAGTTTGCTATGTTAATTTATTTTTTCATATTTTGATGAAGTTCGAAAAATCATGAAAGAAAAATCACTGTAACAACGATGCTGAAATATCTAGTTCTTGCCACCCATCGTATTTTTGATCAAAAAACATTATTACACATTGCATAAGTTCCCATAGAAGTGCTCGATAACTCATCCATTCACAATCACTTCAGCTCTATTTTTGATGTAGCTGACGTTCATTGTACGCGTTCCACATTCATTCCTACGACTGATAGGGCCACATTCCACATTGACAGCAAGAGAATATCATTTCTTTGACTCCTCTCCCGATAAGTGAAGAAGTTTTGCAACATTCCTAGCCACATCCTGATATTTTATTCAGGTAATGGATATGCATATGCAGGATCTGTTGGGCAGTATTTTCCTCACACATCACCGCACTCATTTCATTCTAAACCGCTTGTTCAAAAGTTATTTCGATCACCGTTGCGAAGAAGTGTGAAAGTGCAGAGGAAGGAGGAATGGTAACTGTTACCTACAAAAGTAACTCTGACTGCTTCTCAATTGAATAAATAATTAGTAGGCAAACTATGAATTTCCGAGGATGTGCCGGAAAGAAGAAAATTGATAGCCTCAATGTGATCATAAGGAGCGAACGAGTGGGCCCGTCAATCACAGAAACAGTCGAACGTGGGTTCAGAGAAGGAAAACAGGAATGGTCTAAATAACCGGTTCCAACGGTTCCAACTTAACCACACCTAAGTCTACAGATTCAGGCTGCCCTATTTCTTGTTCAATTGCACAAGTTAATCCATCTACCACTCCATTCAGCTACGATCTGTAGCTGAGTAGGAGAGAACACAGGACTTGGATAAAGGTAAGTTCTCTTTCTCTACCATGCATTCTGTTTTCTATCTCTGCTTTCATTTCTGTCTTCCACTAGTAAAGAGTTACGGGGAAGGCCACATTCTTTCTCTTGTTTCCGTTCAACGGTGGGGTCAAAACGGAATTGGACAGTACCTTAATTTTTTCTGTATTTCATCTTAATATTATTCGATCTAATAGCTCACGTACTGTGCGACGAGAGCATCCGGGGAGCCTCAAATCGGAGATCTGTCGGAATGTTGTAAGTGTTGTCGTTCCGTATGGCGTGAATGTTGAGCCGCTGCCAAGGAAAAAGAACGTCGGCTTGGTGTCACAGTGACGATTATGTTACGCTGGATCGCACTACTCAACGTGGCCGCATCTGCAATCAAGATACGTCTTGACGTTGTCGCAACATGCTGCTTTGCGAAGCTCGCCTACGATGGTACAGCTACGTCCTTCGTGCTACAATGACTGCTTTTGCAAAATTGGCTTCGTTTTTGACGTATCAGACAAGCGACCAAAAGGGACCTAAAGCATCGATGGCTGGACATTTTGCACGAAGGAGTAATTGGTATAACCGTGAATGGACATACGACGACGTGGAATGGCGTCAAGGTATCAGTAGATGAAGCCAACCCACCCCCCCCCCCAAGCTGTACAAACGCCGAAGAAGAAGATTATTCGGTCTGATAATTTCTCCATTGGGGTGTGCGTGGAGCAGTGACAAGTAGCTCACAGTCGCTCGTAGGATGAGTGAACTTGGGTACCCACAGCCAGCGGCGGCCGCTAATTATTGGCAGCTCGCGCGCTCCAAAACAATTGCCAACGCCACGCCTGACTTGCACTGCTCATAGCATCAGTACCCTCCTAATTGTCGCGACCGCGACCATTCCGCCGTGCGAGTATGTGGACATAGAAGGGGTCCAGGAAAAGGGAAGGGTATTGAGTTAGAGAGGGTATCGTGAAGTAATTTTGTTGAGGAATGGTAGAGAAAATCCGCTTCTGTATGAGATAGATGTGGGTTTTACGATACATGGTCATCACGATAATTACCTGACTTTGTGGGCAGAAGCTTTTAAGCCTTTGTAAGCGTAACTATCCCAGAACTCCCAGCGCGTCGGTCGTGTTTACTTTGCGAAGGACAGCCATGAACTTGCACATAAATCTTAATCGTTTTTGGATTTGCAACCATTATAGCACAAAAATCTTAATCGTTTTTGGATTTACAACAATTATATAGTAATCATTAGTATTACGCGTACAGTTTGTGTTTTACCTATACACCTCTGGTCGATGCGCATTTCTCAAATCATTCCACTTATTTTAATAGCTGGTTGCATACATTGTCAGTTCACCGAAAAGATGAGGTGGTGGAAATGAAATCTCTGCGTGATTCGAAAAATTTGAATTCTTTGGATCCTTTTCACTTGATTTTCCTCCAAAAATTGAGCGCTTAGCATTCTTAAGAACTACGTTTAAGCATGTGAAACATTGTTAACACATCACTCTTAAGTCCTAATCCAACAAGTTCTTAGTCTTTTCTTTTCAACGTAATCGATCGTTACTCCATCGCCAGATGAGTTCTGAGAAATGCCTCGCAGATACGTACTGTGCCTGCAGGCGTACCTCATGGATACAATGCCGTTAGAGCGCCACTCACTAACTGTTTTAGTAGTATTGATTTCCTGGAAGTGAGAATGCCATAGTCGAATGAATTGCTATCCCAGGACGAAACACACGTGAAAACAAAACAAGGAATAGGCTGTATTTGTTTCTCGTTTTGCTCAGAAATCTAAGTGTAGGCGCGTTTCAAATTAAATCTCAATTCAATGATTTAACTCAATCATAATTTTGAGAGTAGGTGAATACAGCAATGGCATGGCAATAAAAATAACGTCTTCGTTGATAACTTCAAAAAATTAGAATTGAATGGACAAATGGATGAACGAATAAAAAACGAAAGATTGGTATGGAAAATGAAAATGAAAGAATGGTATGGGAAATGTATTGTTCGTTAGCTCTATTCCGGCTATTTACTGATCATATTCGACTTATCACAGTACTAGCAACACCTACATCGATTAGTTACATCTTTCCCTCTTCCATTTTTCTATTAGATGCCAGTTCCACATCTTCACCTGAACGCGAATGGCGTGCGCGGCGGTTGGTTGAGTAGCGGCGGTGAGGGGGTTGCAGAGACAACAGCGCGAGCTAACAGTAATTTATAGTCGCTTTAGCAGCGAGCACGCGAGCTGGCAGTAATTGACAGTCGTCAGCGGATGCAGGTACCCAAGTTCCTCCTTCCTCGCCCGTATGATCGATGGTTCAATCCGGCCCAAGCCATTCAGGTCTGCCATCCCTTCGGAATAGGTAATTTGCAACCAGAGGAGAATCATGTTGGTTCGTTGAATTGAAATGTGGGTTGCCCCAAGCCAGGGATGAAGCCCCCTGCTTTTATACTCTCATTTACGCCTTGAATTAAGCGCAGAACCAAAGAGACATTGAGCAATATTTACAGTCTACGCGGTGTGATGCGATATAATTGGAGAGGATGTTGAAGTAGGGAGGTATGAGCCGATTTGGTTTTGTCGCCGTTTATATGTACCAGCCTGATCGTCCGGCTAACGCCATACTCCCAAACATTTTTTCTGTTCACTTCACTCGCTATGCTTTTATGTGGCATCTTCCTCCCAACACTCCGGTCACAGAGTCAAGCGTGATGATGATACAAAGTCGACCCCCATACGACCCCTCCCCCTCTCTCAGCCGCCAAAAATGCGACCCCTCCTCTCCCCCTTCGTACACAAATTTCAAGTGAGATGAGAAATGAGAATGGAAATGCGAACAATACTCGACTTCGAATTTAAACGTTATAGCAGCAATGGGAGCAGCCACCGCGTACACTATCAAGGGTTTGATCCCCCTTTCTACCCAGAATTTTCGCAAAAAGTTGAAATGTACGCGGTTGGCAATTATCGCTCTGAAAGCATGAGTTCAGACTTACTCAGGCTATCTGCTTGCTTCAAATATGTCATGAAAGTATCGGTATACCACATAGTCAAGGGTTCGATCTTCTTCTAGGCTTAAATTTCTGCACGACTTAAAAGAACGTGCGCTCGCAATGGGCTCGAGACAGTCAAACGTAGTGCACGGAAGGACACTTTATCGGATTGTGGGACTGAGGAGCACGAGCAGTATGAATGTGCAAAAATGTCCACTTAAAATTTTGGCTCGCTCAGAGGTATGGTGCCGATTTTTTTCTATCTTAATTGGTTGGAGGTTTGTGCTCTCAGGCGGTATGGTTCCCTTCTCCACAATTGTCATCCTTCCTGCTTCGATCTAGTTGATTAAAAAAATAAAAAAGGCCATTTCTATCAACTGAGCATCATTTCCGTGATTCCTGTGCTGAATCTTTTCTATAGATGCTGAAGAGCCAAAACTTGAACGCAAAGCTGAGTAGACTCCACAGTGAGACTTTTTTTTCCGGCTTCCAGGAGTGAGCAAGACAAGCAGTACGTATGAGCAGAATGACTGTCCGAAATTCAGCCTCGATCTCAGGCATGGCTATGTTATTACTAGAAGAAGTACACTAATTCTTCACCACAACCGCGATCCCTCCTCTACGACCCCCCCCCCCTTTATGCGCCCAGCATAAAACCCCCGTTGATAATTTATCAACACATGGTTTACCTTCTTTTATCAATAGTTCCCACTTTGCAACACCGAAGCATCCTTTCCACAGCTATACAATAGTTGGCTGACGTCCTTCCACCTTGTATTGGAGCCGGCAAACTGCTGTTCAATTCGTGAACCATGTCCTCAAAGTTGTCTCACTACGGAGCGTTGTTGCTTCCTTCACCGTCAATGAACCGCGTTTCTTTGCAACTTCTCCACTACACCAACTACGGGGGTTCCGGCACACCCCCAACACAGCACTAGACCCGTCGATTGACATTCTTCATACCGCCAAGCGCCAACGTACCCTACAAGCCAACAGTTGTGTGATAGGAGTGCCTGTGTCGGTGTGTGGTGAAAATGCTGAGGAAGGGGTCCATCAAAGTGCGATAAAGTGTCCTTCCGTGCACTACGTTTGACTGCCTCGAGCCCATTACAAGCGCACGTTCTTTTAAGTCGTGCAGAAATTTAAGCCTAGAAGGAGATCGAACTCTTGACTATGTGGTATACCGATACTTTCATGACATATTTGAAGCAAGCAGATAGCCTGAGTAAGTCTGAACTCATGCTTTCAGAGCGATAATTGCCAACCGCGTACATTTCAACTTTTTGCGAAAATTCTGGGTAGAAAGGGGGATCAAACCCTTGATAGTGTACGCGGTGGCTGCTCCCATTGCTGCTATAACGTTTAAATTCGAAGTCGAGTATTGTTCGCATTTCCATTCTCATTTCTCATCTCACTTGAAATTTGTGTACGAAGGGGCCATTCGCGTTCAGGTGAAGATGTGGAACTGGCATCTAATAGAAAAATGGAAGAGGGAAAGATGTAACTAATCGATGTAGGTGTTGCTAGTACTGTGATAAGTCGAATATGATCAGTAAATAGCCGGAATAGAGCTAACGAACAATACATTTCCCATACCATTCTTTCATTTTCATTTTCCATACCAATCTTTCGTTTTTTATTCGTTCATCCATTTGTCCATTCAATTCTAATTTTTTGAAGTTATCAACGAAGACGTTATTTTTATTGCCATGCCATTGCTGTATTCACCTACTCTCAAAATTATGATTGAGTTAAATCATTGAATTGAGATTTAATTTGAAACGCGCCTACACTTAGATTTCTGAGCAAAACGAGAAACAAATACAGCCTATTCCTTGTTTTGTTTTCACGTGTGTTTCGTCCTGGGATAGCAATTCATTCGACTATGGCATTCTCACTTCCAGGAAATCAATACTACTAAAACAGTTAGTGAGTGGCGCTCTAACGGCATTGTATCCATGAGGTACGCCTGCAGGCACAGTACGTATCTGCGAGGCATTTCTCAGAACTCATCTGGCGATGGAGTAACGATCGATTACGTTGAAAAGAAAAGACTAAGAACTTGTTGGATTAGGACTTAAGAGTGATGTGTTAACAATGTTTCACATGCTTAAACGTAGTTCTTAAGAATGCTAAGCGCTCAATTTTTGGAGGAAAATCAAGTGAAAAGGATCCAAAGAATTCAAATTTTTCGAATCACGCAGAGATTTCATTTCCACCACCTCATCTTTTCGGTGAACTGACAATGTATGCAACCAGCTATTAAAATAAGTGGAATGATTTGAGAAATGCGCATCGACCAGAGGTGTATAGGTAAAACACAAACTGTACGCGTAATACTAATGATTACTATATAATTGTTGTAAATCCAAAAACGATTAAGATTTTTGTGCTATAATGGTTGCAAATCCAAAAACGATTAAGATTTATGTGCAAGTTCATGGCTGTCCTTCGCAAAGTAAACACGACCGACGCGCTGGGAGTTCTGGGATAGTTACGCTTACAAAGGCTTAAAAGCTTCTGCCCACAAAGTCAGGTAATTATCGTGATGACCATGTATCGTAAAACCCACATCTATCTCATACAGAAGCGGATTTTCTCTACCATTCCTCAACAAAATTACTTCACGATACCCTCTCTAACTCATTACCCTTCTCTTTTCCTGGACCCCTTCTATGTCCACATACTCGCACGGCGGAATGGTCGCGGTCGCGACAATTAGGAGGGTACTGATGCTATGAGCAGTGCAAGTCGGGCGTGGCGTTGGCAATTGTTTTGGAGCGCGCGAGCTGCCAATAATTAGCGACCGTTCCTATACAACTCCGTTAAAAACAGAGCATGGAGGTTCAATTTTTTATGGAAGTTGTAAACACTCATGAAAGGTAGGGAAAAGCTAGGACCTCCTCACTTCACAAACTTCTTCTCTTTCAAGAAAAAAGTTATTTCACGGGAGTCGAAATCTGTAATTTGGCACCATCCGCAATGCCTCAGGAAATGACATCTATCGTTGGTGTCTAAACACGCAATGGTTCCTTGGTGCAGAATCAAGCCGTATGCGCTAGAAAATGTGCATGCGTGCACATGCGTACACCACTTTTTAACATTTGCGAAAACTGCTTCAGGTTGGTTCAGCAGTGACCTTCTACAGATGTTTTTTTTTTCAACCTGGCTCCCTTTATCACCTCTGTTCAAGAGGGAGAGACACTGCTGACGGTTTCATAAGTTTAGATGCAAGTATTAGGTTTTAGGGCAGCTCATTACTTCCTTGGTGTTCCGAAATATTCCAGCTTGTGCATGCACCGAATTGTGCATTGTTTTGGAATTTCGGAAATCTATCTCGGAGAAGAAGACACTCAAATGGTCCCATGAGTAGTAGAGATGCTACAGAATACCTAGAATATTGCCGTGCACATGACGGTTCATGCCGCCTTGGATCTGACGAGGTAGCTCTTAGAAAGGTGCGATGAAGTCTACGAGACACCAACGAAGTGAGGTATGGCACCTGGCACTTGGGAAACTGGCTAATTCGGTCTGGTTGGAATGGAGCGAATTAAACGAGACATTTTCAGAGCAAAAAGCTCCACATTAGCTGTGCAAATTCGTGTGTGGAGCAAGAGGGCACATGCACTCGTGTTAGTGACCAGCACTTCTCATTTTAAGTAGTCCTGTATCGATAAATCCGAGGCATCATGAATCGTCATGTACATGGCTATATTCTAGGAAGTCTGAAGCATCTTTACCTCTCATGAGACTGAGACCATCCACGTGTCTTCCTCTCCAAGATAGATAAAATTCCACAACTTATTTTCCGTGGTTTGCACAATTGGCTGCATTGCAAACAGCTAGAATATTTCGGAATTCCGAAGGAGCAATGAACTACATTAAAGCCGAACACCTGTGGCTAAACCTATAGGAACGTCAACAACACCTATCCCTTTTAAACAGAGCTGACAGAAGGAGCAAGGCTGAAAGAAACATTCATACTGAATCACTCCCAAATCAACCTGAAGCAGTCTTCGCCAATGTCAACCAGTGGTGTACGCATGCACATTTTTTAGCGCATATAATGTAATGCAGTGAGTAGTCAGAATTGGGAAGCCTAAAAATGCGGCTTGATTCTGCACCAAGGAACCAGTGCGTGGTCAGATACCAACAATAGAAGTCGTTTTCCGAGATTGGTGCCAAATTACATATTTCAATTCCTGCGAAGTAATTTTTTTCTTGAAAGACAAGAAGTTTGTGAAATGAGGAGGTTCTAGCTTTTCTCTACCTTTCATGAGTGTTTACAACTTCCATAAAAAATTGAACCTCCATGCTCTGTTTTTAACGGAGTTGCGGACGAAAAACCCAAAAGCTGCAACCTTTTTGCTCGCTACTGTAGATTACTTGTTGCGACCGATCTCACTCGTGAAGAACTGTGCGATTTCGATAGCCACTGAAAACCGCGCGAACTTGTTGCCAACCCAATACTCCCGTCCACGCTCGTTTGGAGACAGTGATCTGTTTACTTCCGGACAGCATTGCCTTGTAGTGCTGGATTCAAAGCAGAGTGTCATGGTAAGAAATAGAGCTACAGTTTCAGACTAGATAGGGTAGACGTGTTGCTTGCCACAAGCGTACATGGGCCCACGTTTCCATGAATCATTGTACTAGAAAACGCGTCCGTCACAGGAATTTCCAGCTGCTCATGTGATTGTGCTACCCCACCTCGATCCTGTAAGATATCAAACTGTTAAGATGGGAAGTGCATCTTGAGAACATGAAGGAATGCAATTTTTGAAAAACTTGTTCTCAATGTAATGCAGTGAGTAGTCAGAATTGGGAAGCCTAAAAATGTTGTAAATTTTTCAGATTAAAGGATTAATCATTAGAGTCGATTCCATGTGGCATTTGTTGGTAGAGAGAGCGAAGTCAATGATCGAGGTTGACGAAGTTTGTATGACTAAAGTCCGCTTTCAATGAGGCGGTAGTTAGAAACTCATTTAGAAGCTGGCGCATAGTGCAACATCACGAGACCAGCACAATACAGTGCGTTAAAGGTTAAGGGAGTGTTCCATCTCGTTCCACGTCTCGGAGATACCCACTGATCCTTCTCCTCCTCGCCACGCTGATTCCAAAAATGTATATCAAAGTAAAAAACCGTTTTCGGGAGGGGGGGGGGGGTTCAATGTGCATATTTCGTGGACTACGTGGGCGGAGCGGTGCATAAGTGCTGGCTGCCCAACTTTCTCCAGCGTCCTACAGTTTTTTAATCATCCCGACGAATTTTCCGAGAAAACTATCTCTCAAACGACATGTTACGGAAAATGCCTTCCAAAAGTCAATCGAATCTCAAACCAAGGGTTTCCATCTTATGAAGAAACAAGTGCTCCGACTCGCCTCCGGCGAGTCTCGCACTTGCCCGCTTCGCGGGACCTTGGTACTCAGCTACCTTTACTTTCCATACGTCAAAACGGATGAAGCATACAGTTGCGAAGCTCGCCGTAAGCGAGTCGGAGCACTTGTTGTATATAATTGAGATGTTTGCATCATTCTTTCGTTAAATGTGTCCAGATGATTCACTCAGAATCGATCGAAACGTAGCGCACTCGGAAAGGAGTGAGTATTTGCGCTATTCAACTTTACTGGCCCCAAAATCTTCAAAAAATTTTTGGCTGAAACTTCACGTAGGGGGGTTATTCGAGGTGCTGAACACGAATATCGTATAAATTTTGCACGGTAACCCCATTTTTAAGTGGTTACGGTAGATGTACTGTAGATATGGTACTTCAAGGAACCCTCTCAAATTTTGCGTAGTGGGGTTTTTTGACGCCGATCACGAAAACCACCATTATTTTGCAAGCCACCTCCATTTTCTACCCGATATCGGCATTTTCTCTCAATTTCCTACCGTACACCTACCGTAACCCATGTAAAAATGGGGTTACGGTGCAAAATGGCTACGATATTCGTGCTCAGCACCTCAGACAACCCCTCCCCCTCTATGCAAAGTCCCAGCCAAAAAAATCTTTGAAGATTTTGGGGCCAGTAAAGTTGAGTAGTGCCGTGATTATTCGTCCATTCACAGAAAGAAGTTAAGCGGTATGCTTGTGCACTCTAAATCATGTTGCTATAGCAAGTTGGTATATATGGGTGTACTAAAACTGTGTTGCTTTGGTAATCGCCTAGTCTTGCATAGGAAAATAAATTCCCCACTCAACCCCTTCCAAAACTCTTGATTGCACACGGAGAGACCCCCAAGGATTCAGTCACTGAGCACAACTCTTCCTTGTTTTTCTCGTTGTAGACGAAAAGATTCGCACATGAAACCTATACCGTTCGACTCAGAATTGTGCCCTGCAAAAATCATTGTCATTTAAGAGAAGCGCGGCGGAGCTGCGCTTCGCATGAATGAGTCATGAGTCGAACGGTATAGGTTTCATGTGTGTTTGTCCTCTGGATCGTGAGATATAAGCGATTACAGACAAACACACAAACAGATGAGTTTTACTATATAGTGATGGGGATAGGGGGCCAAAAATCGATAAAATCGTTTTTCTCGGAAACGGCAAAGACCCTGACGTTGCACAGGAGGGCACAATTCTGAGTCGAACGGTATAGGTTTCATGTGTGTTTGTCCTCTGGATCGTGAGATATAAGCGATTACAGACAAACACACAAACAGATGACTTTTACTAAATAAACTCGTGGTATCAATGATTCGCTGATTGTCACGATTGTTATTTTGTGCAAAACTAGTGTAATTGGGCGTGGTATGCCAATTTTAAGATAAAAGTCCATAAATTCCAGTTCTTCTGCATCAACCCTATAAATTAGTATGCATGTACGCATTCAGAAAGATGAAAACAATGAGCTAGTGCTGGAGATGGGTATAAAATCGCACAACAATGAGGAAAAGTGACGGTTATAACGCGATTTCTGCTCATGTGCGAACAATTTTTCTGTTGCAAGAGAGGACGTGGACAGTA
The DNA here is from genome assembly GCA_037903475.1 of Ancylostoma caninum. Lineage (NCBI taxonomy): Eukaryota > Metazoa > Nematoda > Chromadorea > Rhabditida > Ancylostomatidae > Ancylostoma > Ancylostoma caninum. The sequence goes on along the minus strand of JBAJFG010000438.1, from coordinate 297,215 downwards.
ACATCAGTGATATCTTGGGCATTTCCTAAATTTTCTACTATCTCTCGAGTGCTCCATAGTGGAGTGCTTCTCCCATTCCCAGAACGCATTTGCAGTCTTTCCACGTAGACTAGGAAATATGACGCTAGAAAGTCCACTCAACTATAACGCATATCTGCGCGCCTTAATGGCGTATCTCCTCTGCTTTCTTTTGTCAGTACCACTCCCAGAGCAAGAATCATTGAAGTTGAAACTATCATTTATGTATATTCACAACCGAGCTGAGAAGAGAAAACAACTATGGTTCTTGTCATCTTTTTAATCTCCATCTCTCTAGCGGATGTGTGTTTATTCAAAGACTTCTGGTGTGAAATTGAAAGCAGAGTGAGTCATAAGTGTAAGGGAATTCATGGTTGTTCTGATTGTTTGAAAACCTCCCGCGACTGAGCAACGATGATTAATGCAGCCGTTGACAGGAAAGGTCTTTTGATTTTCGTATTTCTGAAAGAGCTACATCCTGGCCTCGGAAAAGGTTCTGCACCTAGTGTTTCCGACCATCTCAGTTCGCCTTACCATTTTCTCTTGTCAGCATTCGTGAACGTTTTCAGAAAGGTTGCGGCCACGCGCACTTTTGGAAAGTAAATTTCCCGAGTTAAAATCTGTGTACTTTGTAAAAGCTACTCGTTTCAGTCAGTGAATGGTATTGGCAAAGATAGCAAGATCTAACATATTTTGCAGGAGAGAGTCGTCCGTCGTGGGTAGACGGGAAGCTTAGAACTTTATTTGGAACTTTAATTTAAATCAGATTTATGTTGGCTATTGAGAGGAATGAGATGTTTCCCTTCCAACTTATTCAATGTTTTCTCAGCCCTTCTTTCCAAGGGTATGACAAATCTGTAGCATAAAAGAGATTGCTGGCGTTGTGTGGTGCTACGGATGAAATTTTTATCTCCTCAGTGCTTTATGAATTATCTGCTTTCGGTTGACAGCCACTCGGCTCTAACTCAGGGGTACATATGTCACTCTTCGATGCTCCGCGTGACAGGCCTGCTTGTATCTGAAGGGTCATGATGGAATGGAATGAGAACTTGCCACCAGCTCTATTGTATGCGGTAGAATCGCATCTTCTACGATTGTGACAACCGTTATCTTCGAAGAAATCCCATGTTGCTCATCTCCGTGTTCTTTCTTATTTAACCTGTGCATTCGGCGATATGACGGTTACGTCGGAACGCCAGGCAAAAAATAAATACAACCACGAACAATCTGGGCTCAACATAAGATAGAGTTTATATGCAATGCTGCTGTTTTTTATTTAGAGAAACAAATGAGAAGTGGCTAAGAGTTCTGTCTTCCCTGGAAGTTTTTGCAAAAATTACGACTTCTCCGGAGGTAAAAATGAAAGTGACGGTGCGATTGTCCGCTATTTCCTTTTGGCTAGTAAACTGTGTTCAACACTTTCGTGCTGCGTGTGCTCTCATTCCACGGCGAGCCTATGAATCTATGTATTCACATGAAAAATGCTCCTCACTCCCCTATGGTTTTCTTTTTTTTCAATTCGAAGGACGAGCGAAGAAAACTACGAAGCGTTTTTTCTGTTGTCTGACACTAAACAAAGTGGCACAGCAAATGAATCGCACAGCTTAGCAATTTATTAGGACCCATCCACACATAAATAGGATTCTTGAAAGTCATCCCAAACAGGCGAGAACCTCCAATTACTTTGCTGACGTAATATACGATGCTCTTGACCGACGCAATCTGTCTGAGTTCCCCCTGAGGTATATCGAGCCATTCCAGCGGGCCACCTTCGGTAGCTGCTATAGTTGAGATTATTCGATGATTTTTCAAGCATTTGAACCTTTGAATTATTTGAATATTGTGGAATTTTAATTATTGGAGATATGTATAACACGAAAATTGCGTTGTGGTTTCCACAAAATGCGAATAAATGAATTTTTAGAATATCGGGGTTTTTCTGGCCACACGACTAAATGAATAGTTCGAACAGCGAATATTTATAGGCGGTGAATGAATTATTTGTTCGACTAGAAGATATTCAGTCAACTTCCGGTTTTATTCCTGTCGTCATTGACATTCATCGGGACTGCAGTTAACAGTTACTTACAAGAACACTGTATGTTCACATTCCACTTATACAGTGCTTGCCCGTACATAAAGTTCTCAGTAGATTTAATTGTATTAATATTAGGTTGTAGAGAAAGTTCTCGCGGTTTTTGGAACAAAACATTTTCTTGACTCTCCAAAAGCAGGAAAGCGCATTAAAAAATGTATCAATCACCATCACGTACTGCCACTCTTGGCTCATTTTTGGAGAGCCTTTCGATGCTTTTGGCATAGAACTGTTCTAGCAATGAGTCGAAAAGTTGCCCAGTCAGCGATCCAAGTCATCTTCATTATCGAATGCTCTACCTTGCATGGCGTAAGATGGAGACAGGAGAAGGTGGTTATCTTTTGAGGCAAGGTAAGGGCTCTACCTGGGTCAAGTCATCACTTTCCATCCAAAACCGGGTAGCTTCTGGCGAGTCACAATTTCAATATGCGGGCTAGCATCGCCGTATAGAAATCGGATCTTGCCGTGATTCGGACTCTTTTCTGCGATTTTTGCGGGCAATCTATCCGGCTACTGATAGCACAGCTCTACCGCGAGTGGCAGTATTGCGTGGCGGTAGCGCTTCATGGACGATGCCTTTGCTGTCACACCAAGCAGTTACCACAACCTTCAGAGGGTGATCACCTGTCTTCGGCTGCGGCTCAAGCTGCTTATCCTTGTCAACTCAGTGTCGATGGTGCTTGGTGTTCACCTACAGACACAACTTCTAATCTCCTGTAAAGTTGGACTTCAGCAGGTTTCCAGTGCTTCTGTACGAGGACAATTCAGGAGCCACCTCTGCACAGTGCTGGGGATCACACCCGGTCAGACCCTGATAACTAATTGTGATATTTTCTTTTACCTTTCCCAACTGACGCAGGTGATCGGCGATGGTGGTAAAGTGAGCATCCAAGACTTGAGTGAAGACAAGACTCCTTTCACACATAGTTTGCCGTGGATCTGAATCTACCAGCTGCATTAATTGTCCATTGTCGACTCCGGATGCGCGTCCCGACGAAAACATTGAGGTTGAAGTCTCCAACAGGGAGGTGTCTGGCCCAATATTGTGCAGTGCGTTCGGATGCTGTACCGTCCCTAAATACAGCGTTATTGGAACAACTGGATGCGGCTGCTGATTCTCCAGATTTGAAGTCTTATACTGAAAGGTGGCAAAAGTTCTGCGTTGAAAGTTCCATATTCCTGAACGGGATTGTGCAGGAGTTTGCAGATGATGATAGTGTTAAACTTGTACATACCTCACCTCCTTATATATGTAAAAGACACGTTGCTTCAAGACAGCGTGGGGTTAAAAAAAGCACACTTTCCAAAACCGCGAGAACTTTCCCTACAACCTAATAAATGGTAATGATGGAAGTAGGGAAAATTTGAAGACGGAATCGTAGTTTTTTTTTTTTGATTGCGAGTTCCAATGTATGTATGTCACGATGAAGCAAATGTTCCCGACCCCTTATCTGTGCTTTTCCTAACAGGAACCTTTAACCTCTGCCAATAACTGTCTCTACACTTTGCACCGACAAAGGTCAGCCTCAAGACATATCACATTTCAACAATAAAACTGTTAGGGACGGATGGGGCCGCAACGAACCTTCAAGGCATACCATCTAGCCCTATATGCACTCCACGCGTCGTTCTCCCTCGATATAACAGCAGTTACCAGTTCAAGTACTGTAATTACTGGAGCCCGCCAGTTTTGGAAGATCCAGATGAATTGCTGCAAAAGCAGGTTTGATTATTCCAAAAAAACAAATTGTTCGAATAACCTATGAAGAAAATGAATTAATGCCTCGAATAATGATACTTCTAGATTGTCAGATAAATGAATTATTCAAATATTCGAACATCTCTTCGAATGTAAAATATATGTAGTAGGTGCCGAGGCGCCTCTGCGGAAGTTCCGAACACGAACAAAAGTGGCGTGATTCCTGCAGCAAGCGTGCATCCTGCTATACACTAACTCAAAACGTTTGGGAACGGAGTGTCGAGTAGTGCTTTGGTCACGAACCAGTGGCTTGCAACTTTACAAGTGTGGAGTTGGAAGCCTTCAAATCATGTTATGTACTCGTACTTGCGTCTGGTTCCCACTTACATGGCTAAACAAAGGGTTTCTTTTCTTCATGCAGCTCTGTAAAGTTTTTGAAGCTCCCACCATTCCCTGATAGTTTACAAAATAAGTCTGGGTGAGAAGCTGTCGAGAATGCATTGAATATGCCGTTTATTTTCATAAAGGCCCCCAATGAAGCGTCGTACAGGCATTAGTCAGAAATGCAATTATTCTCTAGAAATAGACGCAAAAAAGAATCAGCAAATGACATTTCAAATTATTAAGTGCATCATGAGATCCCGTCCTATTGTACTTCAGTACAAGACTTGGTATTTCCAGGGGCAGTGCGAGAAGGACGTTGCGATACCTGTGTTCGCGGTTCCACGATATCGCTATCTCCTACACTCAGTCGAATAGCTGTGTGGACGTTAGAGAACAATGGCCACGGCTCAAACACACCTCATCGTAAGGTAACCCCAGTTCTAAACAGAACGACAGGCACTTCCGAATGCGACAAAATGCTCGGTTTCTTCTCAAATGACTTGCTGTCGTGCTTATCGGTGATGGAATACGCGTCTCCCAATCATGGTCCTTGATACGCATACGGAGATAGCGTTACCTTGCGCTTCCGTTTTTTGTGCGCTATCTCGCTTGTGGCTGTTTAGGTGGGTTGGTCTACGCCTGCGACTGATTCCCCGTTTTTGCCATAGACGTGCCGGTACACGAATGCCACCTCGTCCTCTTTCCAAGGATACTCCGGATATTGAGGTATTTTCATATTTTTATACACTTTCTCTGCTCTTCCAGTGGAAGGAGGTTACTCCTACTTTACATGCTCATTTGGCTTAGTTGAATTTCTTTTGTGTGCACGCATAGTACAGATGTCTTTCTCAAAATGTGGTGTGTACCAGTGCTTGTTGCTGCTTCCGAAGTCAACTATAATATTCCGAATCATTGCCAAGATGGCCAAAGCATCTCTTTCTCTTTCGTCCTCCTTTTTTCCAGTATATTCTTCTCTTCCTGCTCAGCCGTTCGGACACAACGAGTAAATAATTAATTGTAATGATCCCCCTCCCACCTCCTCCCACTCTTTAAAAAGAAGAGAAACACTGAAAATCTTCGCTTCCTATCAGCCATAATCGCCTAGAGGAAACCGCTATGTGAAGAATGCTTATTGAATGAAAAACTGACTAAGAAACTATGTTTTCGCGGTGGCCATCACGATAAACCCAATAAGACTCTTGATTTTTATGGCCCACCGCGTGCACTCACTGCTCTAATGACGCACATAGATGTCAAACATTTTGTTGTTTTGGCGTTATCTACAACGGATACGCTTGCGATGAACCCTAAAGGAGATATGGAGGAAGCGAATTCATGATTTTTCACCTAACTAGTTCTGGTCTTCATTGTCGCCACTGATAAATAGGTACGTAATTAAGGCCAGAGATCGACGAGCACGTGGAGTGGTCACTCACATGGGTGCACCCACGTTATACTTAAGTACCACGCCAAGTAAAGATGCGACCGAATAAAAACCGAATAATTTCGTTGCTTCAATTAGCAATTTGGAAAAATTTCAAACATTTAGATATTCGAGAACGAGAAAACCCTATAGCTCTCCTTTTTCGTACAGCCCTGCATCTCCAATGTTAAGACATTCGAATTTTCCACTTATTCGAAGTCGAAAATTCTTGCTTTCGAATGTCCAGTAATTCCAATGAATAAAAAATTAGAGTGTTCCAACATTAGTGACCAATGTAGTGCTGTATGAGAGAGAGGGTTTAGGGTTTTCTCGTTTCTGAATATCTGGATGTTCGAATCGTTTTCTAAATTGTTAATTAAAGTAACTGAATTATTCGATTTTTGCAATATCCTTTGTGACCATTATTATTGTTAATTATTATTATTATTATTATTATTATTATTATTATTATTATTATTATCATTGTTATCATTATTATTATTATTATTATTATTATTATTATTATTATTATTATTATTATTATTATTATTATTATCATTGTTATCATTATTATCATTATTATTATTATTATCATCGTTATTATTATTATTATTGTTATTATTATTATTATTATTATTATTATTATTATTATTGTTATTATTATTATTATTATTATTATTATTATTATTATTATTATTGTTATTATTATTGTTATATTCAATTATTAGACTTTTATTCAAACTGAGGTATAATAGTAACCCTCAATTATCAGTATTTACAGTCACCGATAAAAACGTTTTTGATAGTTTTTTCCCTAAATTCTATGTAACCCGCCATGTCGCGCAGCATAGGAAGTTGCAGTAATTACGAACTTTGCGCTGTAAAATACTTTCTCTTTCTTGATGTGACTGTTTATCCGACTTTCCTCGCTGACAGTGATGCATTTCCGCCTAATATTTGCCACAACCGCCGGAACTGAACAGAAAAAGTCAGTCAAAAGCAATCTTCAGCAAACATGGCAAAACTCCTCAAAATACGAATTCAGAAAACATAGTAGCGCAAACGATGCAACGAAGAATATATGTGATGCAATGGGCGCTTTGATGGTCTCTTACGATACGGCGAAAGTTTGGTTCCGCAAGTTCAAAAACGGCGACTTCGACTTCGGTGCAAACGAAGGTCTGGTAGGCCGACCGAAGTGGATGACGAGCGCCTTCTGGAGCTGGTTGAAGAGGATCCGTGGCGTGACAACCGTGAGCCGGCAGAGGAACTCCAGTGCCATCACGACACTATACTGCCCAACATCTACATCGCTTCGGAAAGACATGGAAGTTTGGCGTATGGATACCTCATGATCTGAGTAGGCACAAACTTCACATGTGGAGGGCTGCATGCATCAACTTTTTAACATTTCGACAAACTTTCGCCTGACTCGACAACCTGGTGACCGGCGACGAGAAGTGGATAAGAATTCTGAATATCGTCGATGCGCTGAATCCAGCGGTATATGTACCTAAAATGTTACGAAGCAGACTTTCAACCCGTGTACCGGACGGGATTTGGCGAGGAGGTCTAGAGTCTGTTGATATCTACAACCCACAAAACGAGGTGACACACTACCTTTAAACTCGGGCAACTCGGAAATTCTTTGCAAACAGGCTAAGCTGGTGGCAATAAAAATGGCTTTTTCGTAGGATTTGACAAAATTGGGCAGCGCATTTGTTTTCACTAGAGTTCTAGACCTAGGAATATAGCAAAATGTGTGGGAACAAAACTACTGTGGGTTTTGCTTTGAGGGTCTTACTCGTTGCGGAGCACATTCACACGTAGTTGATCGCATCAATTCGCATGATGGATCAAGATTTTAGGGCATTATGAGGAAAAACGAGGAAGTGCCGGAATTTTATGATGGGCTCATCCACCCCTCAAGCATAAATCCACTCTTGCGCAGAATTCTACAATATGTTGCCGAATTTTTGTTCAAAGAGAGGACGAATTGGTGAATGCGGGAGAAGGTTCTGAGTGCATTACTCATGTAATACCGGCACTGTTCTCATTTCCGTCGTGATGCAACACACCTATGATTTCTCGGGCCAGCTGTAATTCCTTCTTGGTCGAGACTTAAAAATTGAGCATTTCACACGTTTCACCAGAAGAACAAGGGTAGCTCTGAAGTAATACACCGTGGCGTTTCGTACTCTAGTCGTTAATAATCATCATATTTATCAGTGTAGGAGACTAGTACCCTGAAAGTGTGCCCGATCCTCGCTTATACCATGTTGATTCTATCACCCCATAAATGGACATGCCGTTTGAACTCCCTTCAATATAATATGCGTTAGTTAGGTGGTCCTAGACTTGCTCATATTACCTACACGAGAACTTTTTTTGGAGCAACTCACAAGTTTAGTGTTCACTAAATATTGACATGATGCTTGTAGTACCGTGACGAGTTCGTAACAACCTTGACCAAGATTAGTAATAGATGTTTTCATGTTTTTGCCCGCTTACTGAAATTAGCAATTTTGCATAATCCAGAGACCCGGAGAATTTTTAACTCCCAGATTTTTGCTCAGTCTTGAGTTCCTGAGAGTTTTGGTTTAACAACAAAGAAAAACTACTGGATATACCACTCAATCTATTTGAACAGCTTCAACCAAACTGTGTCAGCCATAAGATGTGCGCGAATTCCGAAAGATAGGTAGTCTTCTCTGTTAGCCAATTTTTTTCATTGCGCGTTTTCACATTGGCTTTGATTTGTACATACCCTTTTTGCGATTTCTGTACTAGCGGAGACACTCTGGAGAGAAACGGTGTATTCATTCATTCATTCATTCATTCATTCATTCATTCATTCATTCATTCATTCATTCATTCATTCATTCACTCATTCATTCATTCATTCACTCATTCATTCACTCATTCATTCAATCATTCATTCATTCATTCGTCTGACACATCCTTCTCCCACGCCTCTCCCCCTCCTCAACCCCTCTCACTTTAACCCAAATGCGCAAAAGAAGATGTTTACGTTTTCGCACCTCTATCTCCGAAAACATGCGCGCCTCCCATATATTAGGTTGTCCCACAATAAATGGCCACAACGTAGATATGAAGTTTTGGAAGTTCATAAATCTATAATTTTAGAAGCTAGATAGATAAGCTTCAAATTATTATGACGAGCAAAACCTGCTCTATCTATACCTTAAAGGCAGCAGGAGCTGAAATCCTCGACTCCGAGCTAATCTGTGGATGATGAAGTACAGACTCAACACATCATAAATGTGAAACAAACACAAACCATGATGGTTTACCTGCAGAGAAAATGGAACATTCGTCGCGAACACGCCTGGCCGTGTTCGCGCGCTGACGAGTTTTTCTCGCCGCAAAAGCCATTGCAGTGCGTGGTTTGGCGCAAAGGGAAAACGAAACGCATTCAATTCACAGGGTTTCATGGCAGGACTCGGCCAAAACCACGCGCCGCAATGGCTTTCGCGCCGGGGAAAACTCGTCCGCGCACGAACACGGCCAGGCGTGTTCGCGACGAATGTTCCATTATCTCTGCAGGTAAGCAAGCCATCATTGTCTGTGTTCGTTTCACATTTATGATGTGCCGAGTCTGTACTTCACCACCCGCAGCTCAGCTCAGAGTCGAGAATTTCAGCTCCTGCTGCCTTTAAAAGGAATTCCTCAATTACCCTTTCATATGGTTTCTGCAGACGACATTGTACGATAAGGCAAAACATGGTTTTTGTGCTCTCCCAATTTTTAGGCTACTTTTCTTTTGGAATAGAAAGAAAGCCGGATTTGGTATTAGCTCTGCATTTGGCCAGGTAGTTGTGTTATAAAGACCCAAAAGCTGTGACTAGAAAAGATGTTCCGGAACGATACGAGTTTTCAACTTTGACCAGGTGATGGTCATGAAACTTCTCAGTTATATTCTGTTCCACGAGGAAAGATAGTTGGGGAAACGCCGCAGAGAAGAAAAGGGCAGGAAAGTGCGCAGAGATTGGAGAGGGTGCAGAAAAAACAGACACTGTGCACGAACACTCAAATATCATCGCTGGCGAAACAGACTATATGAGAGCGTAGTTCCATAGGCGAGACGAGAATTCTGAAACATTCCATAAAAATGTTAGCAGCTGGTTGGACACAACTGAATCACAGGTCGATCTTCCTTCTTGGCAGGCGCATCCCAAGTCGCAAATGGACGGCTACAGCAGCTACTAGATTCAGATCCACGCAAACTATGTGTGAAAGGACACAAGTCTTGGATGTTCACTTTACGACCATCGCCGATCACCTGCATTAGTTTAGCAGCGTAGAAAAAATTATCACAGTGAGCGATCTCCAGCGACGTGGAGAGGTGGCTATTTTATTGCCTTCTTACAGACGCATAAAGAATTGGATGAAGTTCATCTTTCACAGAGTATGAGAAGTGTGTCTGTGTGTCAATATCAAGCACAGCCCACCCCGGGTTAACAAGGATCGGCAGCATAAGTCGCAGCCAAATGCAGATCTTCACCCTTTGGAGGTTATGGTCAGTGCTTGGTATGACTGCAAAGGCATAATCCACCGCGAGATACCGCCACCTTACACTGCTCTCGCGGCAGACCTATACTGTCAGCGGCCGGGTACAATGGCTGCAAAAACCGCAGGAAAGGTTCGAATCACGGTACGATCCGATTCCTGCGCGACAATGGTCGTCCGCTCACTAAAAGAGTGACTCGCCAGAAGCTACTAGACTTTGAATGGAAAGAATTGACATCACCACCTATAGGCCTGATCTAGCGCCAAAAGATTACCAACCTCTACTGTCCCTCTCAGGGGAAAGCCTGCGAGGCGATAGAGAGAGATGGATGACTTGGATCGCTGGTTGAGCAAAGTTTTTTTCGAGTTAGTGCCGGTCCAGTTCTAGGCCGACGGCATCGAAACGCTTCTCGAAAATTGGCGAAGAATGATAGTATGCAGTGGTGAATTATTCGTATCCTAATGTGTTTTCCTGTTTTTAAAAAGTCAATAAAATGTAATGTTCCAAAAACCGCGAGAACTTTCGCTACAGCCTAATACGTTAATCCCTCTAATAAACACTGTTGCGGAATTTTCCGGAAAAGTGAGCCTCTTTTAGTGATGTTTGGCCAATGCTTAATAAAATGGAGTTTCGTTTCGTTTGTATTGCTGAGAGAGATCTGGATATATTCAACAAACCTCGATATCCCAGAAAAAGGTAACTTACATAGTAGGTACCTTATACATAGTAGGCTCGCACGTGACTGCGTGACTTGTTGAGGTTTTGTGTAACGTCTTGTGTACAGTTCAACACAGTGAAACACCAGAGAGGTGATTCTCGGTTCTGTAAACGAGTAATGAGGAAAAGTGTAAAAGTAAAATTTATTAAACTATCAAGCCTATGTATTATATTACACCGACTACAGCTGTACCGCTTTGCTTCTAGCTGAAACGTCGTCTGCTACAAAGTAGAGCTTGGAAATGTCCTAAAACATGCAGAATTGATCCAGAATTCGACAGAACGTCGGCGACATTTCGCTTGCGAAAACCCACAAGTTTTATATTGATAGATGACTACTGTAAATCTCGAGAAACAGGCTTCTTATCTGGCCCGCCTTCATCCATCAGGATTAGGTAGAAAAAAATAATAACTGGGAACTTCAAACTGCGTTTCAGTCGCTGCACCTGACATATGGTCGGCATGTGATGTGACAGTTTTATTGCACATCAAAGCGTTGTTTCATGCAAGAGAAGTTTGTTTTATGTAGGCAGACAGTAAGCCTTCCACTGTTCGATCTCCATCTAAGGAAAAGTGTACCCAAGTGAAATGATGGGTTCGCGAACATTTCTTAGCCTTTCGGTACTCTTGAGAATATCCACAAAGCAAATTGCTATTTCAGGCTCTGCTAGCCTTTAATCCGACAGTAAATAAACAGGCAAGATCAGTACCAAGTTATGAAACCAAGAAGAACAAACATAACTGGAAGAGGAACGCGGACAAGTGCGGGGTGAGCTGTTTGTTAGCGATTTGTTTCTAGAATTTTGTAGGGATGACCTTCCAAACAAAATGGCAAAAAAGGCAGCCACAGCTGCGCTTGGATGTAGTCGGGATTGAGAGGATCATCCGTATATTTTTGTTCAATATGACAGCTTTTTGCTCGTCTTTGACTGAATGGTGTTGCAGTCCTGCGCCCCAGACCTATCCAACGACTTCAGGGATATCAAGCACACCACCCTCAGTGAGCGGGGAGCTCTACGCGAAGCGTTGAGGTGAGTGTCTACGGCCCTTATCTACGAATTTGCACTCTAGCAGAATAACATAGTGTCGCAGCGGAGATTTACTAGAGGGCATACTTTGGTACATGTACTTTATTCTACCGCATGAAATATTGATTTTGGTCTCAAAGCCTTTATGAATGTTTTCTCCTCAAAATTATATGGTTCTCGTACGACTCTTTGAGGTCGTGGGTGAAGAATGAAAACACAAAAAAGAAAAATAACTAAGTAGTGGACGACTTCTCATTATTAAACAACACATTGAACAAGGTACATGCTGTCTTCATTCCTTCGAAACTTATCCCTGCATAAACAAGGATGCGTGAAATCATTAATTAGACTTGATACTACATATTTATATGTTTAAGATGCTTGAAATGCGCCGATGCACCGTGCCAGAAGAGCTGCCCGACACAACTGGATATAAAAGCCTTCATCACTAGCATATCTAACAAGGTCTGTTCTTAAATTTTGAGATCATTCAGATACTAGGGTATTATGCGATTCCACCCTCCCACTTAACTTCGCCACTAGAACACGACGCTTCGAATCGCGATCGTGACGCGAGTGATAACCGTGATATCATGCAGTGCCTGATACATGTAGAGGGCCCTGCGGCATTTTATCGCACGATAAACACCAAAAAAGTATGAAAGTATGAAAACAGCTGTATTCATGGTCGGGCTACGTACTGAATCCATCACAATGTCATGAGCACTGGACTGAATCGGCATGAAAAATTGATACTCGGCATCCTAATTGTTTTGGATTTCATCCAATGTTGTCAAATGCACAACCAACTCATCATATGAATTTCTCGTCAACTATCGACTGTCTTGGTGACCAACATTGATGAACCTAAACCGTGTGACTCCATAGTCTACCAAACTTCTATAAATTTTAATCACAGGCCTCCTGCATAATCTGATTCTGGTTGTAACTGGCCCGGAAAGCGTGTTGTTTGCCTTCCTGACTAGCGATTTGCTGGAGCCGATGGTAAAGAACCAGGGCGGTGTCCACTGCTGCCACTCCACCTTTGAATGTCAGCGTGTTCTGCGCTGACATAAATTACGTGTATTCGGAGAACTACTACAAGTACAAGGATTATTCCTTTGCACATCGAATAATAGTGTTCTGTCGTGTTACTTCATAGATTTGGCTTAAATGACAGGCGGATCACTTCGTTTTTTCGGTTTTTTTTTTGAAGTTTCCTTTCCGTTCCTCGATGGATCCATCCTAATCGTAGATACCTCAAGAATGCGTCTGGCTAATTTCGCCCTCAAAGACTGGGAAGTGTGGGCAAGAATTTCAGAGTATCTGTTACTAACCCGAGAGAAACGGGACGGAAAAGTGCTAATTATGCTAATTATGCTTATGTTTTCGTAGAAATGACTACTTTGGTCCTTGGAATAATGGGTGCTAAGATTGCTGGCTAACTCCGCAAAACGGCATAGAGCTTGTTGAAAATGCAAATGAAACTGGCTGGCTTGAGTATCCGCTACCTCACTGCGTTTAGATGAGCGATTTTTCAGTAGTAGTAGAACTGATTCCTTAGAAGAAGAAACCCATGTACGCTACGTTGGAAAGAGAAACTATAATATTTTTTCACCTTCACCTACACTTAAGTACACGATTAACTACCCCCCATCTAGAACTAATTGCGTTGTTAGCATTAAGGAACGGAATGGTAAAAATAACAGTTTTATGTATGAAGGTTTTTCTTGAGAACTTCTTCAGATCTCTATTTTTCTTGCTAGAATTTCCACCTTTCAGACTAGAACTACAGTGTGTATGCACATACATATGTGTATATATCTGGAGTACAGTACATATGTTCTGTATCAAATTTCAGAACTACTATGGCGCTGCCCGTCAGATATTAAGCGACAACCCTCTCGGTCTAACCTGTGGAATGATATGCCCAACATCCGATCTCTGTGTTGGCTCGTGCAATCTGCAAGCGACTGAAGAAGGTGCAATAAATATTGGAGGACTCCAGCAGTTCGCGTGTGAGGTGAGAAGGCTATATTTTGGAAGATTCTCCATTATGCCGTTAAAGCTCAGATTTCTGAATAGCTGGAAATGATAAGGCACAAGGTACTTGTATTCGTTATTTCATGCACGGTAGAGACAATTTACAACTTGGTGAATTCGTGGCCATTTTTTCTTGTGATCCTTGACCCGGCCTAATATGTTCTACTTTTGCCCGTCGCGTTTCCATCTAATGGGAACCTGGCATACATGTATATATATATATATATATATATATATATATATATATATATATATATATATATCAGTGGCGGACGCAGGGGGGGGGCGGGGGGGCGCCCCCCCCGAGAATGGGTCGCCAAATTTTCGAAATTACTTTACAATACAAATAAAAATCTTGTGTTAGTTTATTTTTAATTGTTTATTTTTATTATTATTTTTAATATATTTTTTATTTATTGTTTATTATTATAATTAATATTATTATTAATTTTATTTTCCGTCTGGGTCCCCAAAACGGCGGAGACCCCACTTTTCTTCCCACGCCCCTCCTCCCGCCCACTTTCTGCGTCCGCCACTGATATATATATATATATATGTGTGTGTGTGTTCGTCTCACTGAGCTCTATCGAATGGTCACATAGCCGTCGGTGTAGCTCGTCCAAAGGGGCGTGGCATAGCTACAAATCTTCAAAAGCACTCAATAGTAGGTATGTATGTATGTTTTGGTAGAGTTTTGGATGCTCTTTCAAATGAGCATAAAACCAAGAAAATCGGATAAGAAGTGGGCGTGGCTTAGCTACAAATCCGTAAAACGTTTAAAAATCCGTAGTATGTCTGTATCAATGTATGTATGTATGGGTGTATGTATGTATGTAGTGGATGTTGGGGGGAGTGTTGATGTGTAAAAGAATTCCAGTCGGGATCCACCAAAAATGAGAAAATCGGATTTTTCGGATTTTCGGATTTTTTCGAGAAAATTCGTAATTTCGGGGTCTGGGATGTATGTATGGGTGTATGTATGTATGTATGTGAGAGAATTCAAAATGCCAAAAATCGGGCCAAATCGGCACAAAAGGGGGCGTGGTTTAGGTCTCACTTTTCAAAAATCGCGTTTTTCAGCGATTTCTCTCTAAAATCTATGTATCTATGTATGAATGTGTGTATGTATGTATGCTTTATGAATGCATGTGTGTATGTATGGGTGTATGTATGTATGTATGAGGATTTGAGGGGAAATCTGGCTAAAATTCCTGAAAAGTTGGGGAAAAATCGGACAAAAATCGAAAAAAAATCGGAATTTTTGGGATTTCTGGGGATTTTGTGGGATTTCAAGCTGATGTATGTGGATGTATGTGTGTATGTATGTGTGTATGTGTGTTGTATGTATGCATGTGTGTATGTATGTGTGTATGTATGTATGATTTTGGTGGAAATTCTGGCTAAAATTGCTTAAAATTGCCAAAAATTCGAAAAATCTTGGATTTTTTGGGGATTTTTGTGGATATTTGGCTAAAATGTGTGTATGTATGGATGTATGTGTGTATGTATGTGAGTATGTATGTATCTATGTATGTGAATTTGGTGGAATTTTTGGCTAAAATTGCGAAAAAGAGCGAGAATTTTCAAAAAAATTGGAAATTTTGAGGATTTACCCGGATATCTCGGGATTTTCGGGATTTCTGCCGATTATGTATGTAATGTATGTATGTATGTATGTATGTATGTATGTATGTATGTATGTATGTATGTATGTATGTATGTATGTATGTATGTATGTATGTATGTATGTATGTATGTATGTATGTATGTATGTCTGGTGTCTCGCGGGGGCTGGCGGCTGAGCAGATGCTAGAAATCCGAGGAGAACCGAGCAAAACCGAAAAAACCGTGGAAATCCCGGCAAATCGGGCTATTCGGCGAGTGGGCGGAGCGTCTGGTCGAGGGGGCGGAGCGTCTGATGGGTGTGGACGAGTTGTCCGGCCCTCGTGTATGTTTGTATGTATGTTTGTATGTGTCTATGTATGAATGTATGCGTGTATCTATGTATGTATCTGTGTATACGTGTATGTAGGTACCTCAAACTTGGGTAATTAAACCGGTGACAGCCGCGGATTCCGGGCCTAACGGCCCGAAATCCATGGTTATCCTCGGGATCCAGCCGGCTGTCGCGGCTGGGATCACTGAGGAGAGCCATGCAAAAATCGGTTGAAACTCAACCAGAGCTGCCGGACTAAAAATCCGGCAAAATTTCTGCATAGTTCTGGTTTTTGGTAATTTTACAGTTAGATGTAGGAAAGACTGTTGTAAAACATTGATTTCTAAATTATCAGATTGGTGCGAAATTAACTGCCGGAACGAACACTTCAGTTCAAAATGTTATAACTTGGCTTAAACACAATGTTCTTCATCAATTTAATGCCTATATAATTCTCTAAATTACCCCTAACAATCTAGTGAAAATGATATGCCTCTACATTGAGAACTAAGGTCGCAGAAATCTACAAATTTTTGGAAGGCGATTTCGGCATATTCCAGATCGGCAATCTGCTGCTCTCATAGGTTTGCATCCACGACTCGAGAGAAGCGATACTGAGTAACGAAATGGTCTGATTAATGAGCAGAATGAGTGAGAACGTCGACGCCTTACTGCGCCCTTTTGCTGTGTGAATTTTTAAGTGAGAGGTTTGGCGCTACACTGGAGCGGGGGAAAAACTAATTGTGTGCACCTCTACCAGTCATACTCACAGAAGAATCTTGGACACCAACTCAAAATTACATAACTAAGATTCTGCTGTCAACGCTTGACTAGGTTGGAGAAGGCTGTCGTCAATCACACCCTTACAGCACCAGCAAACTCCTAACAGAATCTCGCTAGAGAGAATATCTCGTCCAGGAAAAATTGAAAGTGGGAAAACGTCCTCGCCAATCTTATCGTGCGGAATTCGAGCTTCATCTACAATTAGTAATTGGTCTAGAAATGAGTCCTTTTGGGGCGAAAAATTAAGTTAGAAAAGGTGTCAGGGCGGGTGAGACGCTGGTCATCGGTCAGATCGTGGACTTGAAATTGCTAAAGTTCCATAGAAGAGGAAAGTTTATTCGTGCATACCTCAAAACGGTAATTAATTTCGCACCAAACTGATACTTTATGCCTGTATACGTAGTCAGCAACTACGCTCAATTTTTTCAAGGCGAAATCTCGTCAAAAACAATTAAAGATTATAAATTGTTTGCAAGGAAACAGTCCTTAAAATGCCCACCCTTCGCTTCGGTCCCCCTCTCTATTCTCTCCTAAAGGTCGCCCACAGCTTCGGTGACTGCATGCGTGAGGTTCCCCATAGGAACACATTTCAAGCTTGGTCAATCGGCTCCATACCATGGAGCATAGTTTAATTAAATCCTGTGAATGCTATTGTCAATCAGCAACTTTGCCAAGGACTGCCTGAAGTGACGAAGGCTAAAGAGTTTTCTGAGCCGTAATTCCGTACACTCTGAATTTCGTCTGATTGGGCGCCATCACGATAGAATGCATATTTCTCCGAGTTCTCCTACTTAAAACACCCTTACGCTCAGTGCAAAACGGAAGGCATAACGCAGGAAAATGAAGCGAAAACTCCATTTCATAGTTCCTTGCTACCTTGTATTTTTGTAAAGCCTTTCCTCAAGTGTTGCGTCTTCTTCCGTGACGTGGAGTTCCTCTGGATCTCTTTTAATTACGTCTTTCCACCGCTTCCTAAGGGCTCCTCTTGGTTTTTGCTCGGCAACCTCCACGCTTAAAACTTGACACTGCCGCTATAGTCCTCGAGGACTGTAGCACCTTGCGTCGCCGTCGCCGGCGAATGTGAAGCCGATACGCATCGATTGTGGGCGGAACGGCGGCGGCGGCCGCCGTTGCCGGCGACTGGCGATCGCCAGCATCGGCGGCCGCCAATGTTGGCGGCTGTGACGTCGATGCGTATCGATTGGTCGTCAACATTGGCGATTCGCGGCCGCCAATGTTGGCGACGGCGACGCAAGGTGCTTTACTCCTCGAGGAGTATAGCGGCACGCTGAAACTTGACGTGCCGGATGTTACAGATGCCCATGCCATCTCAGACGTTGTGATCCTATATTTGCTTGGATAGGGAGGGGGGTTACATTCTTCTTCGCACCTCCTCGTTACCTTATCAAGACGAGTTGTCCCACAACACCACCTGAGCATGCGCATCTCTGCCACGTTCAGTTTTCTTTCCAGAGCCTTAGTGGTAAGCACTCATTTCCACACATAAGAGCTGGTTTTACTATTGCGCGATAAACCTTGCCTTTGAGTGCACATGAGCATCTTTTGTCGCACAGGATGCCTGTAGCTTCTCTCCATTTGTTCCATGCAGACGCAATTCTTTCTTGTACTGCTATATCGACACTTCCATTTTCGCTCAGGGCACTTCCTAGATATCGGAACTCATCCACCTGCGGAAACGCGTCGCCGTTGACATCGGTAACAAGTTCCACATCTCCGCCGGTGCTCATGAACTCCGTCTTCTTCACGTTCAGCTTCAGAACCGCCTCTGCCACACTGACTTACCATGTCTGGACTTTACTCTGCACCTGACTTCTGGTGTCAGCCAACAATGCGATGTCGTCAGCGTACAGGAGTGTGAGCAGTGGCCCCTCCAACATCTGTTGCGTTACTGTATCTACAACTAGTATGAATAAAAAGGGCTTCGTGCCGATCCTTGATGCAATGCCGCGACCGAACCTATGGAATGATATGCCCAACATCTGAACCTGGATGTGTCTCCAAGTGACGTGCGAACAAAAGCTACTGAACCATCATATATGTCCTGCACCAGTCGTACCATGTGTTCCAGCACGAATCTCTCTTTCATACCATCCCATAATACTGTTCTTAGCAGTCTATCGTAAGCTTTTTCAAAGTCAGGAAATGCAATGTGAATTTTTCCCCTTCTCCCAGTACTTTTCCATTATCTGACATTCGATGAATATAGGGTCAATCGTAGATCGCTTTGGTACGGAACCAAACTGATCGTCTGAAATTCCCACAATTTCCCACAATTTCCCTCAACCACTTGTCCACCAGGCGCTCGTACATCTTCATAGTATGACAGATCAGTTTGATGCCGCAATAGTTGCCGCACTACAGCGCGTCTCTTTTCTTCTTGAAGACCGGGATGATGATACTTTCCCTCCATGCTCTCGGCATCCTTCCACACGTGACGATATAGTTCAAGAATTCCGTGAGCCATAAGAGACCTTCTTCCCCAAGAGCTATCCATACCTCAGAAGGGATGTCGTCAGGACCTGAAGCCTTTCCTTTCATCACTTTCTTTGATATTTTTCTAACTTCTTCCGCCGTCCATTTTGGTACCGGTCCTACTACCGGAGGTCTTGCATCGCTTGGCTGGCTTGAGAACTTTTCGTTGTACAGCGTATCGAAGCATGTTCTCCACATGTTTCGAAGGGAGGCTGGGTTCAGAAGCGTCGTTCCGTCTTCATCTTCAATACATCTGACTTCTGCAACATCCAGAGTTGCTTTATGCCGTGCCCTTGCGAGTCGAAATACATGCTTGTCAGCGTCTGGGCCCTTCAGCTTCTCGTACGGACTATCCGTTTCTTGGCACTTGGATTGCGCAATAGCCGTTTTTGCTTCTCTCTTCCTTTCGCTGCAGGAAACTTAGTTACTCGTTTTAGAATTCAATACATTATATTCTGAAAACAGCAAGGAAGTCTTGTATGTAGTTAAATCTCTGAGCTGCAGAACTGGACAGAACTACGGCCACCGCTCAATCTTGTATTGAGATATTTCTTTGGATTACAGAACTCACTTCACTAAATCAGAACGCCGAGAGATTGAATCCATTCTCCTTCACCAGCATACATCTCCAGGCCATCAATTCGCAAGTTTGTGTGATATTTTTAGGTGTTCAAAAAGATGAACATTCGACAAATTGTCTCGAAGGAAGCTCGCGAAAGTAGGAACAAGTCCCACGGAGAACCAATTGCTCTGTTAGGCAAGTCACATGTTACAGGACCTACTTCGAACAATACACCCACTGCCTACTTCATCGCACTATATTCCAGGATGCGGTCCAGCTTCCATCTCATGTGCATCTTTCCTGGCAAGACTAGGATATACGAACGTCACTATTTATGAGAAGAGAGATTGCGTGGGAGGACTAAGGTAAAGTTACTGCCAGATTCGTGTTCTCGAAGCAGTCTCCATTAAATTGCAAATCTGAACCTAACAATAATTTTGATGCAATAAGTAAGAAAGTTTGATGCAATAACGTAAGAAAGAGTAAGAAGTCCAAAATTTCCAACTTTCACAGTATTTGGGAAGAGATGTTCGATAAGGTTATGGGAGTTTACTTTCAATTTTGGATTCGCATCCAACATGCTCAGCCGTGGTAGAAATATGTATATTCGTCTATGTACGCCGACCTTCATCCACTTTTCTATCTTATACATTACAATTAATCCATCAACATGTTCAGTTATTCAAATCATTACCCATCCATATTCCTTGGCGCAGATTAGGTTTGCCGGCCAGGTAAAACACGAACTGATGGGAGAGTAAATATTAGACCATGGTCAACAAAAATTCAACCGGATATAGATATCCTGGTACAAGTGGCTACACATACGTATATATGTGCGAATGCGTTTTTGCTAGATAGCAGAATATCCAAACCACACTAACACCTCCGTGAGAGCGCGTCTGACTGGATATAGTGTGCTGGATACGGATGCTGCGCCCGGATGCATAAATGATATTACCCATGGTGTGTTAAGGTACCTATGTTTACCTTCTACCTGGCACCCATCTACATGTTTACCCATACGTGAGGTTGTCTATACCCAGCTCTTACTCATGGTAATGATACTCATGGAATGAGATTGCTCACCCTTCCAAGCATCCGGCCTTGGTTGCACAGAGATTCACATTTTTCTCTACTTACACACAAATGCGCTCGTTTCGTGTGTAAAAGTCAGTGAGCTACATAATATTTGCTGCAATGTCGTGCAGCAATTTTCTTTTTGTACTGAGTAAGTCCCCTCTATGTAATGAATGAGTGACCAAATGAACAAGTAAATCTCGCAATAGCTTTTCTTGAAGCTATGTTAATCATTCTGAACGCTCACTTCAAGGAAATGAGATTCCGCTGCTACAAGTGTCTCTATGAAATATTATGTTTTTAAGCGAATTCCTTACCAGTAGCTGGTCTGTAGCTAACATGAATCGACCAATATTCACGTATAAATTAGTTCTGTTTCAGTTCCTCAGAAATCCCACAATTTCGTCTTCCGTACGATGTTGTTGATTTTGAAATCCAGCTGGCACGAGACATAGGGGTAAAAATCGTGACTGGACGATCTCTCCACAAGAACGACCTCACACTCGAGAAACTCAAGGTTTGATCAGATCTATCTATCGAATAACACGGATTTTACAAAGATAAAGAGATTCATAACGGCATATAAGGATTTGCGACAACTTTATACCTTGGATATGTTCGTTGTTTCCCTCGACTAGACACCTGATCCCTTCAGAAGATAACTGTTCTAATCTCATTTCAATTTCATTAACTCAAATAGCTGCTATCGGCCAATACATATATAGTGTCTTCTCAAAATCCATTGAAGACCGTTCCTGAAAATGGCTTATATTTATGACGAGGTGATCCGCTAATTTTGGGTAAACCATCAGGTTCCTCTCAAAAACTAGGAGGATTGTGCAGAAATAATGCACGTTTTGGTTTGCTTCTTCTTTGAGCAGCAATTTTTTTTTGATAGTTGGAACAACTCCTGCTGATTACTACTCCTACAAGGCTTATTTCGTTATTATGAGACTATTTTTTAAAATACATGGGTAGCCTTGATTACTATCATTGTTCTTTTGAATAGTGCTAGTTGTGCCCCCTGTACGGTCCTGCGGACGAACGTTGTTGACCTCGGCTCCATTTATTGGCCTAACTGATGTCACAGCAAAAGAAGTGGACTATCTCGTACTAACCTGGAAGATTTAGGTAGGGATCCCTAGAAATTCAAGGCAACTACGAGCTTTTTCACTTTGCATTTGTTCACCTCTCGGAAGTATTAGATTAGTGTCAAAGCTTTAGTGTACTATATCATTAATTGACAAACCGATCATATTCACATAATTTGCGAACACCTCTATTTGAGGCTGATGGAGCAAAGGCTGTCTTCCTTGGCATTGGTATGCCGGACCCGAAGAAAGTCGACGTCTTCGATGGTCTCACACAAAGTCATGGATTTTACACAAGCAAGGACTTTCTTCCTATCATAGCAGCCGCAAGCAAACCTGGTAATCGGTTGCTCTTCGTGTGAAGTCTACCTTTTGTAAGTATGTTCGTTATGGTCAGGATTTCCTAGGTATGTGTGGATGCTCACGAACCCCATTGCCTTCCATGAAAGGACGAGTGATTGTGCTCGGAGCCGGTATTTCTTTGAACTTTTCGTGTATCTAGATGTTTACATATACTATCTGTGCTCCTGTTGGTAACTACTTATATATTGTGATATGTAGTACAATAAATCAATCTAAATTTTTCCCATTGAGAGCTATATTAAATGAACTTCATTAGGATAGAATCCGTTTACCTGCTCTTTGCCCAACCCCTTTGATTATAGGTGATACAGCCTTTGACTGTGCTACATCTGCGCTCAGAGCTGGAGCATCCAGAGTGACTGTGGTATTCCGCAAAGGCTTCACGGGTATACGCGCTGTACCGGAAGAGGTGAGAAAGTCATGTCATCAATATGCCCTTTGAGACTGTTGGAGGTAGACGGTAATTCGTCCATAGAAACCACCTACCACTCGATGGAGTGGAGGCAGTTGAGTAGCATTAGCACTAATATTTAACATATCCTGCTCTGCTACCTTTTCCTATCTTTGCATCCGCCAAAGCCTCTATTTTGGCATTTGTCGCTTAGCATGCTGGGAACTGCTACATAGAATTTCCTACATAATTGCTTTAAACGAGTTAACCAGCAGCTTGGAGAACCTAGTAATTGTTATTTTTCCCTAAGTAGATGAAATAAAATGAAAAGGGTTTCAAAGTCCGAAGCCCTTTTTCAAAGTATCAGTAGAAAATCCTATCTATGTGAAAGGTCCTAGGTAATTCATACATCCTCAAAGACTTTAAGAACATGCTGATGCCACATTTTGCAATCTGTATACGATTTATTCATGAGTGCTCGCGTAGATAATGTTGTACTTAGTTTGAGCAACAACACACTTGAATCCAAACCAGGGATGTGCGTAACAAGAAATTCGATTTTCGTAGATCGTAAATTCTCTAAAATCATCGTGAATCATAAGTCGTAAATCGACTATTTTATAACAAAGCAACAAGGTATCTACCGTGAAATTTCGTACAAATTCCATATCTGATCCTTGGGGTGGCAACGTTCTGATGAAGAGACAAGATTTTTTTCGATATCTTCAACGTCTACCTATTTCTGAGAGAATTATTATTATCCACTGCTGAGGAAGAAAGAACTCCTTTTCATCTGACCATCGTTTCTGGAGTCAACACTGTCCATGACTTTATCTGCTACCGTTTCAAACAAGCCATCCATCCATCTGAGGCCCCTAAATTATGGTACCAGAGGAGTCCGGTTGGATGAAACGCTTCTCAGAATAGGGTGTCCTCCAGCAAGTCAATGTACGGCGCACACAAACATTCAATACCTGTACAATTATTCGATGAAGTTGAATGGGAAAAAAGGATCATATTTCGCGTTTTACCTTCAATGTTTATGGGTGTTGTCAATTGCATAACAATAGCTCGGCTAGAAAAAGCTCTTTGCACATTACACCAAACCAAAGTTGAGCTTTATAAAAACCAATACAAAGCCTGTTGACGAACGAGAGGGGCTTGGTGAACTCCTCATACTTCTTGCGATAGCTTATCACAATTAGGAAAAGAGGGCCAAAATTAAGGTCATTGATGCCCCTGTAGCACTTCTACTAAGCCTTTCATCTCCATGATTGTAGCAGGTCTTCTTTTACAAAAAAAAAAAACTCAAAAATGAATTTGTTATAAGCTACAGTCTTCAAATAATGAAAACTGTTGACGAAACTATGCGAAGTTGATGACAGTATTGCCGCGAAATGCAAACAGAGACAAATTATGCACATTAGCCCCTCAGCGCAGGTGATGTGGCGAGATTGCTCTCTTGTCGTTATTTACGATTTTGTTACAAAATCCAGGCCCATTTTCGTAAATCGTAAGTCGTAAAAAATTCCAAGAAAAATGGCTATAAATTGTAATTCGTATTTTGTAAATACGTACACCTCTGATCCTAACTAAGACGGCTTGAATTAGTCTCCAACTGCTGCTTTGGACGATCTGTAGCTTCACTGAGCAATATTAGGTACTTTGCCAACCAGACATTGCTGATGCTAGTTATACATCGAGATGTAGTCTTGTATTTTGTTCAGCTTGATGGAAAAAAAAAACGAGAATTTCATGACATTGTTTCAAGTAACACTGAAATTCTTTTTCCTTGTGCCTTTTTCTTTGGGGATTAGTTTTGGCCCCCTTTGTATATGCATACGCTTATTAGTTATTGATCACTACTCAGGCCTTCCTAACTCTCTTTGTTAACGTTAGAAACGCAAGGGAGCGGCCCTCGGGATCAAAAATTGTTTCGGAGGTGCAAATGTGAAGATCAAGTTGCGCGCTACAGTGCTACAAGCTTTATTTATCTGAGAAACATGGTCCGCATGTTCCTTATAATTTCTTACCCACTGGTATGATTGTGCCTTAGTGGTCACTGGGTGTAGACATCATCACGTATGGACAAACGTGTCGTTGAGTGTCAGGAAAAGGATGAATTTGAGTACGTTAATGCGTTTACCATGGGCAATCTGAATGATTCAAGAGCAGACCACTCGCTGAAGGCACTAATACCACTTTACTCAAGTTTCGGTCAAACATGGTTGCATGCAGAACTGGGGGGGGGGGGGTTCCCAAAACTGTCGTACCAATGGTATTCGTTATTTCGTTAAGCTCTTCCGTAGTGGCTAACGATAGTACTGCAAAGTTAATACATTTTCATGCAGAAATACCACCACAAGAAGGGTTTTTTTCTTCTTTAGTAGTTCGTTCTTCTATCAACAGAGGTTGCTAATCTCTCAAACCTTGTAAACTAGCTAAACTCTGTTTGGTCCCCACTTTTTTACTGATGATCTTTTTAGATGGAGGCCGCTCGCGAAGAAAAGTGCGAATTCATGCCGTTTTGCACCCCAAAGGCAGTCAATATAAAGGACGGAAAGATTGTTTCGGTCCAATTTGTCAAGACCGAGCAGGACCTCAGTGGCAACTGGTAAAGTTTTGCGTTGTATGTGACTTTATGACCCAGTATAGACGTTCATCGTGAAACATTTTGACAGGCTATAGCTGATAGAAATACTTACGTTCAGGTACGAGGATGAGGAACAATTAATAACACTGAAAGCAGACTACGTTATTTCTGCATTTGGATCAACGCTTTTGGACGAAGATGGTACGTATCCAGTGCTAAAGCAGTGACTTACAGCACAAAAATTTCAAAAAAAACCCCCCAGTCTGAATCCTTATTTCGACAATGAAATTACAATTGCAGTGATCTCTGCGATGTCGCCGGTGAAGATGAACAAGTGGGGCGCTCCTGAAGTTGATCGAAACACACAAACAACAAGTGTTCCATGGGTATTCGCAGGTGGAGATGTGGCTGGAGTGGCAGAGACAACGGTGGAATCAGTCAATGATGGCAAGGTATGCGTACGAATAATTGGAGACCGCTAACAAGTAAAATATAGTTTAACATTTTAATAGGAGAGAAAATTTCAGTTGCCTTTTATGTTCACAGCACTCAGGATGAGACGTGGCTAGGATTTTGAACTGGTGATGTGCGCGACGTATTAGAAGAGGGCCGGGTCTTCCCTAGATTATATGGCGAGCACAATTTACTGGAGCGTGCATTTTCAAGCTCCAGACAGGCGGACGCTGATCCGCTCTTCCAACTTCAAAAAAAAAAAAACTGATTCACAAGACCAGTCCCTCTGAGGATGAGGGACGTCGCTAATTGAAAATATTTTCAGCGCACGCAAAACTGTTATCTATATATCTCATAGGCCTTAACATTTGCATTTTCTGCTAAACACTGGAACAACCGCCTTCAATTTTTCCTACGGACTTCAGAGAAAATCAACTCGAATATTTTTCGTTCTCAGAATAATATTCTCAGTGCGACATCTGTAACTCTTTCCACATGCATTCTTTTCCCACATCACAAAGTATAGTTTTTTAGTTAGCTGCATGGTCAATCCACCGATATATACAGTCATTGCATGGAAACGATGTCGGAACTACTCCAAAGCTTCCAATGTTCTACAGCCCTATAGATGAGGTAGCGTTTTGCACATTTATGCTACACACAGAAGATTCACCTAGCACACCAAACGTTTCAGGTTGACATATCTGTAGAAATGTGTGGCGTTAAGTTTGAAAACCCCTTCGGACTGGCATCAGCTCCTCCGACTACATCTGGACCAATGTGTCGGCGAGCTTTTGAACAAGGCTGGGGTTTCATTCTGACAAAAACTTTTGGGCTCGATAAGGTTGGTTCCTCTCTCAAAATACCATTTTTATCGAAAAAAAAGTGACGGCGGTAATGGTAGGATCCGTATGCAGGTAAAATCTGTATTCCAGCAAACGTGCCATGAATTGCTTTTTTAGACGGTACGAGATACTTAGACAACGGGCCTTGATAACAACTTCACTAAGACGAAAAATGAGAGCGCGTATTCCGAATTGGCCAGCTTTATGGTTAAGTAGTCGATCCACATCGAAAAGCCCACATGTTTCTTTTTTTCATTTCTTGAATGGGTTACGCATTCTCTTGAGGAGATTATCATGTTTTCGGTTCTGCTTTATCAATCGACTCTTTTGAAATTTCTGGTAACTGTGTGTGTAGCAATAGTCTTTGAGAGAAGGGCGGTTGTGGCTCCCTCATGTCACGATGATTACATCTACCTACTGACGTTCTCTTTTGTGCAAATCAAGGAAACACCAGGTTCCTCTGCGAAATCTTGCATATCCTGCACAAGCACTAGATCAGCAACGAAAATTAAATTTCATTGTCACAGGACCTCGTCACGAACGTGTCTCCTCGAATTGTCAGAGGATCAACTTCAGGACCGATCTATGGACCAAACCAGGTGAAATCTTCCTCGACACCGTGTTTTGGTCTCACTAATTTAGCGCTGTAACCTATAGCACGTTGCCACACGACACTTCGATTGCAGGGGTCTTTTCTGAACATTGAGTTAATCTCCGAGAAATCGGCCGCGTACTGGTTACAATGTATCAAAGAACTCAAGCACGATTTCCCCACCAAAGTTATTGTAGCTTCCATCATGTGCACGTATAACAAGGTGTGTTCTATGAGTTACATTTTTTTAGCTCTTTTAGAAGCATGAGAGGAGTTTGTCCTGTTCTTCGATAAACGTGGATTGTGCTGGAAAATCAATTTACATAATTTTCCAGGAAGATTGGATCCTTCTAGCCAAACAATGTGAAGATGCGGGCGCAGACATTCTCGAGCTGAATCTTTCATGTCCACATGGAATGGGAGAAAAAGGTATTCCAGATGTTCCACAATTGAGTTTATTGAGTTTATTCGACCAGTGCTCATAATTTTTGTGCAATAGGAGAACGATTGTCTCTTCGTGGTTTACAAGATTTCTTAATTCCGTCGTTGTTGCAAAATTAACTTTGCACCTTTATTTCTGAATTCGCGAGCAAAGAAATATCTAAGTAGTCATCCCAAATACCTAAAATACCCAATACTCTTTCCATGGATCCTTCGAATACCAACTTCACGCAGTTGGATTTCTACCTCCGGTCCACCGAGAATCTGACCACATCTCGACTTGAACTGGTGAAAAATCTTGGCGTTATCTTCGGGGCGTGGAAATTCTAATATATAAATCATAGTAGAAACCGAATCAAGAGTTTCGAAGCCGCGCCATGCGATTTGACAAAATGATCAGATTGGTGATGAACGCGCAAACCATTCTATAAAAGCATACCGATTTGTGTGAGAAACCGTTAATGCTGATGCCATAGTGTATGTGCTTTCATTTGATGACGGTGCTGTAGAGAATGAAGATGACCCCATGAGTGTCCTGCCCATTTTTCAGTGGACTCGTGCAGTGTTACCATTCAACTGATGTTGTTGAAAAAAGGTCACGCATTTGCAATCTTGAAGAGTTTGTCACTGAATCGATGAAATTCCTGTCACGAGGCAGAAAACTGTTTGCTACACTGCAAAATGTTCGAGAGGTCACGCTCCTTGAAATATGAAAAAAATTACGTTCCTCTCGTTTCTTTCGGGTTTATTGACGTCCAGGCAAGCAGCTGCGGTTGCATTAAGTACGAGATATGAAAGCGAAAGTGGCAATATTCTCTTCGTCAATATTTGAAAACCCTAACGAAGAGCTTTCACTATATGATTGATTACTAAATGCAGTGGAACACTGGCGCTATTTCACGCGGAGTGTAGCACCCTGCGTCGCCATCGCTGGCGACTGTGACATTGGTGCTCATCGATTGCGGGAGGGGCGTCCCGGCGGCCGACAAAGTTGGCGATCCATCGTCGCCAATATCGGCGATGAGCGGCCATCGTCGCGAGCGACGCCAGCCAAAAGCCTCTCCCTTTCGATCACCAGGACGTCCCAACTGGTCGCTGCAGCCGCACCGCAATCGCAGACAAAGAACTTGTTGCGGTCTGCCGTCAATAAAGTAAAAAAGAGCAGTATGTTCACCAAACGCAATGATGCAAGCATACTTTTTCAGGTATGGGTCTCGCATGCGGTCAGGATCCAGACATTGTCCGGACAATCTGCTCCTGGATTAGCAAAACAGTAAAGGTGTTTTTTTTTTCTCATTTTGCTTCTCTTCAAATTTGTGGCGCGATTCTCCCACCAAAGCCATTCAAAGTTGCATTCTCGCTACAACTGGGTTGAATGGAGGGTCCGATGAATTTGGGTGGGATCAGGGTCAAGCGTGCGTTGATAAATTATCAACGGGGGGTCGTATGGTGGGCGGATAAAGGGGGGGGGGGGAGGTCGTGGAGGTGGGGGATCGTGGTTGTAGTGGAGAATTCGTGTCTTCCTTCTAATATTACAGTAGTGCAGCCATGTCTCGGAACAAGGCCGAATTTCGGACAGCCATTTTTGTTGATACGTGCTGCCAGTCTTACTCTTCCCTCGGAGACGAAAAAAAGTCGCGTTATGGATCCTATCCAGATGTGCTTTGCCTCCAGATTTCAGCTCTCAGCTTTAATAGAAAAGATTCAACACAAGAATTACGGAATTGGTGTTTAATCGATAAAAATGGCCATGTTTTACTTGTTTTCTTCGAGTAGATCGAAGCAGGAAGGATGATAACTGCGGGAAAGGGAACCACACTGCTTGAGAGCACAAATCTTCGACTAATTTAAACTGAGGAAAAATTGGCACCTCTTCCGGCCACTTTTCCTGCTATTCATGTCCAACTACAACCATGCCTCCCAGCAGGTCAAAATTTTTGGTGAAAATGTTCGCACGTTCGTACTGCCAGTCCTACACAGTCCTGCGAGCCGATAAGAAATGATTCTATGGAACCCACCCGACTGTGCTTCACCGCCAAGTTTCAAGTCTCCAGGTTGAAAAGAAAAGATTCAGCAGAAGAATTACGACGACGAGGTTTTGTCGATAAAAATGGCCTTTTTTACATATTTTTATCGACGGAATTGAATCGCGGTGGAGGCAACTGTGGACAAAGGAGCCAAATAGCCTAAAAGCGCAAGCCTTCGACTACTTAAAACTGGGAAAAATTGGCACCTCTACTGGCTAGATGTCCTCCTATTCATGTCCATCTACAACCACACCTCTGAGCAAGCCAAAATTTTAGATGAAAACTTTTGCACATTCGTACCGCTAGTCCTGCCCAGTCCTGCAAACTGATTTAGTGTCCTTTTGGGCACTACGTTCGATTATTTCGAGCCCACTACAAGCGCACGTTATTTCAATTAGTGCAAAAGTTTTAGCCTTGAAATTGATCGAACCCTTGACTATGTACATAGATGACGTATATCGATATTTTTCATAATAAATCTGAAGGGAATTGCTTGAGCAAGTCTGAACTCATGCTTTCAGAAGGATATTCGCTAAACGCGTATATTCCAACTTTTTGCAAAAATTCTGGATAGAGGGGGGATCGAACCCCTGTGGTGTACACGATGGCTACTCCTACTGCTGCTATTACCTTTAAGTTTGAAGCCGAGTAGTGTCTGCATTTTCGTTATCATTTCTCATCTCATTCGAAATTTGTGTACGAAAGGGGAATCGTATTTTTGGCGGCTGAGAGGGGGGGGGAGGTCGTATGAGGGTCGACTTTCTATCATCATCACGCTTGACCCTGGGTGGGATTGAATTGAGCAACTGCAACCCTTGCAATAAAAGATGTTCTCTACCAGGAACGAGCGTTTCATGAATTCTAGTTCGATTTAAGCAATGTTGGCTTACCTGATTCTAATTTTATGTAGATAGAGTATGGAGCAATCCTTATACTTATACGCTCCTCAAAATTCTTGACAGTGATCATTTGTAGCAGTATATGCAACATAACTTTTTATAAACTGCTATGCAAGATAGTGTATAACACATAATATATAAGATATGAGTAAAAAGGTACGTCAATGAACTAGCGCTGTAGAACAACGATTCATTTTCAGATTCCATTCTTTCCGAAAATGACTCCTAATATCACGGATATCCGAGCGATAGCCGCTGCTGCTAAGGAGGGAGGAGCGAGTGGTGTGACAGCTACAAACACCGTTTCTGGGCTAATGCACATGAAAGCTGACGGAACTTCCTGGCCTGCAATCGGCAAGGAAAAGAGGTGCGCGAGCTCTGCTATCACAGTCCACCGTCATCTTTTTTGTTCCAAAAGCGTCGCTCATTTTCCAACATTCAATTGTAGGACAACGTATGGAGGCATGTCTGGTTCTGCAATTCGCCCCATCGCGCTCAAGGCAGTGTCTGCGATTGCAAATCAGCTGAGAGGATTTCCTATCATGGCCACTGGTGGAATTGAAAGTGCTGAGACTGGCCTAGCTTTTCTGAATGCTGGAGCTTCTGTTCTTCAAGTATGTCCTTGAATGAAATGTTACTTGCACGCTATCTGACAGACCTAGACCTTATGGTGTACAAAATTTGGGGATGCAGTGGCTGGGAGAGGATGAGCGCAATTTATGCAAATTTGTGGAGGCAAGTTGGTGCAAGAAAGGCCTTTTTTTGCTGTAGGAGAAAATATTTTTATCTCACAAATACCATGTTACAATGGGAGAAGGAGACTCCAGTGGTCCAGACCTGCTCGCATGCGCCGTCGCATCTGCGCACTGTCACCCTGATTGTCAGCGCGCCCGCGTATTTTACTGATGTCACTGTTCCATCGCTCTTGATCAGCTCGTGCCATGAAGAAATTGTTAATCACACAATCACACCCTATCTGATGAAAAAGGAATTCTATTGCTTGCACATGTTTAGGTGTGCTCCGCTGTGCAAAACCAGGATTTCACTGTCGTGGAAGATTATTGCACAGGCCTACGTGCACTTCTGTACTTGAAAGCAGCTAAATCCCTGAAGGATTGGGATGGTCAAAGCCCGCCTGTGGAAAAACACCAGAAGGGAAAACCTCTCTTGTTGAAGGACGTGGTGAGAAGTTTCTGGTGAACTAATTCTAGGTGGACATTGCAACTTGTATTCTTCCATTGTAACAGGGCTTACCTCACTTTGGAAAGTATCGCGAAGAACGTACAAAACTGGAGAAGGACGTCCTGGCTAAAAGCGGTCCTGTTCCCGTTGAAAGCGTCTTTGCAGCACGTCCGGACTTGACTATTAGCGAGATTCCGACAGTACAGGTGTGTTGTTCGTTAAAAAATCTGAAAATACCAGTTTGAATGTTTCCTGAAAGTAGTATGTTTCTAACCCTGAGTTCGAGGACCATGCTTGTTTTCAGGACGTCATTGGCACCGCCCTTCCTCGAATCGGACCCTACGTTACACTGGACAATCAGCAACAGAAAGTCGCCCTCATCGACGACGTAGGAGCATATAAACTCGTTTTTTTCCTATCGCAAGAAAAATAAAACAGGGATTTCATGTTTAGGACATGTGCATCAACTGTGGAAAATGTTACATGACGTGCAACGACTCTGGATATCAGGCCATTTCGTTCAATAGAGACACTCATCAACCGAAAGTAAATGAGGACGACTGTACAGGGTGCACGCTGTGCTACAGGTGATTGGAATCTGTCAAGGAGCTGAAAATAGCGAAATCAGTTGGCTGTTCACGCTTCTACTGTTTTCCATATTGTTTATGTCACTGACACTTCAGTGTCTGCCCGATCCCAGAATGCATACAAATGGTGCCAAGGACCGGAGCATGGAAGCCTCCGAAGCGTGGAGTCCCACCGCAGTTTGAACCAGGAACCCCAAAAGTCGTCAGAGTCGACGACCAAGGATATCCAATTATAGACGAAAACTGAAAATGACCTCCTAGTCTACATATGCAAGAGACAATTTGCAATTTATTCTGTGTACCTACATAGATAGGGTTAGTCAGGAAATCTGTAATTAAGCACCATTTATTACCGAGCTCGGTTCAGACTGTGTTAGATGTCACCTTGCTCAAGTAGTTGTAGGTTGCAGCACAAACTCGTTCCTTTTTCCGCTTCATGAAGGAACGTTGCTTGTCGGAGCCGTTGCTAACCAAGCAAAGACAAATACCTTTGTTGGCATTCGAATCAGGTTTCTTTGTGATCATTGAGGGCTAGTGTTTTTTTAAAACTCCGAGTGGGTCGGCGAATATAAAAGTTTTCTGACAGAATGTGTTTCTCGCTACAGAACAGGAAAGAACTCGTGGCAAAGCTTGGAAAAAATGCGCTCGCTATAGAACTTATGCTGTACACCAGCCAGATCTGTCCAACATCAAGCAAAGAAAGACAAGGAAGACTTCTTCTGCCAACCAGGTTGTTAGGTGGTAAACTTTATGTGCCTGACGTTTCGAGCAGATCGTCGTCTTCGGAGGCCTAAAAGTGGCTCGCGGTTCTTATCAGTGATTGAAACCGCCAAACGTCTCCCCTCACCCTGCCAGTTTCCCAATATTACACCAAGCTTGCTACTACAAAAGACTCAGGATGAAGGGTTAATCAACCTTGCCACCACCGTTCTTGCGGAAAATCACAGGAGACTGTCGCTGCGGACAAGTAAGACCTACTTGGCGGTCCACATCTTACGTTATTTACAGTCTACAGCTCGCATAACAATATGTGCGGTAGGAAATCACTGGTGATACATAACCCTCATTCCTGTTAATCACTTTCAGGTTTCTAGCCGCAATCCAGAAGGCTTCTAGCGCTTTTCTGGCTGAAACCTCTGTTTCATATCTCAAAATATTATATTTAACACAGAAATCATTCCCGCCATGCACGTCGTTCCTGTGCCTACCAAGTGGTGATGTTAAGCTCCCTCGCCCCGTGCTAGCTAGATGCTCCTTGATGCGCACGTTGAGCACTCTGTCAGTTTCTCCAAAGAAGAGCGCATGACATTCCAAACATTCAATTTGATACACTCCCCCCACCACTGCACAGTCGTCTGCTTTTCCCTACGGACATATCACATAGTGTTCTGTTGTGCATTCTATATAGTAGAGACGGTTGCGAACCAACTGCTTTCTGAGGTTATCGTTAGGAATGCTTACCAACAAGACATCATCTTGCAGCTGAGCCGGAGCAAAACACTGTCGAATAGCCGCGCAAAATTTGTCCGAAGTGAAAGGCATGAAAAGAGGGATTTTGTGTTCGCGTTGGAATTGGTTACTAATCTCAATGGAAGGCTTAGGCCTGCGTGGAGGCATTGAATAACCATTGCTGGTGGCTATTTGGGCAGCCACCTTTCGTAAATCACAGCGCTCAATTTCACCGGTGCACACTTCGACAGCAGTTTTGAACATATTCCGGACCACAGTACGTTTCCTTGCTGCCGAGTGTGCGGAGCTAGCGTGAATAAGGATGTTTTTTGAGGTCTCCTTGCGATACCATTTAACAGTCACAATGCCTTTGGACAGCTTCACTTGCGTGTTGAGATAAGGTAGCCATCCATTACGCGGCGTTTCTCTCGTCAGTCTGATGTACTGCGACTGGTTATTCAAAACTCCGAAGCATTCGTCCATCGATGTAACTATACAACAGTAGTTAATGTACCAGCAGTACATGAGCGGCACGCCAGCTAGCAGTGATTGTTCTATCCTGCTCATGAAACAGATTGCCAGGGCTGATGCCAGTCTCTGACTTATGGCAAGTTCTCGTAACTGGGAGTGATAGGTCCCAGACCACTAAAAGATTCAAACATTTGCTTGTGAGGATCATTATGCGTGATTTGCTAGGCCCAAAGGTGTTTATGGTTGCAGCGTATTTATCCAACATTTCTGACACAGCTTGCAATGCTTCGCTATTCTGAACATTAGTGTACAGCGATGTTACGTCGAATGACTTTCAGCGTTTCGCAGGATGTCGACAAATTGGCATGTGTTGGATAAATAAGAACGCATCTTACTGAGCTGATGATTTACGATTTTGTTCAGGAACCAAGAAATTCCATCCGATGGTCCACCCACGCAACTGCTTATTGGTCTTATTTTGAAGCTTTCCGGAGACATTGAGCTCATATCGAAAGAATCCATCAGCCTTTCAGTGAGCGATAAGGGTGGCGAGTTTGTGGTACTACCTCAGGTCTTGGATCGTGAAATAACAACAGCGCACCTCGTAGACTGCACAATTTATCGTCAAGCAACTGTATAAGAATTCCAAGCGCAATGTAGAAGAGTGAATGATATTTGGTTAAAGTGGGTAAAGGGTAAATCGGCAGGGCTTCACGATAGGTTCATCAGTAGGCTCAAAATAGAAAATTCAAGGTGTCCGGCATTCTATAGCCTCATAAAAACACAAGATCTCCTTGCATGAAAGAAGATCTCTTGGAATATAATGGTATTCAAGGATTTTGCTAAAGTATGCTGCTAATATGTGCCATCATCATTTTTTATACAATGCTCAATTGATTTCCATATGTCTGACAAAATGAAAGAAGTCTATGGATTTGTCTTCTTTATACTGTATATGTTCATCTTTCCAACCACATCTGCCACATATGCAGGTAGCTAACGTTGCCACTCTCCCCCATTCATGTCCAAAAGTGCTTATCCTGGAGCAAATCAGATGACTCAGATAATCTCCAGGATATTAATGATGGAGAGAAAATGAATGTTGTCACTGAAGGTCTTGGAAGTCGAATGAATGAGTAATTCGAATGCGCCACTTCCTCGATTGCCTTAACGCCATTTGGCGAGTGGCTCAGGAAAGATTCCATTCCTTTCACATTTAATCTGCAATGGGTCGCTCTCAAAACAAAAAAGGTGATAGTCAACCAGCCAAAAA
Organism: Ancylostoma caninum; assembly: GCA_037903475.1. Taxonomy (NCBI): domain Eukaryota; kingdom Metazoa; phylum Nematoda; class Chromadorea; order Rhabditida; family Ancylostomatidae; genus Ancylostoma; species Ancylostoma caninum. Next base: position 261,766 of record JBAJFG010000438.1, on the reverse strand, counting down.
AGCAAGTCTTCGTGGAAGTGAAGAAACGGATACTGAAAAAAAAAACACTCGTGAATCATCCAAGAAAAAAGAAGTGGAATTCACTTTGACAAAAAAGTTGTGACGGACGCAAAAAAAAACCTTCAGAGACCCGGATAAAATAACCGGTAGGTTAACTAAGAAAAGATAGAGACTGGTACTCACCCGGATAAAAACGAAGAAATCACCCAGCCAGAGAAAAGAAACACTTTCTTAGGGACCCAGACAGAAAAGCTCGTAAGTTGAGCCGTTAGAAAGTGTAGCTTCCATTTAGGCAAGAAAGGAAATACTCAGCCTTGCAGTAAATATCAATTCTTTCACTGAACTCGTTTTTCAAAAAAAGTGGCAGTATAGAGAGAGACATCATCAGGCTGAGTGAGAGCAATGCACGCAGAAGTAATAGAATTTCCAACCCGGTTAAGAATTTTGGGACGGGAAGGGATCAGAAGAGCTAAGTTATGGAATTACAACACGTGTTCGAAAGTGCCAATGAGTGGTGTGGAGGAGGCAGCGAAACACCCCGCATTCAGCTTGGTATCATTTTTCAACGAATGTTTCACGGACGTAGATTTTGGTGTACTGCCAAAAACTCGAACAGGTAAAATGTGAACAATGTAACGCACTTTCGAAAGTGGAACAAAGGCTAAAATTTTGCGCACCAAGTTAATCTGCGCTTACGAAAATGCACCAGAGAAGAAAGAGGGAAGCGGAATGTGCGCAGCAGGAGAACAAGGATAAAACGAAGCGACACAAAAAAGGATACAACAGTTGAGATGTTGAAATCCAAAATGCGAAGAACAGACTTACCGATGACCTGGTTTTGCTGGTGGAAGTTGTGATGTTGGTGCAGGTGTTGCTAGCGGCGGTGGTAGGTCTTGCATATACACAGAGAGTTGTAACATCCTATCTATGAAAAGCATTAGAGGTCCTGATTCATCTGTGAATGAATGTAATAAAGAATGGTGTCAAGAACACAGCAGTCAAACATCCTAATGTTTTCACACTACCGGTTCCGGGGCTTGAACTAGACCGGAAGTGTAGCTTTCCTTGGCGCCCCCGGGTCATGGACCCTTTCATCAGTAGTTCCCAAGGAAGCTTCAAAAGTGCTTAATGCTATACAAATGAGATGAGAGTGAGAATGAGAGAGGTACAAGGTGTAGTAGATGAAGAAACTCAGTTGTGTTTCTCTGTCCTTATATACGTCCTGTGCCAGTGACCTAGTTATTCAAAAAAGTGCGCCACTTCTATGTCATGTTTCTAATTCTAGCATTAATTTCATGCAATAACGGAAGATGGACAGCATTAGTTAAACCGTACCTACGCAATATGTACGGCCTATCTCTGAGCGCATTACATACAGTTCTAATTATTACTAAAGGTGTCCAACCATTCTGTATGCTAACTTCACACAACTCTATCACCCTACTTTCAAAGTCTTCAATCCTAAAACACGTCCTACCTATTCTAATCACTTCTGCTACAAATGTATTTGTTATTATGAAACGTAGGATGTTGGACTTACAATTTGGGTATCTAATAACTTTGAAGCTATAGTCATCGGTTTTATTATAGAGACTGTATCTAACTTCTTTTCTTTCCAAACGTATCTTAAGATCTAGAAAATTAGTTTCTTTCAAATTAATGTTTGTTTTTTCTATATTTAGAGAAGAATGATATATCTCATTGAGATTTGCTTCAAATTCTGCAGCATTGTTTGATACATGTAAAATGTCATCAATGTATCGATAAGTACCATTATACATTTGCGTTGCTCTTCTATCCTCTGCATTCAGTTTACGTTTAATGAATTCATATTCCATATATGCTAGTGTCATATCAGCTAGTTGCGGACTGCATGAGGCTCCCTGTGGAATGCCTTTGATTTGTTGATATACAGTACCACCGAAACAGACATAACTAGATCCTAGCAATGCGTCTACCATATAAAAGATATCTTCTTTTTTATAATAGTTACCCTTACCTGTATCAGCCATTGCGTAGCTGATTTGATCTTTGATTACTCCAACGTAATTTAATCCCCGCATACATAGTGTTATCAGCTTACGAATATTTTCTTTGACTACATGATGAGGTAGATTAGTAAAAAGACTCGTGAAATCTGCTGAAAATAATTGTGTATCGTTATCTATTACTAGGTAATCATTGACTATTTTCATGCTGTTGTCAATAGACCAAAAATGCTTGACGCCTGTTCTCTGTTTAATGACATTACAGTAATTTCTGAAATGTTTGCAAAAGTGTGATAGTATCCTCTGCAAGGTTACTGTCAATGGCTTAAGTGAACTGTCCCTTTCCCCGGTGATGAAACGAAACTTGATTGGGTTTTTATGCATTTTAGGTATGCCGTATACATTGGGTACACTCCTAAACTTTTCTTCGGTTTTTATATTTAGACCAATAATAAGCCTCCTATGCATTTCTCTAATATCTGCTTCTTTGAAAGTAGTAAGAACGTACGTACTTTCTTCATTATTCGTTTGTTCCATTTCCTTTTTAATCATAATAACATATAGCTTTTTACACGTTATGCTAAAGTTAGATGAGGCTTTATCCACTGGAGTAATTATAAAATCTTTATGCAACTCATATAATGTTGTGCTTCTATAGTTTTCTTCTTCTACATCTGTCGGATCGTACAAGTTGTATAACCTTGCTCGGATACATCTCTGCATATAATTTTTTATTCGTTCCGCAATTTGTTGTTCTACTACCCTGTCGTACCTAATTCTAGTTCTGAGTTTTCTTGCAAGCTCACTTGCCAACTTACTTATTTCCGCTAACACCTGCTCCCTAGTTACGTTAACATGTGTTCTATATTTAGTCCCTTTGCTAAAGATTTTTCTTAGCCTACTATCCTTGATTATGTCCAGATTTCCTGTACACACATGACCAAGTTGCGGATCGACGAACTCCACAAACTTTGTGCATGCACAGTCCCTGCTGACTATACACTTGATACCTTCTTCATCCAATTGTCTGAGAAACCTGTTGTAGTTAAATAGTTTCAAAGCTAATGGTGGATTTGTTCTATAAGTAATTCTGATTCTCAAGTCTTTAATTATCTGAACGGTTACTGGATCATGTATATAGCCAGCAATAATATCTTTGATTTCAGGTTTGTTACATATTTTATCTAAGTTCAATTTAGGTATAATGTCTCCATAGTATTGAACACTGGCAAATTGTTCCTCCCTTTTACTTTCATCTCTGGACTTCTTGCCCCAAAATGGATTAGCAATTAGCCCATATATCTTGTACTTTAGTTCATAATTCAAACCTATAAACCGTGCGGTGAATGCAAGATCTATTAGCCTATTGATATCATACTTGTTTAATAAAGTAAAGTACCTAAAGTACCTATAAAGAGAGTTGCCACTTCGTGCGTTAATCTCTACTAGCATTTCTTCTGTTCTATCACTGCACTTATGCATATGGCGCATTCATTCTCAACGTCGATGCAGTATTCCTCGAGGGTGTAACCAGAACCAGGTCCTCATCTGACAAGACATCCGTCAATCCTCGCAACAACGTGGCATGACCATGTTTCTGAAATAATGAAAGCTATGGGAAATTCATGGAAATACAACATTCTTGGGACGAACATTTCTTTGCCCATGCGGCATTGGCAATATCCCCCGCCCCTAAAGGCAGTTTTTTTTTTCAAGAAAGACCCAGTAGATGGTGTAGTAAAGGCACCTACCTTGGAGATGGAAACTTTACAGGAAGAGGTCCATGACAATCGGCAGGGCTTAGGCTATTCGAGCGCGGTCATCTGGGAATTTGTAAGTCTGTAGAAAAGTGGGAACATACAGAAAACTCCAAACGGAAGCAGACAAGAGTCGCGACCGCGGCGCCGCTCTCTTGGGCAGAGACGCAGGCGCTCTGCATGTTGAGCGCCCATGTCTCTGCCAAAGAAAGCCGCGCCGCGGTCCCTCCCTTGCCTACGTCCGCTTGGAGTTCCCTGTAGAAGATGGTGAACTTACTGTTAGAGGGAAAATTCATGTAGCAACCGACTACGATGAAGTACTGCTTGACGATCTTTGAGGTTTGTGCGCCAAAAACAGGGTAATTTCATTAATCGAGAGGAGAGGGGAACATATGGAAATTTCTACCTAACCTTGAAAGGTGGCCTCTTGTGGATGACCCATTCTTGATACTCATTTCTGAGTAGACTGAACTCTAACCCTGATCTTTGGCGCTTACGATAGCCATGGGCTGATTTTCAATTCGCATTTGCAGAATCCTGATCTTACTTCCACCGTAGTTTCATCCTCACAGGGTTTAAGTGCAAGTACAGGTACGTAACACGGCCGCCATGCCCACTACTGTGCTTGACGTCATCATCGGAATAGTCAGTTCCCTGACCACGCTGTCGGACGACTGCGGGTTCCATTTCCACGCGACTGGAAGGGAGCGAGCTCTATGTATGCCCAGTCATGCATTTTGTAACGCATTTTTGAGAAATTCCTACAACGGAGATTGGGATATCATAGTAGCAGTCTTTTTATGTTGGTGGGGGCACCTGAGCAGTCAAAATGTTGACGTTGAGGAGACGCCAACGGACCAAATTAAGTGTAGCTCTGGGTGCGTTAAACGCATGTGCATCCATATGATGAAGCGTGGGGAGAGTTGCATCAATGACGCAGCTCAGACGCACGCTTATACGGCCTAGCGGAGCTCGCACGATCCTTCCATTGAGGATGCACATACCGAGTTGACCGATCTTTACAGAACATCCTTCGTGCAAATGGATGCATGCGCGTGACGCCTGCACCCTAGTATAAACTGCTCAGTGTATATACATAATTATAAAAGTCATAATTATGATTGTAATTAATTATGGAACTCATCAAACACTATCAATCACTCATTAAAGCTCATCAACTTCTGCAAATTGCCGAAAGAAATCCACGACGAGAATGTTCAAAATGATGGCTCAGTCATGAAATCCAAAACGCGTTAGTTCAATATGATGACCAAGTCCTCATTTGCGACATTTGAATGTTGGGAATGATGATGAAGTCAAAAAAACCAAACATTTGAATGTTCATAATGATGGCGAAGTCAAGGGATCAAACATGTGAATGCTCAAAATGATGATGAAGTAGGAATGCAACATTCAAATGTTCAAAATGATGGGCCGGCCAAGAAATCCACATATGATTATTCAAAACGATGGCTCGGCCATTATTTCTGACGCAAGTCTGGCCGTCCGGCTCACGCCGGACTTCCAGACTTTATCTCGCTCGCATGACTTCATCAGATTTTCATTTTTTTTTAGACTCCCAACCACACCATATTTTTGCCACAGTGCGTCCCTCATCCTTTCCACTGCTTTCCCTCGTGTGAAACTGGACTTATCAAAAGGGATTGACCGCGTTTCTCAAGGCAATTTCACTGTTCGCTCAGCTGAAATAGCTATTTGTGACTACATATAACCAATCCAACCTTTAATGACTACGGGAAATGGTTTGCCATTCCTTGTTTGTTATAACTGGTCAAATGATAAGAGCGAGTTCGAACATTTAAAACAGGAGGGTGCGCTGTATTCATAAACGAATGAAAAGGGAAGACGATTTGAAATGCAGGGAATCACACGTACGTCATACTACTCGCTCCTGAGCTCTGAAATTTGGTGTTTTTCGATCGATGTTTAGCGCTACGGAACCTATCGAGCTAAGATGGACCTAACTCATTCACTCTTCGACGCCGGCGCACCCTCCTCATACCAATGGACCGTCTCCAGGCGTTTCCCTGCTATTGGGTGCCGGCGCACCCTAATTTTATCAATAGTAAACACCGGCGCACCTCTCCTCGGTCGTCACATAATGAACATTCTAATAGAAGGCATGGGAAAATGGAGTGTGAACCTACCCTTAGGTGTAAATATTCGAGTATGGCTGTGAGTATCAGCCAAACGGCAGTGGAGGTGGCGACGCATTCAGAATAGGTGAGGCACTGCTTCCAAGCGAAAAAGGAGAAACTCCACGTCCCCAAAGCTTGGAGATCAGTCCAGTAATATTCACACACATTCTGCAAATTTTTGTCTGGCACTAAAATTAAACATTAGACAAATATAAGGAATGAGTAGACATACTGAATCAAAATGACAGGAACAGCCAAAATTGTTTCTTCGTTGAGAAAGAAATAATAGCTGGGGGAAACCATCTAGAAGGAAGTCAGCAAAACTACATCAAATGCTTTTCCACTAGAATTTACAAGAAGTGGAATGGATGATGTCGAAGACGACACCTAGGAGTGTTCTGTTGTGGCCTTTGTTCGCTGTTTCCATGTGAGCCCTTCAACTGTGTACATGATCGACACAGAGCGAGTGACAAGGGCACATGTCACTAGAAATGTACTGTCGAAGCGGAGGACACATATTCTTCTAGGCGATCAGAGCGCCCATCTACGGTAGCATTCATCGATATTGCGTGGTTGTTCAAAGAGCCACCATCCTAGATCGCAATCTGAACAAAGTGCGAGTGGGCGTGTCAGATATGATGAGCATTGCTTAATGTTAATAGGTTTGAAGATAACGTTTAATATTCGATTTATTATAACATTCATGAAGCACGTACTTACCTATCGGCATTAACTCGATGCAACAATGCGGTAGGTTCTTCAGAAGTCGTGTCGCGACCAGTCTGTTTATTCTTTCTGACCAAATACTCCTGGATTTTCCGGGCGGGTCATTGAAACGCACAGCACTCACCAGGTGTTCCACTGATTACTTATTCATACAGCTGCGAGAGGAGAATTCACACTGATTAATAGGAATCGGTACAGAGGCTTCAGCTGTTGTGATATGTTGTCTCTTTTGCGGGACTGCCAACCTCAGGGTCAGGTCACGTTGGAGAAGCACTTTGAAAAAAGAAGTCAATATGAGACGATACCCACTTTGATGAAGGTGGCTGTCACGAATCAGGGTATCAGTGGGCCCACATGACCACCCAATGCCGCACGTGAAACAACAGCAAAAGTTGAATCAATCGTTAGCGAGGTAATGGCTAGAAGAACCAGCGAAACGACACCAAAAAGGCAGCATTCACAAAAATTTTCACTTTTGAATTGAGTCGTTTACCATGTAGCCGGTTGCTGGACAGTCACAACACTAGGATGAATACAGTGAATAGCCGCCTAGCTGCAAAGATACTGTCGTGGACACATCTGATGTTCTGCACAAGAGGGTTTTGTCGCTTCAGCTAACGCCATCGACAGGGTGTGCGCATGTGGTCTAGCGCAGGCTCGTGTACGGAATTCGTACTTCTCAGGGTTCCGTTTCATCACGGAACACTCGTACGCGCTATGGACGCACACGAAATACCGCCATCATTTTCTGTGTTTTCCGCATGTTTCACGTTACTTCATCATTGTCGATGAGTTCATCGTCCCTGAAAATCCCATTATAGCGCGAAATCTCCAACCTAGTAATTTCCGTGAGTGCTGCTTCAAGCCAATCAGCATTGATCACCTTGATCACCTTGACTCCCGTTGATCTTCGGATGTACCGAGCGGGCGCCAGCAATCCTTCCATTTGTCCCTCTCGCGAGCCAGAGTTGTCCAGTGGATTCTGTCCGTTCGAGGGACACGAAGAGCATTATATCTTTCCTTGAAGGACTTCGTGAAGAAGTCTGACCATCGGGTCGGTGGTCTTCCTGTCGTGCGCTTAACGTCCCGTGGAGTCCAGTCGCTGACGGCTCTTGTCCAACGGTGGTCGTTAAGACGCATCACGTGTCCGGCCCACCTGATCTTACTCAACTTGGCGTAAGCGGCAGCGTCCCTGATCTTCGACTGTTCACGAAGGGTGGAACTCCGTATTCCAGCCCTCACTTGTGTGAGGCGGGTTATTCCTAGCATCACCCTCTCGATGGAGCGTTCGATGACGTTGACCGCATTCTCATCCTGCTTGCGTAACGCCCAGGTTTCCGAGGCGTACGTCAAAGCAGGGAGAACCGTTGTATTGAAGAGGTGGGCACGGAGCCTGGTGTTCTTCGTCTTCTTCACTACGTCCTCGATGCTCTTGTAGGCTCCCCAAGCCGCTCGCTTCCTCCTGCCCAGCTCTGGAGCGAGATCGTTCATCATGTTGACTTCCCGACCTAGATATACGTAGCTGGAGCATTCGGATATGGTCGTTCCGTTGAGCGAGAATGGGGCATCCGGGACCCATCCGTTCCTCATGAACATCGTCTTCGTCAGGTTCAGTTGGAGACCGATCTTTCCACACGCGTCGTCAAAGTCGGCCAGCATCCGTTCCGCTTCGCCGATAGTTGGTGTTATAAGGACGATGTCGTCAGCGAAGCGAAGGTGGTTAAGTCGCCGGCCATCAACTTGCACTCCCATGCAATCCCATTCCAGTCTTCGCATGACGTCTTCGAGAGTGGCGCTGAATAGTTTTGGCGACACGGTGTCGCCTTGTCGAACCCCTCTCTTGACGTCGATAGTGATGTCGTCGTAGAATGGAGAAATCCTGGTCGTGAAGTTGCTGTAGAGCTCACGAAATATCTTGATGTACTGAGTAGGTATGCCCTGGTTGCCCAGGGCTTTGAGGACCGCCTCTGTCTCCACAGAGTCGAAGGCTTTCTTCAAATCGATGAACGTGAGACAGAGAGGCATCTTATACTCTCGCGATACTTCAATGAGTCTAGTGACCGTGTGTATGTGATCGATCGTACTGAATCCTTTTCGAAACCCTGCTTGCTCGCACGGCTGTCCTTCATCTAATGTCTTTTCGATCCTATTTAGAATCACTCGAGTGAAAAGCTTGTAGATGACGGACAACAGACAGATGGGGCGATAATTGCCGATGTCCTGTGGGTCTCCCTTCTTGTACAGCAGCACGGTCCTGCTGGTCTTCCATTGGTTCCACATTAGTTAGTGTTCATGTTCAAAAAGCCATTGAAAGTGAATTGTAATAGAGATGTTGGTGATCCGGTACTCTCTCGTACTACCTGTGATGTATCACCTCAAACTGGTACTCTTCTCTGGCAACCTTTCCCAATTTATGATAGATTACACAAAGGCGAACACATATGTTACAAACGTACTATACGGGGCCTCTTGCTATACTAGAGTTGTGGGCACGTCATCGGATGTGACAACGTAATCTTGAGCAACTGAACGCCTATTTCAGAGAAGCACTTTGATGGATAAGTGAAGAATGTAAAGCAAAGCTGAAGCACTCACTGTGCATTTGGGGATACAACCTTTAGAGGTAGCCTGGTGCCGGCATAGAGTCGTCGTCGTTGAGGAGTAGGCCATCTGCTCAGATTATAGAGGTTCTGGCAAAGTGCAACAGAATGCAAAACACTTTCGTTTCAGGGTAAATAAGTAGTGGTAAGAAGAACCAGTCCTATCCACTTTGGTGGGACCAGTGGATTTGTGTGGAGCAGAGCTGTTAAATAACTGTTTATTTGCACACAGTTAAATCCGCCTCAGTTCACGCCACGAAGAGTTCCCTGATTTGGATACAGCGGTGAATACAGATGGAGCTGGTTTACGCCCTCGTCAGTTCACACCTCGAAGGGTTCCCTGACTCAGACCACAGCCACTGAAGACGACGCGGACGATACTCTCGGTTAAGACGAACGAGACGACTGAGCATCCAGGGCCTTTTATGCAAAAGGTGTGGGCGTGGTTGCCCTAGATGCTCATATCTGTACAACAGATACCTACTTCAAAGTAATAACTGCCAGGGGTATCTACACAAGTGCTATCTTAAGTATGACCTGGCGGTTTACAAGTACCTATCGTAAACAACGGTATTTGTCCATGACAGAATAATACAATTCCAGGACAGGAGAGAAATAGATGTATAAGGTTGATATTATTAGGAACAATAATTATCAACAGTGAGGCGCGCGAGCGAAGGCGCTAGCAAATATGAACGGATCAGATAACAACGACAATTCGATACAAACGTGGCTAGAGTTGTGAACAATGGCAGCAATGACAAAATTACATACTCTAAAAATTTAATCGTAACCTTTCATCTCCAAAAACGTTCACATATCACATTCAAACAAAACAAAAACACAGATCGCCGATGAATCGTCCAGCGATGTCGGAGCACTGCTTGAGCTTCTACACGTGGTCGGCCGTTGTTGATGCGATCTTGATGACTAGATGAGCATGTTGCCTCTGCAACTTGCCTTCGGGGCACGGGCGTGGTTAAAATGACTTCTCAGTTCGGATCGAAATTTGAGAAGTCGCGTTCTCGCGGTAATTGTCATCCATGTTTCGCAATCTTCATCAGATATATGGTAATCGCATCCAAAGTATTTCATTTGCGGGTCGTTGAAGACTGCCTTGTCTTCCTTTGAATGTTGCATGAGAAGACCTTGCTGGCCACGATGGTTAGGTGATGTCCAATCCTGCGAAGTGATGCTGTTGTTGGGACAGTCGTAAAGATAGTCTCTCTGAATCGCTGTATCCACATTTAATACGTCCTTACGTTGATGAAATGCTGCCACTATTTCCTGTAGAACGTTTCCTTCGTTGCTCTTCACATTATTGTCCGATGAAGGCTTGTCTGAGACATCGCTACAAGCGTCGGTGTTGAGTGACTTCAGTTGCTTGAAAGTAGTCTGACTGAGCACTGCTGAACTGTTGTTAGTGAGAGTTGGCGATCCTGTGAGAAGTTTGCCATTTTTCATCTGGATTGCGCTTTCGTCGTTGTTCATGAAGTCAGGATTTGACCTTCATCTTTTTGCTTTGCCCATTCCAATTCCGGAAGACTTGAAGTCAGGATTGTCTGCCAGATGCTGTTTGTGTCGTTCCGCTGCTTTGTTTGTCATTGCTGTGGCAATGATAATGGCTCCGTTCTGGGTAAGCGTCTGCGATGGTCGCGACATGCTGATGGAGCTACTTCCTGAGATGGCATAACCAAAAACAGTAGGTGTAAGCACTAGTCCTGACGGTAAAATGATGCAGGCCTCCTTTCGTAAGAGGAAGGTATCAATCAAATCCTGTCCGACGACAATGTCAGGAGTGAGCACAGTACGTTTTAGTGTGAGCTGAGCTATTCGAACCTCTCGTTTGCGGATGGATCTTCTGTCAGCAAAGCTGAGTTTTGCTGTGCTCATGGCGGAAGTCAATGAGGATTTGGTGTGCATTGTGATTCCTTTTAAAGCTCTTCCGCCCATTCTGTTCTTCATAGTCAGAGATACTTCGTTCGAGGAAAACGTTTCTGTTAGTCCTCCAAATCCGCTCACGGTGAACGTGGTGTTTTGAATCACTGGAAGGTTGAGATCCTCGCTCCTTTCTGCCTTTATGAAGCTTTTCTGAGCACCTGTATCGAAGAATATGGCCACAGATTCATAATCCATTTTGCCGACGTTGAACACCAGAGCTGATGCTGTCATGAGCACGTGCTGCTTCTCCGTTTCTTTAGAAGGTTTCGCTGTTGCAGAGCAAACTATCTCGGCATTCTGCTGAGTACTTGATACTTCTGTCAGAAAGTGGCTTGGAGATTTTGATACTGCCGTCGGAGAGCTGCTTGGAGATTTCCGAGATTGACTGGAGTGTGATGTTGGCACTGCGAAGTTGCCTGTGGAGCGCTCCACGGTACATAATGCAGAGTGATGACCTCTGCTGCATTTTGGGCAAGGCCCAAGGGCATTGCAATCGCTGGATTTGTGATTACTATTAAAGCATTTCCAGCAGGATCCGCGTCTTCCGGCCTCGTTGCGACGTGCTTCTGGTGTTCTGAAGGTTGGGCACTGCATTATGCTGTGGGCAGAGCTACCGCAGACACATTGCGAGCGAGTTTTGCTCCTCTGGTCAGCATTCCAAAGAGGCTGCTCGAATCTTGCGTGCTTTGCATGTCTTTCTTTCGTATGATCATGCTTGGCATGATCCAAGGTGAAGCCTTCGTTAAACGCCTCCGTCGTGAGGTAAATCGTTTCCTTCATTGCAGTCGCATTTTCAAGTATATCCAAGATCTCATCCGTTGAGAATGGTCTGCCTTCTTCCTGTTCTTTACTCAGAACTTTCTCGCTCATTGTATCAGGAAATTTTGACAAAATGAGTCGTCTCCACATTCTGTTATTGTCCAGCGGTACTCCGGAGCACTCAATGTGGGTGAGTTTTTCAGTCAGTGCTGTTAGCGTTTGTCTGCAGCTGACCGCATTGTTCTGTGCTCGACGAAGCTTCTCGAGTTCTGTGATGAGCAAGTCTGCAATGCATCCTGACTTGTTGAATCGTTTATCTAGGAGCTTGACTGCTTTCTCATAGTTCTGTCCTATCACTGGCATGTTGCCAAGGAGAGTTGCAGCTGGTCCCTTCAGAGCTTGCCTCAGGAAAAGGAACTTATCCGTGTTTGTAAGCTGCTGGTTGCTGTGTATGAGTGAGTCGTAGATCGTCCAGAATGTTGGGTAGTCTCTGTAACTCCCAGAAAACACGGGCACTTTGAGCTGTGGCAACCGCATTTTATTTTCGACATGTCGTGTAGATGACACGGTGCTGTCCGTGTCAGTGTCCCTAGCTGACATTGTTGTAGACGTAGTAGGTCGTGCTTGGATAAGGCTGGATTGTTTTTCCAGCTCTCGAGCCCTGTAATTCAATCGATCTGTCCATTGGATTGCTATGATCTCAGTCTCGTTTGCTTCTGTATTGAGGAAAGCATCGAGATCATTCATTAGCCTCTCCCTTTCTGACTGCTCCTTCCTTGCCATAGTGTTGGTCATTGCAACGTTTATCTGACTCTTCAAGTTTTCAAGCAAACCCGCTAGAGATAGCTTGACCTCATCGATCTCTGCCATCTTTTCTGCGATAAAGATGGTACATTCGGTTGCCGTAGTTGGGAACTCGAATGGTTGATCGAGTGCTTGCACCTTATTCTGGAGTGCATTAATGGTTCTGCAAGCCAGTGAGATTCGCGTCTTGAATCCAGCTAGCTCAGTCATTTTTTCTCTGTTTGACTGATTTCTCGTGATCATAGAGTTTTAGGCCAATAACGGCTACTATCTTCTCCTCTATGCGTGAGAAATGCACCTGGCTGTGAGTGCGCTGGGGTGCAGCTGGCTTTTTCTAGCAGCGGAGGATTTGCCGGGTACTGTAGTACGCGCAGCAGTTGATGCTGTACTGGCAGCAAGTTGTGCCGTGTGGATGACACGGGAGCTGGACTATTGGGTGGACCAGATAGTTAGCAATGTCCGCTGTCAACACTTGATGTGGCTGAGAGCGGGTGGCTCTGGCTCAAGGAGCGGCAGAGACGGTGCTGGATACAGGTACGCGCAGCGGTTGCAGCTGTCAATTGGAGTGACAGCTGATTCTTGTGCCTTATGAATGGCACAAAAGCTGGACTATTGGGTAGACCAGATAGTCAGCTAGTTTCCTTGATTTGAGGACCAGATAGTCCACAAGGGATTGCTTGTCAGCACTGATGAAGCTGAGCGAAGCAAGACTGAGTCCCTGTGAGGGAGCACCGAGTCCTCGCTGAGTACCGTAGTACAAGCAGCGGAGTAGAGGCTGTCCGCTAGGGTGACAGCCGGCTAATGTGCCTTGTTGAAGTCACAAAAGCTGAGTTGAGCTACTGGGTAGACCAAATAGTCAACTAGAATTGTCGTCCAAGTGGCCGTGGAGATGTTCCTGCCACGCGGGTCTTCTTGAACAACTTTCTGGGTTCTTGGAACTCCGAGAAAGTGATACACCAATGGCCGATGCACCAATTTGGTGGGACCAGTGGATTTGTGTGGAGTAGAGCTGTTAAATAACTGTTTATTTGCACACAGTTAAATCCGCCTCAGTTCACGCCACGAAGGGTTCCCTGATTTGGATACAGCGGTGAATACAGATAGAGCTGGTCTACGCCCTCGTCAGTTCACACCTCGAAGGGTTCCCTGACTCAGACCACAGCCACTGATGACGACGCGGACGATACTCTCGGTTAAGACGAACGAGACGATCCTAGATCTGAGCATCCAGGGCCTTTTATGCAAAAGGTGTGGGCGTGGTTGCCTTAGATGCTCATATCTGTACAACAGATACCTACTTCAAAGTAATAACCGCCATGGGTATCTACACAAGTGCTATCTTAAGTATGACCTGGCGGTTTACAAGTACCTATCGTAAGCACATTTATTTGTCCATGACAGAATAATACAATTCCAGGACAGGAGAGAAATAGATGTATAAGGTTGATATTATTAGGAACAATAATTATCAACATCCACAGCCACACAACGGGACATATCCAAGAGTTTATTCCTATTGTTAACAAGAATGTGTGATCTCCCTAATCTCTAATGATGTCTCACAGAGTCCTAATTTTTTCATGGAGTGGGGGAGGGGTGGAGAGAGGGTTGCGCCGGGTATGATTATCAACATCATTTTGCATGTGGCTGTCGATTATCTGTCGAGAGCGTTTTCTTCCAACTTCTTATGGCATTCCGGCGGTGACCCTATCAAGACAGCACCTACTTCACCTAAAGTCTCTGAAGTTCGTCGGTAGAGGCGGAAACCTAATCGTGCGTGCGCGACGCAGCTATATTGTGAGAGTAAAACTCGTCCACCTCTCTGCTGTTTGGGTTCAGTAGACTAGTGAGGTCAGCGCAACAGTTCATAACGAGGACAGAAAGTAGAAAACGCAGTCTAAGCATACTATACAATGAAAAAAAAACTTTAAAAATCCTCTTGTATAAATCATGGTGGTGCAACAGAATTTTCTAGAGTGCAGGCGAATGGGGGGGGGGGACTAACACGTGATCGCATGCGCTCGCCTTGACGCTGTTATAGAGTGTTCCTCGCAAGGATACGAAGCTGATGGAGGATTCGGCCGATGTTTCGCCATAGATGCACAGACGTAGTGGAAGTCGGGTGCAATCAGGATTTCGCGGTGGAACCAGCGGCTAGCGGTGTTGAGCCCTCCAGGCGAGGGATTACGCAGCCTGAGGATCCGTCTGATTTTAAGAAGGGCAGTACAATCAAATACACAGGATGAACGAACCAATAAAGCGTCATCGTAAGCTGTTACGACATTTTCTAAAACCAGTTGTGTAATTGATCAAACTTTCTGAATATTTCCTAACTTTCTTCCACAGCTCTCGGTTCCGGTCCTGGCCCAATAGTGGGGGAAGCGTCGGGATACGGGTGCACGGATGGAGAATGAGTCTACATGGTTCCCGTGAGTGGGGAAAACGGCAGGATACGGATCCATCGGTGGAGATTGAGTCCGTAGAGGCCTATTAAAGGCAGCAGGAGCTGAAATCCTCGACTCCGAGCTGAGCTGTGGGTGATGAAGTACAGATTCAGCACATCATAAATGTGAAACGAACGCAGACAATGATGGCTTACCTGTAGAGAAAATGGAACATTCATCGCGAACACGCCTGGCCGTGTTCGCGCGCGGACGAGTTTTCCTCGACGCAAAAGCCATTGCGGTGCGTGGTTTGGCGCAAAGGGAAAACGAAATGCATTCAATTCACAGGGTTTCATGGCGGGACTCGGCCAAAACCACGCGCCGGGGAAAACTCGTCCGCGCACGAACACGGCCAGGCGTGTTCGCGACGAATGTTCCATTTTCTCTGCAGGTAAGCCATCATTGTCTGTGTTCGTTTCACATTTATGATGTGCCAGGTCTGTTCTTCACCACCCGCAGCTCAGCTCAGAGTCGAGAATTTCAGCTCTTGCTGCCTTTAAGGGGAAAATGCCAGGGAACGAGTTCATGGATGGGGATTGGGTCTGGCTTGACCCAATAGTGGGGAAAGCGCCGAGATACAGGTGCATTGATGGATCGAGTCTGCCCTTACCCACTATTGAGAAGAACGCTAGGAACAAGTCCAAAGGGAGAATGGTTCTGCTCTGGCCCAATAGGGGAGAAAGCGCCAGGATACGGATGCACGGATGGAGAATGGGTCCCCATTGTTCCCAATAGTGGAGAAAACACCAAGATGCACGTCTGCCTTTGGAGTCGGGGCACACTACGCGCTCATTCGTGTCTCAGTCGACCACCTCTTCTTCCTGTATATTGAAGCAGAAGCTCATCAGTTAGACTATCTCAATAACGTGAAGCTTGGATCACTTCGGGTGATTATTCGCACTGCATTGGTTACACTGTATTGTTCACAAGTACTCGAGGAAAGATACTCCTTTGCAAAGTTGGGTGGCTGTTCATAACGAGTCCATAGGCATGTAAGAAATGTGACAAAAAAGAGTAGGTAGTATCAATGCATCAGAAATTAGCTTTATATGTAGATGCGTGATTAAGAATTTCAAAGCAAGGCTAGTATCATGAAAAGACTCGAGGCCCGACGTTGGCGAGGCGGCCAGACTCGTAGAATATACGCAATTTATAGAGAGGAAAATGTCTTTTAGCTCAGTTAATGATTAGTTTTGTTTATTTGCTAAATTTCTAAGCATTTCGCATGTGTGAAGCTTTTGCACACGCCTCAATTGGCTGCCTCACCCCACTTTCTAGCATCCCGAAGCGGAGCTATTCCGTAAATACTACAGTAATGCAAAAACTTTTTCTTCTATTGTATGGTCACAAACAGTACTGAACAGCACAGCACTCATCCAAACCGAAAACAGCTAGGTGGCGGCCGACTACAACCTCTGCAATCCACCTATTATGCGCACGCACCGCAGAGTTCGCGACTCTAGCGATGGAATTCACAGAATATACTTGACCTCAAATCAATTTACCTCATTTCCAAAATCTCATGCTTTGATGGTATGCAAAAAAAAAAGAAAATCTTTCTCGAACTACAGTTAGTTATGGCATTTTCGAAGGACTGCGCTCAATCTATGCTGAAAATACTGCGAAACAAAACAAAAATGCGACACATTAGTTAATAAAAAGGGCGCAGCTGCTGTCAGTGGGTTAAGATAATGGATTTCTATACCGAAAGCAAAATCAGAGATGCAACAACTCGAGGGAACACTAAACCAAGATTGGACACCAAGATAGCATCTTCCAGAGGATTTCACAGATTCTCGCCAAATGTGCCATTTAAACTGCCAGTGCACCTTTCTGTATTGGTAATTTCGCGCACTGCTGCAGACATCCTGGGCACGCCGCTCGCACAGACCTGCTCAATCGCCGCCCCTCCCCGCCCGCTCGCACGCGCCGAGTATCTGAGTTGAAGTCGCGTTCCCGTTGGTCCAGAGGATTCAGGAGCAATATTTATGCCAAGTATCAAATTGCTTGAATTTTGTTTTACGCTGTGTTCGTGTGAATAGAAGGTATCCCTTGGGCAAAATTTGAACAAAATCCATGCAGTAACGCGGTGCTGCTGGTACTTTTACCGGGATAGGTGCTTCTTCTGCAATACTTCGGTCGAAGTCAATCAAATCCGATTTTTTTCTCATTACGGTGGGACATAATCAACTGCAGCTATATGATGTTTTCAAATCCGTGCAGAACCTTCCCTTTCACAGGTAGTGAAGCAGTATTGTTGACAGGGTTTCCGACTCTTAATAGAAATCTTAAATGAGATGTTCAGTACCACTGATGGGTAGTGCCTTGTACTTTTTCAGCTCCGACTCGAGGCAGACTCAATCACACTCAGTTCTTCTCAACCCGATAAAAGCCTAGCTCTCAGCTACAAAGTTCCCATTTACTCTGCTCATCTTGTATTAAATTCCGATTGCCTTGAGTCCAGTCCCTGCCAGAGTCTGGCCGCTGCTTGAAACATTACTGGAAACCAGTCTCAGTATTACCTATACCAATCAGAGCTCTTCCATCAACACTCTTTTATAAGCTGTCATGCCCATCTTAATTCAGTTCATCCGCTACGCTGGGTTGAGCTATCAGCAGAAAGTCGAAGTGTGGCCGCAATCAACGACGGATTTACGGGAAGTTTCCGAACGAAATCACTACCTGTGACGGTGGCTTTTGATATCGGAACAGATGGTATAATCCCGAAACCCGCCATTAGGTTTCTCACAGCTTGAACCGGTGCAGAACAAAAATAGGAGACGCCAGCACTGTTACAGCTCATTATTTATATTATACTAGCTGCCGTACCCGGCTTTGCTCGTGTGTTTCACTACCTTGGCTACATCACACTGCTGAGGCCAATCACTATCACTGATAAATTCATTGGAACATTAAAATCTCCATAATTTTGGTGATCAGCATGTTAGCGAAGCCCGAGTGACCCTTCCCCATCGACTTGTGAGCGAAAAGTTAGCAAAGCTATTTTAGTGACATTGAATCGATGCATTCGTACAAAGTAGTTCTCATATTCATATTCAGCGGATCGAGGAACCCCAGGAGACATGTCTTCACCGCTCCATTGGGCAGTGGAACCAAAAATCAATAAAATCGATAAATCGCCATTTCGTGCAAAATGGTTGTCATGTGCGTGCTCGGCGTTTGCAGAAACCCCAGTAGACATCTCCTTGTCCGTCCCCGAGCGAAAATGAAAAAATATTTGATAAAATCAATAAATCAATATTTCGCGCAAAATGGTTGTAGACATGTTTTTGTCCGCCCCCGAGCGAAAATGGGAAAAAAATCGATAAAATCAATAAATCAATATTTCGTGCGAAATGGTTGTTATATTCGTATTCAGGGTATTGAGGAACCCCAGAAGACATGCCTTTGTCCGTCCCCGAGCGAAAATGGGATGAATCGATAAAATCAATAAATCAATATTTCGTGCGAAATGGTTGTTATATTCGTATTCAGCGTATTGAGGAACCCCAGAAAACATGTCCCCACCGACCCTTGGGCAAAAATAACGGAAAATCAATAAAATCGATATAATCGATAAATCAATCGATAATCCTAGGTGCAAAGTAGCCTATAACCTCCGCCGGCCCGCGAAGGATGTGCATGCAAATTCTTATCCAGATCGGTTCACCCTCCGCGATTTCTATTCATTACACACACACACATACACACACACATACATACAAACTTTGACTTATATATATATACGTTATATATATATATATATATATATATATATATATATACAGATTACTAGCTCCTCTGCGAGTCTCTAGAAAGTGGGGTGTAGCAGCTACTTGAGGTACGTGCAAAAGTTTCACGCCTATGAAATCCTCAGGAAATTGAAATAGAAGCGAAAATAATACTTAATTGAGTTTGAATACGAAATTCTCCTCATAAGTTGCGTGTATTCTATCAGTCTCGCCGCCTGACCAACTCCGGACGCCTTGCTCGAGCACTCTTTACCACACATCACCATGTAAATCCACTTTCCGATGCAATGATGCATCCCCCGTTTACTTCTTACATGTCCATGGACCTATCATGGCTAGTCATCCTCAAGTCTGCGCGAGGATATCCTTTATATGAATCTAGTAGCTGCCAACTATTTGCTGTAACCGACACAGTGTAAATAAGAACTCGAAGTAATTCAAGTTGAGCTTGTTGTTAGAATACTCCAACAGATAATGATCTGCTTCGACGTCTAGGAGAAAGTAGAGGAGGTCGCTTCAGAAACAATTGATTGTGTAAAAGAGAGTGAGAGGCAAATCATACCTATAACAAAGCAAGCACAAATTGGAGCTCCAGTAGTCTTCCAAAGAAAGTGAAGTCGCTGCGCAAGACTAGTACCACTTTTATCACTTTGGGATGCTTACGAACATCTTTCTCTAAGGCGTATTTTCCTGCCACTTGAGCGCTGGCGTACATCGGTGTTACCGTATCTGAACGTTTCTCATACTTGGACCGCATTGCATCCCTCCTCCATCGGTGGATCCTCTCCCTAGCGTTTTCCACACTATAGGGGGCCAGCACATCTTTCATCCTTCGCTGGACCCATATCGTGGAGTTCTCCCACCTACTGGGCCACAGCAGACCCACCATTCTCAATTGGCGTACAAGCATTCTAGCGTTCTTTCAGCTTATGTACTGTACTGGAGCAATCCTCCATCTGCAGACCCGTATCCGAGCATTCGACCAAAGCAGTGGACCCACATTCTGGCGTTTCTAACACATCGGCCACAGCGGACACCTTCTTTATCTGTGAATCCTTATCTTGACAATATTCACATCGGGGCCAAAGCGGACCCCTCCTCTATCCGTGAACCAGTATCATCTCGCTCTTCACAGTTGGGTAAAAGCGAACCTCTTCTCCATGGGCACAACCGCATCCTGGCATTCCCACACTTTTAGCGGACAGCAGAACCACCCCCCTTTGGTGAACCCCATATCCTGGCATTCCTCACACCCGGGCCACAACGGACCCCTACTCCATCGGCATAACCGTGTCTTGATATTCCCACAGTTTCGGCCAGAGCAGACCCATATTCTGGCCTTCCTCGCACCTGGAGCACAGCGGACCTCACCTATACCAGTAAACCCGTACCTTGACGTTCCCTACACTTTTAAACCTCAGCGCACAACCTCCCCCATCCGCGAACAAATATACCTTGAGTTCCCTTAACAGAAGAAACCCGGTGGACCAGAATGCTGGTGTTCCTCACCTCTGGGCCACAGCGGGCCCCTATTCCATCAGCATAACCGTTTCCTGTCATTCACCCACTTTTTGGCCACAGCAGACCCATCGTCCATAGCTGAACCCGTATTCTGGCATTCCTCACACCTGGGCCACGTCGGACCTCTCCTCCATCCACGAACCGTATCCTGGCTTTTCCAGCAGAGCCACAGTGAACCCGTACTCCATCGTCATAACAGTATTCGTCACTATTCGCCCCTGGCACACCTATCGCCGTGCGTTCGTGACCTTTTTAAATCTCGAGAGCAATGGGAGGAAGTTACGAGTCATCCAGAAAATTTGAATAAGTACATACTTGGTACCACCGCTGCACTGGGCCTAGAGAGCTCTCAGGCCGCACACGAATCTCCCCTATGCCGCTTTACAGTGCAACAGTTAGTTTTGAGTGAAGAGCAGTGGCTACCCTGCTCCGTATATTGTGCTGCCTTAAAGCCTTGCTAGCTCTGTCTCATCCGTTGGCTTTGAGACCGCCAGCGTAGGGCAGTCACTGTGCAGCGATTTCGAAATTGCGGGTCCCGCGAGGATCTAGTCTCATCTTGCTCCATCCATCGGTTTTTCGTATGACGTATGCGCATCTCTCCTTTCACCGTTGTCCATGCACTGCAGTGCACAAATAACTTCGTAAGACTCTCGTGGTCTGACGCAGAAAAATCTGGACCCTTACCAGTCTTTATATAGGAGGATTTACAGGGTGCGCCATAAGTTCTTGCACACCATAATTAGTACCACCACAGCAGCAGAATTCTACGCAACGACATTATCTCTATGGCCGCACTAAATCGACTCAATAGTAACTCATATAACCTAGCAAATCGGGAATATGCCGCCAATTGCTTTTATTAGCTCAAAGTCGAGTGGGAGGTGCACCCATCGCGGCCCGGAGCATCTTAGAACTGGAGCCACTTTCAAGGACAAAGCTGTTCTATTCTCATCAGAAGAATGATGTAGATGTAAAAAGCACTGGAGAATTCTGTGTTGAGAACGGAGTTCTGTTTTCTCTCTTCCTTCAGGAACTTCATCATTTCTTTGAAAAGATGCCCGGTTACAGCATTTTTCCTCAGTTTTTTTGTGGTTTGCAACATCGACGTCACGCTCAGTCTTATTTGGATATCACTTTAGGTGAGAGGAGACCTTGCTGCATCAAATTCATATTGTATAGCCCAAACGGGATGTTTCAGTGAGACTCAAAATCTGCTAATGGAACAACTGCGTGTCCTCGAGTGGTGCGCAGAGGAAGTTCTGTGCTGAGGTCTAATTCTCATGCAGCATTAATCTGAATTCGATAGACTGCTCCATGCCAACATTGTTAAAGGGTAAATCAAGAGCTGCATTATAGAAAAGTTTGAGCTCGTACCATGAAGCTGAGGAAAAGCTGTGGAAGGATTCATACAAGGGATACCACCGCGCCGCAATGGGTGCACCTCCCACTTGACTTTAAGCTGTTACAAAAGCAGATGGTGACAAATTTTCGATTTTATAGGTTATTTAAGTCGCTATTGAGTTGGCTTAGTGTGGCCATAGAGGTCATGCTATTACATTGAATTCCGCTCTTGTGGTGGTACTTAATATAATGTGCAAGAACTTATGGTGCACCCTGTATATATATTATTTACAGTTCATCCACTACATTGATCCTTAGCGGTCGCTCTGTCCGTAGCTCTATTGACGTCCTCGTTCGCCTTCGCTACTGCGTCTCCTATTATCGTTCTGTACCGGTTCAAGCTATGAGAAACCTAGTGGCGATTTCGGGGTTATAATATCTGTTCCGATATCAAAAGCCACTTTCACAGGTATTTATTTATTTATTTATTTATTTATTTATTCATAAATACACTCATGGTTTTCCTAATGCAAAAAAAAAACTCCGTGATAACTGAGAACAATCTAGTCAAAACCGTTAAATAGGAAAATAATGAAAACAATTCGATAGGACACATAGAAGGAATGCAACAACAACACTTTTTAAACTCAACTTGATAAGAATTGCTCCTCCAACTACCATGATTCCCTCTCACTGAAATGCAACACCAATCTAGTCCACTGGGCTTACTGCTTACAAATCTTGCACCACTAAGACATAGATTAAGTCGAATAGAACCCTAGCGAAACATATTGTTCATGACCAAGATAACCGTGGTGTGAGGCTCAGACTAAGTAGTGATTTAGTTCGGAAACTTCCCGTAAATCCGTCGTTGATTGCGGTCACACTTCAACTTTCTGCTAATAGCTCAACCCAGCCATGTCCTCGGCTTCTGCTTCGCAATTACAGAGAAAGACAAGAAGGATGACTGCTGTGGAAAGCGAAGATCCTGCTGATGGCACACCGGCCGATGTTGCAAAAGCGTAGAACAGGTAAGAGCGGACAAAGAGACTCCGGTATTTTTGGAAACTCTCATCATCATCTATTGTCATACACGCTGTTTCTGAGTCTACCGCTTCTAAATCTATCGAGAGAGCAAATGATGATTACGATGTTATATGTGAGCTTCTCGATCATCTTGGTATTGAATGTGTTCGTCAATCAGGTTATCGGTTAGGAAGAAAGGATCCTAATAATTGCCGTCTTGTTATGGTCGTTTTTCTTTGTAACTTTTTTCCAAAAGCTGACCATAAAAACAGCTACCCGATCCCTCGGGAGGCTAGACGTGCAAGCCGTAGTAGTGGTCATGTCACATCTTCTTCTACTCAATATTACCAGCCTTCTCAGCCTAACAGAATGTCGGTAAAGTAATATATAATCCTCGGATGCTTGTTTCCGGCCTGAATTGTCTCTCCTGCAACTTGAGCTCCATTCAGAAAAATATTACTCTGCTAAAATTTACAGTTAAAAAAGTTAAATAGTGACATCATGATAATTACAGAGAGCTGGCTTAACAGCTCACGTGATCTCGAGCCTATTTTGAGTAAATTGGATGATGATTTTAATTACGTATGGTGCGACAGAGTTCCAAAAAGGGGTGGAGGCGTATGTATACTCATAAAGCGAGATATTGCCTTGGAAATTAACTGGCTTGAATCTGTTCACTGCGTATGAAATTCTTTCTTGTGACTTGGAGTTGCTTCAGACCATCGTTCGTATCACCTGTATGGGCACTCTCCTGTAACACTATTCAACTCACCAAGGTAATAAGGCACCTGTCCTCCTTCGAAGGACACCATGTAATCAGTGGTGATTTCAATTTCTCTGATATAAAGTGGTTTAGCTCACCCCCCTCTTGCACCTCCGTTGGCTCAAAGTACTTCATTGACATGTGCCGATGATGTAAACTTCATCAGCATGTTCATACACCGACTTGTGGTCATAATCTACTAGATTTGGTTCTGAGTAGCCATAAAGATCCAATCAAGAATGTTATTGTGAGCTCGACCATAGGAACTAGTGACCATTGTTCCCTATCATACAAAATTTTCACTAAGTTCGACCCTCCGGCCTATAGATTGCGTAGGGTTTACTCCAGAGCAAACTATGACATCATTTGTTAATTCTTATGCTCGCTAAATTGTCGTGCAATTCTTGAAGGGTTTTCATCTTCAAATAATAAGTACGAATTCCTCTTATCGGTTTTGCATCACTGTATCCAGAACTTCGTTCCCGTCGAAAAACAACCAGTAAGCTATGGTAATCTTCCGCCCAACTCAATAGGACTTTTTGAACTAAGGGAAAAATCTTGGATGAAATCGTAACTGAATCCTTGCCAGAAAAACGCTAGTCATTTCAGGATTGTTAGAGACTAGTCCGATCGCCTTCTTAAGAAGTATAACAGATACATAGAACGAAAATTACTTCAGAGTCTTAAAAAATCCTATTTTTGTAAGCTTCTCAATTCGAGGCTGAAACGGTCTTCCAACTCCGAGAAATGATGATGGTACTGTTAGCGATGATTCAGCAAGGGCGTCAGTATTTGCTGAATCATCGCCAACAGTTGTAAGTTCCAGAAGTCTTTTATAGATAAGTAGATAGATCAATTACGACTATATAAGACAGTCGCGAGATAAGGTTACGTCACGATACAATACAAACTATTAAAGAAAATTGCAGCTGATTATGAAAATAAATACACTAAAAGTACACATAGAAGCGCACAATACTTTAGAAAAGCACGTGCAGCGATTCGTTTGAACAATGCAAAATTTTTCCAGCAGGGTGTCAAACCTGTCCTTAATTGCAAAAATGCGGAACCTGCGTGAGCAGTAAAACGTAGAAGAGATGAGTTCAATTTTGTACAATATCGATGATTAGGATTCAATTTAAAGCATTCTCGGTGACTGGACTACGCACGACGGTACCACCTGCCTGAGCAGGGCCGTTACTAGTTCCCGAGAGAGTAAAAGCACCTCCCTCGGCTCAAGTTAGAGTTGTCGTGGTTAGTCCTCAGCTCTCTTCTTTTTTTTTCTTTTCAGCCGATGTGAGGCTCTCACGCAGGTCGCACCTTTGACTGAGAAACATTGAAGATGCGATGCCCTTCTTACAGCTAGTTGTTGATGGAACCTACTAGGAAGAATAACCAATAACCTTAAGCAATCGATCTCTATTTTGCATTGGTTTTCCTAATCTATATATAGAATTCGGATAAGTCTCAACTCCTAGAAAGGTTGAAACAGACAAAACACTATCAAAATCATGCTGAAGACGTTCTTTCATGTAGGCTGAGGACGATTCACGAATCCCACTTATTACAATTGATCGAAGACGCTCACATTCATGAAACTCATTTGGATCATGCTGGTAAGGTAATCTATGATTATGATTTTCACTACATGAATTATCAAGATAAGCTTTGTTTTCGGACGACGTGAGACTCCGATCATTGGATTCCTAGTCACTCAATTTTTGTCTCAACATTTGAATCTCCCTGCGTAATTCCGGAATGCATTTTCTTTTCGAAGCTCACTGTCCTCCTTGAGTACTTCATTTAGTTGTCTTGCCATTTCCACGACTGCAGTTTTGACGCATTGTGGAACTTCATTAGACTCTTGGACTTGACCAACAATGGCTTCGAAGCAATCCTTAAAACCAGAAGAGGAGAAGCACGTTTCCATGTTGTTTGTTGCTTGTTGTTGTTTTTTGTTTGACAGAACGATCTCAGCTCAATACACATGTGAATGCGACCAAAAACAACGCAAGAGTTTCACTACGGGTCGCGCGTTGCAACAGACCATACTCAGCTTAACAACAGGGTATCGCGTTACCAAAACTGGACCGACCGAATTCACCTGTTTCTGTGGCAATTCTTCTTGTATGTACTTTCTCATTCCACTAGAGAAACCGCAGACGTTGATGGAATCGAGGATAAACTTCTTAGCAACACTAGCAGCTCCTGTTTGAGAGGTGAGGAGGTACACCGCCGCTCAGTGTGAGGGCAAGACGGTGAATGTCGAATTTTTCTGAATGAATTTTTGAAAGGAATTTTTCTGAGTATTCTTTCCCTTTGGGATGGGCACAGGACAAAACACCCTCTTGTTCTATTGGCAGCTCGGTTTGGTTTTATAAAGAGAGTATTTATGAATTACTTTGTCACTTATCGTTATCTTACTCTATTACTCCTGATGGAGTCCCACCCTAGTTCATTCGCAAGGTCGCTGTTGCTCTAGCTTACCCCCTTGAACACATTTTCAATTTCGATTTTATGCATAGTGATGTACCAAACCGTTGGAAACATGCATTTGTCACACCAATACCCAAAAAAAGCGCCTTACCTAGCATCCAATTGCCGTCCCATTGGCATTACCTCTGTGTTTTCACGGGTTTTCGAAAAAATTCTCAAATGCACAACAGTTGAGCATATGGAAACTAAAAGCATTTTTCCCGATGAACAGTCAGGGTCAAGCGTCCGATGGGAATTTCCCATGGGGGGTCGTACGGAAGGGGGTGGGAAGGAGGAGGGGGGGGGGGGGGGTTGTGTTGGAAGAGTAGGGGTGGGAAAAGTAGAGGGGTGGCCAATGATTGTGAAAAATGTGGGAAGTTATGATTATGACCGCCTAAGTGCTGGGGTTTGTGCACCCACGGGTTCGATTCCAGGGCGTTCAAAACACTTCTGCACGTGTCGGGACCACTTCAGAAGTGTGGAGTAGAAATGGTGTAAACGTTTGAAAATGAAGTGTGGTAAGCGAAACTGACTGATTGCACAGACTAGAATTTGCCTGCGGGGCCCGTAAGTTCGTGGAATATAGGGTGATATAGACTCCGCGCTCAACTTCACTGACTCGAAATCTAAAAAACGCTTTTCACCGTTCAGAGTTTCAATTTTATAGGGCTTCATATGTGTTTATTAGGTCGATGGGAAATCGATGGGAAATTTGGCGGATTTCCCATCGATTTGCCATCTAAATTGCAGGAGAACGAGCAAACTTCGTGGAGCCAGATTCTGTAGTCCAGTGAGAAAGTTTCTCCTCTAAAACTCATAGGAGAAAAGCTTTTGTGATATCTACAAATGACTTTTTAGTGATTTTTCAAACAGATCTACTCCATTTTCAGTATCTCTTCAAATTGCAAGATTTTCACTTCTTCAACTTCTACACAGACAGTTTGCCTACCATTAAAACAAGACTACCTTCACTTAATAGAGCTCCAAGAAGGCATTCGTTTGCTCCACTATCGCCGCCCGAAGTTTGCTGCTGCTTGAGTGAGTTAGATTTCCCCTTGAAGACCCAAAAATTCAAAAAATTTTCCATCGAGCTCTCAAAAATATATGAACGCCTAGAAGATTGAAACTCTGGAACAAGATGGAGCTGGTCATGTTTTATGAACATGGTGAAAAGCATTTTCTGATTTCAAGTCAGAGAAGTTGAGCGCGAGGTCTATGTCATCCTAGTTTTCCACGAATGACGGGCCCTGTAGGCAAATTCTAGCATGTGCAATCAATCAGTTTCGCTTACCACTTTCAAATGTTTTCACCATTTCTACTGCACTCCAAATTCTGGAGTGGTTCCGACCTGTGCAAAAATAAGGCGCCGGGAACCGAACTCGTGGGCGCGCAAATGCCAATGCTGGAACCGATGTCTTGCATGCGCTGCTAGTCAGTGCTGTTTTGACACGTCATGACGTGATCGTTCTCGCTGGAAATCTGGTCCGGTTGGATAGGAAACGATGCATATCGATTTCATGATTGTTTTAGTTCCAATTTTTGGCTTTTAGTGCGTTGCTTTTGTGCCGTCTTTCTTGAAACTGCTCAGTGTGCAGAGAGAACACACGGGAGTAATAGGAGGGGAGGGTCGTGAAAAGGTGGTGGTGGGACGAGGGAAAGGGGGGGGGGTCGTATTGAGGGTCGGTTTTTCCCATCATCATGCTTGACCCTGTGAACAGTTTGGGTTCAGAGCATCCACAGAAACTCTGATGCTTTCGGCTCTAGGGGATTTTACAAAGGCAGTTGACCAAGGAATCAATGTTGACGTCGTATACTTTGATTTTGCCAAAGCTTTTGATGAGGTGCCTTCCAATGAGCTCATATTCAAGCTTGAAAATATTGGCCTACACTTTAAAATAACAAGCTGGATCAAGAATTTTGTCTCTGGGAGGTCATTTCAGGTCAGAATCAATGAGACCTTTTCTCAATCATGCTCAGTGACGAGTGGTGTACCACACGGTGGCGTTTTGTCGCCTATACTTTTTTTTTATCATATATACCAGGTTGGTGCGAAATTAAATGCCGTTTTGTGGTATGCAGAATTAAGCTTTTCTCTTCTGTGGAATTTTAGCAATTTCAAGCCAATTTGTGTGATGCTCTGAAAAGGCTTTTCCTCCTCTTCCAAAAGCCGCTTGAATATTCTGGCTAACTCTTTTAAGTAACCTTTTGTGGAGTGGTGAACAAATGGTGAACCGATGATTGTACAGGGGTATCAAAAAGTTTCCGGCCTCCGCCTGCCTGTTCCATATTTCTGTAGTATTTTGAGAGCACCATATAGGGTGAAGCCTTTCATGTTAATTTGCAAAGCCTCATGAGATTTCGTTAAACTTCGCAGAAATAAGAACGTTTCATTTAAGCCGAGGTATGGTTATCGCTCAAAAAATATGTTTCCAGCGAGAAGCAACCGACGAATTTTTGTTTTGTAAACGAAATTTATGGAACAAAATCTAAATCCGCCCATGAATTCTAAACGAAGAGTAAGTCTTCTAGCATTTTCACCCAAACTTTTGGAACTCAACGTTTTCAAAGGAGTGACAGTCGGCCATAAACGGATCAACGAGAAGAGGCAAGACGAAGCCGGATTACTGCAACTGTAGCAAAAATTATTGGGCATCGCAGGCAGACTTCCATAGCAGAGAATGTGCAAGGACCTAAGCTATTCAAAACTTCGTTTGAATGTTTTTTAGACTACCATCTGAGAATTTTAATCCTCGCAGAACAATGAGTCTCTAAAAACTTTTCGGCATCCAACAAGAAAATTCCAGTTGAATATTCAAAGAAGATTTTTGGGAGTTTCTTAGAAAGCGGAAAGGACATTCTAGAGTATCTTGACTGCCGATAAGTGCCAAATTCACTGCCAAGATTTGAAGCCCCAAGCGCGGAGTACTGGCTCAAAACGGGCGAATCTCTGAGAGCAGTGCGATCGAACACGGAAGAGGGGGTGAAAATGTCTTGCCCAAAGTTCTGTGTGATAGAGAAAAGATCTTGTCACCTAACCACCTGTTTGTGAACCCCAAGAAGTGGATTATTACAATGCTACTTTGTTTCATCTCTTTCGGAAACGAGCCAAGAAACATGACTGCAGAAATTCAACCACGGAATTCAAGCTCTTCAATGAGACATCCCTTTTCACAAAACTGTATTGCTTCATGACAATGCAAATGCATTTCGCTAATTCAGTCAGTTTGTAGACGGGGTCTAGGGACTAGCTACTAGAATCCGTCAGAAAATCACGGCACTTTAGCGGAACAAAACAAATAACGAAAGTCTACGTCCGGTGTTTATAATCTGGTGATGAAAATTCTTATAAAATTGGGTAAGTCTAATAAAATGACAAGATGAAGTGTTTTGGTCTTCGAGGGATGCACATTTATTTCCTTTGAAATTTCACTGCGGTAGATAATCTGCAAGTGGTTCAGGCTATAAACTTTTTGATACCCCTGTAGTAACTGATTTCAAACTCGATCACTCCGGACCGGAGGTGTCCAGTAATCTTGCATTTGTTTTAGCTACTAATTGCCTTCCCATTGGACAGTGAGGTACTGGTTCGCAAAATTTTCTTCCTGCAATTTCGAACTCGATCGTAACTATGTTCGTGGTCGCATGATGTTGTTGGACGACCAGGCGTTGAGGGCAGCGTTGGAACCTAAACCAGACCTTGCTATCCGGACGATGAGAGCAGGAATGGGCGCTCACTATACCACAGTTTCAAACATCTTACTCCAATCAACAGGGTAAGAAAGGTGCGGACGTGAACATCCCACGATCTGGCTGATGACCAGCGCCTACCCTGGTGTGACATCCTTTCTAACTTAATTTTTCGTCCCAAAACGTCCAATTTCTAGAATTCTCTACAATAGCAAGAAATGCGAATGGGTATGGGTAAAAATGATTTCCCAATTCTAAGTTTTCCTGAACCAGCTCGTCTCTCTACGGACGTTGTGTCAGGAGTTATTTGCTGCAGCCTTCTCCAACCTAGTCATACGTTGACAGCAGAGACCTAGTATTGTAATTTCGAGCTGATGTGCGAAAATCTGCTGTAGATGTGGGTGGCAGCGGCGAACGGAATCAATTTTTCCCCTGCTCCAGGGTAGCACTAAGCCTCTCACTTGAAAACTCATCCGGCAAAAACTGGCCCAGCAAGGCACGAGGCTCTCATTTATTCTTCTCATTCCTCAGACCTTTCTCTTACTGAATATCTCTTTTTTCGTGTCCCAGATGCAAATCTGCGAACAGCAGCAGATTGCTGATCTATAGCATGCCGAAAGCGACTTCCATAAGTTTGTCTATTTTTGCGATCTCAATTTCTAGGGTAAAGGCCTATCATTTTGATAAATTATTAGGAAAGATTTATTGAATTGAATGGGCATTAAATTGATGAAGAACGTTGCGTTTAAGTCGAGTTATACCACTTTGGAGTGAAGTGTTCGTTTCGGCAATTAAGTTCGCACCAACTCGATACTAGTGAAATTCCTAGTTTACTCAATCGGTACAATGACTCTTGCAAAATGTTTGCTGATGACGTAAAAATATATAAAAATATCCACAGCAATGATGATCATATTGCTCTCCAATCAACAATTACAGCAGTTGCTGACTGGTCAGATACATCGAAGCTCATGGAAGCTCCCCTTATCGAGCTCTAAAACAAAACTTTCCCATCTCGGTCGGCAAGGAGCAAGGAACATTTATTACCTTGGAAAGAGTCAGTTAGACAGCGCTGAAACCATTCGCGATTTGGGTCTCACTTTTATTACGAAACTGGTGTTTGATGACCATTGCAATATTATCGCAACGAAGGCGGATAAAACTGTCCATAACATTTTCAAATCCTTATATAGTATACATATATATATATATATATATATATATATATATACAAAAACTTTCGCTTTTATATATATATATATATATACAGAAGATTCAAGAGTTTTTTGCACTATGTTCATGTTTTTTTTCACTGTGATTCGTCATTCAGCGTGGTATTCCCACGTACAAATAAATAAATAAATTCGAGAATTTTTCCTTTTTCACTCCGACGATGGTCACAAAAGCCGCATAGCTATCTATACCTCCTTCTTGGCATACGTTGTGGGTGTCCATGCCGTGATAAATTTTTCGCCTGCTTCCAGGTTCGATTCCTCCTCTCGTCGCTAGCAGGTACATCGCGATCCATGTTAGAAACGATGCCCAGCATAAACATTCATAAAGCAGATACTCTTGTAGCATAGTCTGACCCTTGCTCCGTTCTTCTGTTGTAAAAACGCAGACTCAGGAGCGGCAAAACTCGTCGGTTTTTTCTTAGGTAATCCGTTTTTCTTTGCTTCCGTCGCAATTTCTTCTCTTGCTCTACCGAATGCCACCTGGTGGAAGTCTTCCCTGCAATTGGTGTTTTCAATTGAGCTGCTAGGACAAGTGAACTCCATCCAGTCTGTGTTGCAAAAGACTATTATCAGTGAGGCTAGTCAGGCGTGCTCCTCCGGAATCTATCGTATATATTTTACCACCTTTGACTCCTGATTTTCTTCCTATAAGCGCTCTGGAAAGTACTGTATTTCTCCTCTTGCAATATGTCAATTTCGAAGCAATTCTTAATTAAGCAAACTGCAGTTCCAATTTCTTATACAGGAAGCGTTGAATTATTGACGCGCCTAAAATGAATCTGTCAAAAAGGGAGGATGCAACAGCATTTTAAATATGCAGATGCTTAATAAGGCTCATGTCTTGTCGATCAGAATAAATGCACTCTTGTTTGCAGCAAGCTCCTTTCTCACGGAAGCAGTCACGAAGATGACGAGGGAGCGCATGGTCTTAGCGCCACAACCAAGTGAGGTCGACTTTGTTCCAGGTCTCATACAGATAAGCCTCTGGAAGTTTGATATTTCTGTGGATGATAGCATGGCTCCTGCTCTCTAGTGTGCCCATATGGGGTCATCTCCCAGACAGAAATTCGGCTCACAAGAAAGCCAGTCCTCTGCCAGTTTGAGGTTCTTGGATGGATTTCGAAACTAGGCCTACATCATTTTCGTCTGTTTCACAGGATCCAAGATCTGTCAAAGTACATCTGGGTTCATCGTGTGATAAGAATTGTGTCCAGCAAGAAAATATCTCCCATTAATATGGAAAGCATTTCAGAAGAATTTACCAGCCAAACAACTTCACTTTATTTAAGGGGACGGGATGAAGAAGTGTCACTTAAGCTGGTCACCAAATGATGAATATCTCCATAGGATTCTTTTGGCTCAACAAATGTTGGCATCAGCTTTAAATAGTCGGAAGTATTGGGTTGTTCGGAAAGTAATTGGGCTTTTCGAAAACAATTTTTCAAACGCTAGCTTTGGAAGGTTTTTGCTGTTATTATTTGTTTTCATTCGATAAATATTAGGAGGACGTATTTGTGTTTCTGTTTGGAGAAAGTGCGCAGATTTCATTTCCATTTGCATTTTTATGATCAATTTAAACATGGAGTGTCAGAAGGAGTATTTTCGGCACATTTTGCTTTTTTACTTCCATAGTGGCAAAAGAGCTGCTGATGCTTTCCACGATATATGTAAAACATACGGTGTTAATGCCTTATCACAGAGCACATGTGACAATTGGTTCGCAAAATTCCGTTCCGGCAATTTTTCACTTCAAGATGAACAACGTTCTGGTCGGCCAGTAGGCGTTGATGATGATCAGTTGATGGCATTAATCGAAGCCAACCGTCATGTAACCGTACGAGAGCTTGCTGAGAAGACCAACGCATCCATTGGAACAGTTCACGAGCATGTCAAAAAACTTGGACTAGTAAAAAAGCTAGATGTTTGGGTGCCACATGAGTTGAAAGAGATTCACTTGACGCAGCGAGTTAGTATCTGTGATTTGCACTTGAAACGCAATGAAGACGACCCATTTTTGAAGCGAATAGTAACTGGTGATGAAAAATGGATTGTCTACAATAATGCTACTCGTAAACGATCATGGTCAAAACCGGATGAACCTGCTCAGTCCAAAGCTGATCTCCATCAAAAGAAGGTTATGCTATCAGTTTGGTGGGACTACAAAGGTGTAATACATTTTGAGGTGCTCCCAAGAAACCAGAATGTCAACTCGGACCTCTACTGTCAGCAACTGATGAAATTTTATGAGGCAATTAAAAAAACCGGCCAGAATTAGCGAATCGCAAAGGAGTAGTTTTCCACCAAGACAATGCAAGACCTCATACATCTTTGGCGTCTCGGCAAAAATTATTGGAGCTTGGTTGGGAATTGATGTTGCATCCACCATATAGCCCTGATCTCGCGCCATCCGATTACCATTTGTTTAGATCGTTGCAGAACTATTTGAATGGGAAAACATTTAGCGATGATCAGGATATCAAATCTCATCTAGCCCAGTTTTTTGCCGAAAAAGACCAGAAGTTCTATGAGAGGGGAATTATGAAATTGCCAGAAAGATGGCGAAAGACAATCGAACAAAACGGAAAATATATCATTGACTAATGTTTTTTCATTGTGAGAAAATAAACTTTTTTCTGAAACCCCTAAAAATCCCAATTACTTTCCGAACAACCCAATAATAGAAGACCCAAGCAAAGTCGGCTACACCGCCTAGTCCTCAAAAAATGACATTGAGCAGTGTAACAAGCTAAACATTCCATGCACTTCGGAAGGATTTGAAGAAATCGGGAGTGCTCTCGATTGTGCCAATAAGAGTTGTGCAATAAATAGAATGGCTTTCACAGAATCGGCTCTGCTTACTAAATTTCTGGTCATCGTGGAAAATAATGACGAGGCCATCCAGATAGGATATCGAGAACGCCACAGGCAAAAACACGCAGTGAGCCACGAGAACACATGGAAGAAAATGGATACAGCCATGAAAAAAATGAAACATTTGCCATCATGTCGAAAAGCGCGACTGATGCGCATAAGCGCTCAGCCCATATTAGGGCAAAAATCGCACCAGGAATTGCAACGAAATACCTTCTAAAGAACGACAACCTCGCTGCAAAGGTTCCGCTAACTACATCGACTCCCTTCGCTCTTCAATACTCCGTCACTTTCCTACCGCCAACGCCATCGAACCTGCACGACTGCCACTTCACACCTGATCGACTAGAGGACTCCGTGGACTGGATATTATGGACCTGCGCTAATGATCGCCTCGGGGAAGAAAAGATCGTTAATCGAACCATTTATATGTATACACGTATGATCTTCCTCCTTTTGTATGATGATGTCTCTATTTTGCTTTCCCTTCTTGGTTTCTCTTTGTATTGCCGCGCCGGAATGTGCCGGTATAAGCGGCACCATCTTTACATCTGACCTGTAGTGTCTAATACACTTCGGGTGTAGGTCGTATGGCGCGATTCTTCGGGTGGCACTACAAGCAAAGGGGATGTGAGCGCGCCCCTATAGTCTGTTTCGCCAGCGATGATAGTTGGTATTCGTGCACAGTGTCTGTCTTTCTCTGCACCCTCTCCAATCTTTGCGCACTTTCCCGCCCTCTTCTTCTGTGCGGCGTTTCCCCAACTATCTTCCCCCGTGGAACAGACTATACCTCCCAGCATACCAACTCGCGTCACGGTTGCCTGTGTCCGCCTGATTCATCCATCCAACTATCATCCTAACGTAGAAAACGTTGAATTAGCGGTACTAGGGTTTATAGAGTAAGCTAATGAAAGGACGTTTCGAACACAAAGCTAATCTGAATACCCAGCTGGATGTATTTACTGTCAAAATAAAGAAATCCCCACGGAATCCCAATGAACACTCTGTTAGGGTAGGAAGTTTTCTGAACATCCGAACATGTACTTCTAATAGGGAGATCTTTCGAACTGTTGAATAGTTGAATTATACTCGAACTTGTAGCTTTCTGAAGTTCTTGAACATTTCAAAGGTGCTAGAAATGATTCCTATTAAATTCGAATACCTGACGCCAAGTTGATCTACAGTGGACGCAATGGCGGTGGCCCATCTGCGGCCTCGAGAAGGATGCCGCGCAACCGCACCGCACGCGCTGGGATCGGTGTCGTCTTCCGTTGAAATGCTATTTATAAGCTTTTTTTCTCGATTTGGTCTAAAATCCTTGAAATCGGACAGCAGCAGAAAACATCGGTTACGGCACGCGCGGCGCGGTTGCGCGACGTCCTTCTCTAGGCCGCCAATGGGCCACCGCCATGCCATCCACTTTATGTACAGACTATTTCCGTCAAAACTCTATCAATTCTATGTAAAAGTGCAGCGCACATAGAATTGAAACCTAGCTTCAGAGGTACATTACATAGAGGTATCTGCAACTCATACGCTCTCTTCCACGGCACGATAACGGTAGAGAGGTGGACGAGTTGCTCTGTCAGGCCAATCCAGGCAAACCGCGATGCGTGACCGTAATCCGGGTGGTAGTAGGGCTCCCCACATTCAGTCTGTCTGTAATGCCACCCGAAGAATCGCCCCCCCCCCTATACACTTCTGTACTGCCATTATTTGTGACCTCACTGATACGTTTATGGGCCTTGCCCAGATACTTCATGTACTATGCTTTTACCACGCTCATTCTCTGCAGCATTCTACCATTGCACCACTAGGTGCAGGTCGGACGGATAAAGATCTTGATCAAAACGTGTACAACACACGAAAAGGGAGCCACTCATCCTCCCAAAGCATAGGAGCCATCCAACTGCCTCACAAAGCCGCCACAGCGGTTGCTCATTTCACAAAAGGTAGAAAGTGGAAGAAAGTTCGGTTTCTCCCATCCGCTGCTCACGTTTTGCAGGAACACTATTGAAACGCTTTAAATTTATCGGGAATTAGGCATCTACTACGTCCTCCAAGCTATAGTAATCACTCAGATAATTTTTGGAAGGAATTACCGAAGATTGCAACATTTCACTGCATTAGTTGGTGTGACCCTCTCCTAGAAGGAGAACTGATATGAAAAAAAAAATATTGCGAATGATGCTCAATACAGTCCTCTGTATTCTGGTAAAAGTGCGAATGACGGCAATGGGGGTGTATTTGCTCCTGAAAATGGTGGGCTCGCCATCAGCGGGGCTGCCAGACGAGGTCTGGCACCATTTCTTGCCTGGAAGTTCTTGTAAAGAACACATTGGATAGCAATGATTTTTTGGAAATGACTGTAAGTGAAGGCAGTTTCATTGCTAGCAATATTTCCCATTGTTGTCGTTCCATGGAGCAAAAACGACCCTTGCAATATGTCAATTTCGAAGCAATTCTTAATTAAGCAAACCGCAGTTCCAATTTCTTATACAGGGAGCGTTGAATTATTGACGTGCCTAAAATGAATCTGTCAAAAAGGCAGGATGCAACAGCATCTTAAATATGCAGGTGCTTAATAAAACTCATGTCAAAAACGACACACAATATGCATTGAAAGTGCATTTTGAAGCAATTTTGTAACTGCTTTCGAGAAAAAAAAAATCCATCAGACACTGGTTGAGATGTCACTCTGGTGACTATGAGACGTTCATGGGATATTCCCCATACTCACTAATACCAACTTGTCTGGATATAGCTGTATAGTTGCTTTATAGCGCAAACTTTTACCTTGCTCCTATGAAATTACGGGACCTATCGCTAAAGCTCTATCACAATTATAGGAATGAACTGACCCTGAGGGGTTGTGGGCTCAGGGTTATGCGGCTCCTGAGAGTTTTGAGGTCTATAAACGAAAGGCTGGGGGTGTATTCAAAACTTAGCCAGTGGTTTTCGAAGCTCATACATAGAGTAAATTCATATAAAATTTTGGTACCCTTGTCTCTTGCAAATTTTGGCCAAAGGCTTTGTTGTCACCCCGCATACCTTAACACGCAAACGTGGGCGAAAAGGGAATTGGGGGGGGGGACACCCTATGAAAGGTCATAGGCTTCATCTTGTAAGCCTAAGTCAAAGCACTAGCCTAAGCCTAAGCCTAAGCTAAGCCTAAGCCTATTCCTTTGCTTAAGCATGGGTTTAAGCCTAAGCCTGGGACTTAGACTTAGGCTTCACAGGACTGCCCCCCCCCCCCCCAACTCCATTTTCACCCGCTCTCGTCCTCGGATACGTACTTTGCTCCACCGCGAAGGGCCGCAACGCGAGGGCGTTGCATTGTGAGAATCGCAGCACTGTACCAAACTTTCGAACAGATGTTAAAGATTAACTTCTTTGGTGTAACTAGTGGCCCCGTAAGTTACGTTTGTGTCGCTCCAAAAACTGTGACAGTAATGGCCCAGTGTTTTTTTCATGTGCGCCAACTTGTTGTAGGATTAATTTCCTCAAATTTGAGATGCGCTACTTCATATTGTTTCAACACAGTTGATTTGTACAAATTTGGTAAATCGCTTGGTAAATCAATCATTCAAGTACTCGCTTAGCGTTATCGCTGAGTATGACTATCACATCCCCGTAGTTCATACAAAACTTATGAAAACAATTTTATATTCCGGTTATGAACAAGAAAGTTACGAAAAAACTGACGTCGAAAATCAAGTGAGAAGAAAAAATAAACATCAAGACCATCTATTTCCACCCAGTTTCTTTTTCTTTATCGAATCACCAATAAGACACCACAGAATTGCGTCGAATAGAAAAGTTCCAAACGATGATTATAGCCATCACTTCGGAACACAGTTCTTCTGCACTACCTTGCAATCAGCAGAATTCGCGCAGTGTCCCAATTTCAAAGAAATGGTTTTTGAACACAGATGCTATAAAAAATGTGCTCATAAAAATGAGATAAATAGTCATGCTAACAATAAGCTTTGAGGAGATGATCCATGAGATTGGTCAGATAAATGGGGTGGGTGCGCAAGTTATTGTCTAGCCTTTCGGCTGAGCTTCTGGAAAGAGAGGTGATCCACGTGGTTGGCCAGATACATGGGGTGGGTGCGCAAGTTATTGTCTAGGCTCTTCCCCCAAGCTTCTGGAAAGGGAGGTAATCCACGGGATTGGTAGGACACATTGGTGCAAGTTATTGCCTAGGCTTTTACCTGAGCATAGGAAGGAGTGGTGAT
This sequence comes from Ancylostoma caninum, assembly GCA_037903475.1. Classification (NCBI taxonomy): domain Eukaryota; kingdom Metazoa; phylum Nematoda; class Chromadorea; order Rhabditida; family Ancylostomatidae; genus Ancylostoma; species Ancylostoma caninum. Next base: position 223,676 of record JBAJFG010000438.1, on the reverse strand, counting down.
CCTTGAGGTTGGTGACATACATGGGGTGGGTGCGCAGTTTTACCACCTAGGCTCTTCCATAAGCTTCTGGAAAGGGAGGTAATCCACGGGGTTGGCCGGATACGTAGGGTGGGTGCGCAAATTATTGTCTAGGCTTTCGGCAGAGCTTCTGGAAAGAGAGGTGATCCACGTGGTTGGCCAGATACATGGGGTAGGTGCGCAAGTTATTGTCTAGGCTTTCGGCTGAGCTTCTGGAAAGAGAGGTGATCCACGTGGTTGGCCAGATTCATGGGGTGGGTGCGCAAGTTATTGTCTAGCCTTTCGGCTGAGCTTCTGGAAAGAGAGGTGATCCGCGTGGTTGGCCAGATACATGGGGTGGGTCGCAAGTCATTGTCTAGACTATTCCCTGAGCTTCTGGGAAGAGAGGTCATCCACGGGGTTGGCCAGATTCATGGGGTGGGTGCGCAAGTTATTGTCTAGCCTTTCGGCTGAGCTTCTGGAAAGAGAGGTGATCCGCGTGGTTGGCCAGATACATGGGGTGGGTCGCAAGTCATTGTCTAGGCTATTCCCTGAGCTTCTGGGAAGAGAGGTCATCCACGGGGTTGGCGAAATGCATGGGGTGGGTGCGCAAGTTACTGTCTAAGCTTTTGCCTAAGTTTAGGAAAAGAGGGTGATCTACGGGGTTGGTGAGATACACGGGGTGAGTGCGCGAATTATTGCCTAGGCTATTGCCTGAGTTTCTGGGAAGGGAGGTGATCCACGTGGTTGCTGAGAGAAATAGGTGGTGAGAAGATTGACTTTCCTGTGCACTTCTACCTATAATACATTCTTTGATCCTATTACGATTCCAAATTTGCCTTAACTTAGAGAAGGTGCTGCATCAATGAGCTCTGTCAGACACATAAAGCGAGTGTATCAATTTTCCTCTCACTCTTTGCCTGAACTCAGGAACGGGATGAATTGACAGGGTGGGGGAGACACACGAGAGGGTGGGAGTGTGAGTTTTTCTCTACGGTTTTGCTCATTCTCAGGAAGAGGAGTGGATTATAGTGACCATGTGAAACCCTTCTTTGTTTCTTTCTAGGTAATGTTCCTGCAGTGGAAGTTTTTCTAAACCTCAACGCTGTGTAGAACATTATGCACTACATATTCTCCCTCAATGGCCTAGGAAGAAGAAGGAGAGATTGTATAAGATGAAGGATGGAGACGGGAGTAGGTTGCCCTAAGATCTATTTCCTATACTCCTGTTATATTAATAGGGTGCTAGAAGGAAGAGTGAAGGGAATTCTGGGAGGGAAACCAAGGTTTTCCGCACTTACTTCGAATTTTTCCCCCATTTTCGCTCGTGAGTCGTCGAATTCTTCGAAAAATCGCACGAAAACCGGACACATCGATAGAGATTCGCGGATGCTATCATCACGTCGCACTCACGGAGCACCATCTGCAAGCACAAGGGCGCTTGTCATATAGCGTTCCCGGACTTTATATTCCCACCCACCTCCCGCCCGCTACGTTTTCCTATACCAAAACTGCAAAACAGGAAAAATTAGAAATTTGTATAGAAACCAAAACCGTCGGTTCTCGAAGTCTCTGCACAACAGTCATGTTGTTGGATCATTCCCTGGTAGTTTGTGAATCCCCCAAAAAGTCGATAATCACCAGAAATGTCGATAGATGCACCGGAGGGGACCACGCCCGACGTTACCAAACTTGCCAGATCGCACGCGATGGCGTGCTGTGAACATGACATGGTCGCAACCGGTGCAATCAGCTTTCGATCTCGCCCAAATTCAAAGTGATGTGAAACGTCGAGTGGTCAAACCCCGTCCCCGTTCTGACCCCCGTGGCCATGTCGTTCAAGGTACCCCGTCCAAAATTTGATGGTCCTGTCAAAATCCGAGATCTCAACTCCCGTCCCCGTTCCCCCATCGCAATCCCCGTTGAATTTCAAGTTTAGGGCATCGATCGGTCAGTCCGGTCAAGGTCCCCATCCAAATTTGAAGGTCCCATCGAAATTGGAAGGGTCCAACCCCGCCGCCGCACCCCGCGGCAATCCCCGTCGGATGCGCGACACCGATCAATCGCGCGGCAAGCCACAGTGCCCGTCCAATCCCGGCCAACCTGTCAAAAAACCGAAATTCCATTAGTTGAGGAAAAACTGCATCGTAGTCTGCTCCAGTCGCTGTGACCGTAAACGCAACCGCGCCGCAACATGGGTACAGATTTTGCCCGCGCATTTTGCTTACCATTCTTTTTATATTATGATGATTGCTAGGGTTTCATTTATTTTTGTTTAGCTTCTATTCTATAGGTAGTGGAATGCACGCATCCTTGCAGAATATCCGTTACTCAGTTGCATGAAATGTAACTACATTGTTACCGATGTTACGATTTTCCTCTTACTCTCGAAAAGAAATGTCAGCTATACCTTCCTTGTCATATGAGAGATTCATTTTATTGGATGAGCAGCCAAAAGCGTACGCATAGGGAGGGATCCTGCGTCTCGAACCTGTTGAGAAGATTGATGTGTATCCACGAGCGTTTCTACTTCACATCTATTCTGTTCTTCTTAAAGGCAGCAGGAGCTGAAATCCTCGACTCCGAGCTGAGCTGTGGGTGATGAAGTACAGACTCAGCACATCATAAATGTGAAACGAACACAGACAATGATGGCTTACCTGCAGAGAAAATGGAACATTCGTCGCGAACACGCCTGGCCGTGTTCGCGCGCGGACGAGTTTTCCTCATCGCAAAAAGCCATTGCGGTGCGTGGTTTGGCGCAAAGGGAAAGCGAAATGCATTCAATTCACAGGGTTTCATGGCGGGAGTCGGCCAAAACCACGCGGCGCAATGGCTTTCGCGCCGGGAAAACTCGTCCGCGCGCGAACACGGCCAGGCGTGTTCGCGACAAATGTTCCATTCTCTCTGCAGGTAAGCCATCATTCTCTGTGTTCGTTTCACATTTATGATGTGCCGAGTCTGTACTTCACCACCCGCAGCTCAGCTCAGAATCGAGAATTTCAGCTCCTGCTGCCTTTAAAGCTGCAGAAGGGGGGGGGGGGGGGGTACGTATAGTGGAGTCGTTTTGACAGTGCGTTGTCCGCGGTAGCGGCCCCGCTGGCATTGGAGCACGCAGTGCGGTTGGTCAAACAGTTGACCCACGATGGATCCGGCTTCTTTGACGGGTTTTATCGTCTGTTCCCTTCTTCATTTGTTCTAAGAGCTGAGAAAGAACAATATAAGGAGAAACAAGCTACAAAACTCTTCAAAGATACTAGATGAATCATAGGTCAACTTTTTGACCGACCGCGCTGCGTGCTCCAATTCCAGGGAGCCGCTGTCGCGGAAAACCCACTGTCAAAACGACTCCACTATATATACATATGTAGGGTTGTGCATTTCGAACTTCGGATCGATTTCCTTGCACAGTAAGTCTAATCAGAGTCCTAGTTATTTCTTTGCGTTATCACAAGCTTTTCCTCGATACTACTGTACTTTGACGGCCCACGGAGCCGTCGATAGTGGGGCCGCTGAGGTAAAACAATACCGAGGAAAAGCTTGTGATAACGCAAAGAAATAAATTGGACTCTAATTAGGCTTGCTATGCAAGGAAATCGATCCGAAGTTCGAAATGCACAACCCTATATACAGTGGCGGACATAATTGTTGCAACCTGGAACTTAGGGTCCTGTACCCATGCCGCCATGACCTGCACTTAAAGGCAGTGTCCAGGCGAAATTTTCGAGTAATCGGTTTCTGTGGTTCCTAGGCCAGTTTGGCTCCCTAAGTCCAGATACGAAACTTACAGATCAAAAAACCCTCGAAAAAACCCTTTTCTGAGACCCCCCTTAACTGATTCGGACGAGATGTCCGACGGCCCCTCTCTCGTCAGTGAGGGCGCAGAGAAAATTTTCATCGATTGATAGCGCCCGTTCGCTGCCTCAGTTTTAGCTTCAATAAGTCAGTTTGTTTTCCTTCAGGGATCCGTATCACTGCTATAGCGCTTTTTGAGCGGATTTAACAAGAAGAGGTGTATTTCGATTATTGCTGTTGTCGGCAATGCATGTTCGCTGGTGCAGAAACTGTCTTTCTCACAAAATAAGTTTTTCTTTTTCGCCGTTTCTTGGTATCATGGTAACTAATTGATGTGAGGGTCGAGATTGATTATCAAAATATTTCGATGCCCGATCTACAGTATATGAATAAACATCTCGGTAGTGTGATCATGGAACACTCCCCCAAGTATAGACCCGTAAACCGTAGATCCAGGATCATCTGAACCGAAGAACTGGAGTGTTGCACAGCAGTACCTGAATGTTTAGAACACATATGCAAACTTGAGACGCATATGATAGAGATCTCCCAGAAATGAATCAATCACGGTAGAGAAACGCTGCCACAATCAGTTTGATATTTTCCAACGAAGCTCCGCGTTACCGCAATTCCACGTGCAAAATGGCAGACGCCGGATGGGCGGGCTGGGCACTGGATATGGGTTTGGGCTCTGGGTCTAAGGCGGATATCTCGCTTATTTCTGCGACTTTTTCGCTGAAACTTTGGCAGTTGCCTATGGAGTCCACCTGCTATCATAATCTAATGAGCACTCAAGCTCAGAGGTTTTGCCTGGACAGTGCCTCTAATGCACCACGCACGTAACAAAAGGGGCGCGGCCAGGAGTCTTTGGACCGGCTCTGCAAACGCCAGCGAAAGTCTTGCAGAACCTCCTGAAAATTTGTACACGAGGGTTATCAGACACGCTGAACATGAATATTACGTCCGTTTTGCACCGTTGCAAACTATTACTGGAGTACGGAAGACAAAATCAGTTTTTACTAGTCATATGGAAGTTATTCACAAGCTGGTTGCGACAATTGAACTGATTTTGAAAAACAAAGCAGTTTTTACGCACAGTTTTCCCGGAAATACCTGTGCGGCAGTGCTATCCAACCATATTAAAAGATTTGGTCGCTAACGCCCGAAAACGGTTCTGTTACTGCGCGTCGACTCTCAGCGCATTGTCGATACGCAGTGTTGTGACGAGTCTTTTAAAAAAGGGGCCCCTGGCCTAAATTTCCACATTGTGCGCTTTTTTCGTCCTAGATCTTTATCTTCCTTGTTATAGGGTGGAACTTCCCTAAGGGCCGGCGTAGGTTTTAGGCTACTTTGCACCTGGGGTTATCGATTCGTTTATCGATTAAATCGAGTTTATTGATTTTTCGCTATTTTTGCCCCAGGAGCGGTGGAGACATGTCTACTGGGGTATGTCAATACGCTGAACACGAATATGACAACTGTTTTGTACGACACCATCGATTTATCTATTTTATTGACTTTTCGCTATTTTTGCTCCGGGCGCGGTGAAGACATGGCCACTGGGGAATGTCAATACGCTGAACACGAATATGGCAACCGTTTCGTACGGCACTGTCGATTTATCGATTTTATTGATTTTCCGCTAATTTTGCCCAGGGCGCGGCAAAGACATGTCTACTGGGGTATGTCAATACGCTGAAGACGAATATGATAACCGTTTCGTACGGCACTATCGATTTATCGATTTTATTGATTTTTCGCTAATTTTGCCCCAGGAGCGGTGAAGACATGGCTACTGGGGTATGTCAATACGCTGAACACGAATATGACAACCGCTTCGTACGGCACTATCGATTTATCGATTTTACTGATTTTTTGGGATTAATGCTCACATGTTAGTGAAACCGTGTCTTCTGGGATTTTCCGAAACTTTCAGCGTGAATATGGGAAGCATTTTGGAAGAATTCACCAGCCAAACAACTTTACCTTACTTTTGAGGGAAGGGGACGGAATGAAGAAGTGTCCCTTAGGCTGATCACTAAGTGGTGAATATCTCGATAGGTTTCTTTTGGCTCAACAAATGTTGGCATCAGATTCAAATAGCCGGGAGAAATAGAGGGCCTGAGCAAAGCCTGGTACACCGTCTAGTAATAAATATTCAAAAAAAATAATGATGAAACTAAACAACTGGATTCAAAGAATCAAACAGATATAAGATTTTTTGAATCCAGCAAGCCATTCTTAGGGGGGAGGGGGCTCTCTGCAAATCCGATTTGGAGCCCAATAATCCTAATATTGTCGATTAACGTGACAACGAAATCCTAGCGACATGGTTTTGAAACGAAGTGGTAGCGCTGTTCCCATCGGTTGAGGTTTTTCCTTGATTTTGACTGGGCCAGTGGTAAACATGAGCCGGTCTCAGGTAAAGAGACACACGGGTCCATTGGTCGGGATTTTTCCTTGGGTTCAGCTAGCTGGGTCAGTGGTAAAGTAGCGCTCGTCCCATCTAAGGTGCACACGGGTGCATTCGTCAGGACTTTCCGTTGGGTTCGACTGGGCCAGTGGTAAACAGGTGCCCTTCTCAGGTAGAGGGGCACACGAGTCCGTTGGTCAGAATTTTTCCGCCGGTGGTAAACAGTTGCTGGTAAAGAGGCACATGGGTTGTTGGTCAGCATTTTCCCTTAGGTTCGACTGGGCCAATGGTAAACAGGCGCCGGTCTCAGAAAAAGGACCACACGGGTCTATTGGTCAGGACGTTCCCTTAGGTTCGACTGGGCCAGTGGTAAACAGGCGCCGCTCTCAGGTAGAGGGGCACACGGGTCCGTTGGTCAGAACTTTCCCGCCAGTGGTAAAGAGGTTCTGGTCTGTGGTAAAGAGGCACACGGGTCGTTGGTCAGCACTTTGCCTTGGGTTCGACTGGACTAATGGTAAAAAGGCGCCGGTCTCAGGTAAAGGGGCACAAAGGTCCGTTGGTCAGGACTTTCCCTTGAGTTTGACTCGGTCAGTGTGGTAAACAGGCGTTGGTCTTGGGTTAAGGGGCACACGAGTCCGTTGGTCAGATTTCTTTTTTGGTTCGACCGGGCCAGTGGTAAAGTAGCGCTGGTCCCCTCTAAGCTGCGCACGGGTCCGTTGGTCAGGATTTTCCCTTGACTGCGACGCTGTCAGGAGCAAAGTTGCGCCGGTCTCAGATAAAGGGGCACACGGGTCGCCCCGGTCTCAGGTGAAGGGGAATACGTGTGGCGCCGGTTCCAGGTAAAGGGGCACACGTATCCACTGGTAAGGACTTTCCCTTGGGTTCGACTGGGCCAGTGGTAAACGCGCCGGTCTCAGGTAAAGGGGCACATGGGTCGTTGGTCAGCATTTTCTCTTGGGTTTGACTGAGCCAGTGGTAAACAGGCGTTGGTCTCAGGTGAAGGGGAATACGTGTCGCGCCGGTTCCAGGTAAATGGGCACAAGGGTCCGTTGGTCGGAATTTTTCCTTCGGTTGGACTGGGCCAATGTTAAACAGGTGCTGGTCTCAGGTTGAGGGGCACACGGGTCCGTTGGTCAGAATTTTTCTTTGGGTTCGACTGGGCCAGTGGTAAAGTAGCGCTGGTCCCATCTAAGCTGCACACGGGTCCACGGGTTGGTCAGGATTTTTCCTTGACTGCGACGCTGTCAGCAGCAAAGTTGCGCCGGTCTAAGATAAAGGGGCACACGTGTCGCGCCGGTCTCAGGTAAAGCTACACCACTGGTCCGTATTTTCCGTTGGGTTCGACTGGGCCAGTAGTGAAGTGGCGAGGTCTGTTGGTCAGGATTTTTCCTTGAGTTCGGCTGGCTGGCTCAGTGGCAAAGCGGTGTTGGCTTCAGGCAAAAGGGAGACGAGTTCATTGGTCGTCAAAAAAAGAAGGTCGTGGTCGTGAAAAATTCCAATCAGTTAATTTTGGCATTTTGTGACTCCTCGACAAGCTGTTTGCCACAGTTTAGTTTGAGTTTCTCAAAATCTAGTTTTATTCAGACAGGTGTTGAGACTGAATGAAGTGCTTGATTAGGTTTGTTTGCAGACAGTCTACTCGAACTCTAATACCAACACTGATAGAATGAGGTAAAACTTTGAGCCAGGGAACTCACTATCTCGCGCAAAAGCCTAGACAATAATTTGCGCACCCACCCAATGTATCTCGCCAACACCGTGGACCACCTCCCTCACTAGAAGCTCAGGCAAAAGTCTATAAAATACCTTGCGCACCCACCTCATGTATCCCGCCAACCCTGTGGATGACCTCCTTTCTCAGTAGCTTAGGCAAAAGCCTAGACAGTAACTTGCGCACCCACCCCATATCCCGCCAACCGCCAACCCCATGGATTACCTCCCTCTCAGATCAGGCAAAAGTCCGGACATAATTTGCGCACCCACCTCATGTACCTCGCCAACCCCGTGGATTACCTCCCTTTCTAGAATCTTAGGCAAAAGCCCAGACAGTAACTTGCGCACTCACCCAATGTATCTGGCCAACCTCGTGGACTACCTCCCTTTCCAGAAACTCAGGCAAAAGCCTAGACAATAATTTACGCACCCATTCCACGTATCCCGCCAACACCATGGATTACCTTGCTTTCCAGAAGCTTTGGGAAACACCTAAACTTGCGCACTCACCCAATGTATCTCGCCAACCTCGTGGACCACCTCCCTTTCCAGAAACTCAGGCAAAAGCCCAGACAATAATTTGCGCACCCACCCCATGTATCCCGCCAACCCCGTGGATTACCTCCCCTTCTAGAAGCTTAGGCAAAAGTCTAGAAAATACCTTACGCACTCACCTCAATCCCATGTATCCCGCCAACACCGTGGATCACCTCCTCAAGTATCCCACCAATCTCATGGAGCATCTAGGTTTCCTGAGCTTAAGCGAAAAATAATCAATAACTTATGCTCCTACTCATTTATCCCATCAACCCTGTTGATCATCTCCCTTCCCTAGGCCACGTGAATTTGAATAGTCAGCGAATTCAGTTCATTGCTTTGTAATTTCTTAATCACTTTCTTAATCATCACGTGGAACTTTTTTGGTTCAGTGTAAATGAGCCACGTCGTGTCGGTGAACATCGATGAGGAATGACAAAGATGAGTGGTGGAAACAGACGCTCGTGATGCTTATTCTCTTCTCACAAAAATTTTTTCTTTCAGTTTTTGTTCAAAACTTTGGGAAAGTATGAAGTTTTTAGAATGAGTTTGGTCTGAACTAGAAGAATGGGATAGTCACATACAGTGGTAATGCTGAGGGTGTGTGTATAATTGGCTTACTGAGTTATTGAGTGAGTAATTTGTACAATACAAAAGCAGTTGTGTTCTGTTCTTCACGCAGTCCTTGGTATGCACGCTGCTCGCGAAAGACAGAGATAGAAAGAACAAAACGAATTGTTCCACGGATTCTGTGAGTTATCTTCTCTCATTCGCTACGATACGTGCTCTTTTTGGACTGAATAATGTTATAGCTATACATATACAATTGTGAAATAGTGTAGCTCGAGTTGAGGGCGTGAATCTCACACAACCTGTTGGCGCGCACGAAAAACCACACCGGGCCAATATTTTCACACTTTGGAAGTTAGCACAATAACGTGGCTTACGGGGCCACTAGTCCGTATATATAAAAGTGAAAGTTTGTACTGTCTTTTTCACGAATCTTGCCACTTGGCAGTCCGCCAAAATGAGGTAAGTCTCGCCAGTTGTTATAGGCGAGACATGTTTTGGCACGCTTCCCGCTACCGATCGTCGGTTGATAGCGGAAATTTCCATGATTTGGCGTGTGATAAAATGCGCTTTGTGTAATGGAACAAAACACATTGAATTGATCTGATTTTTGGAACAGACAGTATAGTGGAGTCGTTTTGACAGTGCGTTGTCCGCGGTAGCGGCCCCGCTGGCATTGGAGCACGCAGTGCGGTTGGTCAAACAGTTGACCCACGATGGATCCGCCTTCTTTGACGGGTTTTATCGTCTGCTCCCTTCTTCATTTGTTCTAAGAGCTGAGAATGAACAATATAAGGAGAAAAAAGGTACAAAACTCTTCAAAGATACTAGATGAATCATAGGTCAACTTTTTGACCGACCGCGCTGCGTGCTCCAATGCCAGGGAGCCGCTGTCGCGGAAAACGCACTGTCAAAACGACTCCACTATATGTATGTGTGTGTATATGTAATGAAAAGAAATCGCGGAGGGTGAACCGATCCGGACAAAATTTTGCATACACGTCCTTCACGGGCCGGCGGAGGTTATAGGCTACTTTGCACCTGGGATTATCGATTGATTTATCGATTATATCGATTTTATTGATTTCTCGCTATTTTTGTTCAGGGGTTAGTGGGTACATGTCTTCTGGGGTTCGTCAATACGTTGAACACGCATATGACAACTATTTTGCACGAAATATCGACTTATCGATTTTATTGACTTTTGGCTCTTCTGCCCAATGGAGCGGTGAAGACATGTCTCCTGGGGTTCCTCAATACGCTGAATACGAATATGACAACTATTTTGCACGAAATATCGATTTATCGATCTTATCGATTTTTCTCATTTCGCTCGGGGACGGACAAGGACATGTCTACTGGGGTTTCTCAATAAGCTGAACACGCATATGACAACTAATTTGCACGAAATATCCATTTATCGATTTTATTGATTTTTGGCTCTTCTGCCCAATGGAGCGGTGAAGACATGTCTCCTGAGGTTCCTCGATACGCTGAGTATGAGTATGACAAACACTTTGTACGAATGCATGGATTCAATATCACGGAAATATCTTTGTTAACTTTTTGCCTACAAGTCGATGGGGAAGGGTCACTTGGGCTTCGCTAACATGCTGATCACCACAATTATGGAGATTTTATTGATTGAATTTGTCGGTGATATTAATTGGCCTCAGCAGTGTGATGTAGCCAAGGTAGTAAAACAGCCGAGCGAAGCCGGGTACAGCAGCTATTCACTATAGGTGCGGCAGAACCGCAGACGTTGAAAAATTTGGGGCTTTGAAGTAGTACACCTGGAATCATTTTTGAATTCTCAGATGTGATGGGGATTTCGCGTATTGTATGTGCTTTGTTGAAATATTTTGCACGCAAGTTTCCTGTAGATGTTCTGTTCTATATATTTTACTAGCTGCCGTACCCGGCTTCGCTCGGGTGTCTTACTACCATGGCTTCATCATACTGCTGAGGGCAATTACGATCACCGATAAATTCATTGAAACATCAAAATCTCCATAACTTCGGTGATCAGCATGTTAGCGAAGCCCTAGTGGGCCTTTCCCATCGACTTGTGGGCGAAAAGTTGGCAAAGCTATTTCGGTGATATGGAATCGATGTATTCGTGTAAAGTGTTTGTGATATTCATATTCAGCGTATCGAGGAACTCCAAGAGACATGTCTTCACCGCTCCATTGGGCAAAACAGCCAAAAGTCAATAAAATCGATATTTTGTGCAGAATGGTCGTCATATGCATGTTCAGCGTATTGAGAAACACCAGCAGACATGTCCTTCTCCGTCCCCGAGCGAAAATGGAAAAATCGATAGAATCAATAAATCAATATTTCGTGCGAAATGGTTGTCATATTCGTATTCAGCGTATCGAGGAACCCCAGAAGACATGTCCTCACCGACCCTTGGCCAAAAATAACGAAAAATCAATAAAATCGATATAATCGATCAATCAATCGATAATCCCAGGTGCAAAGTAGCCTATAACCTCCGCCGGCCCACGAAGTATGTGCATGCAAAATTTGGTCCGGATCGGTTCACACTCCGCGATTTCTATTTATTACATACATACACACACACACACATACATACATACAAACTTTGACTTTTATATATACAGATTTCCCGATTGCATATAATTAACGTGCACAAGTTTCCCGTCAAATTCGCCGATTTCAACTTGAAAAAGTTTTCGTTCCTGTATACAAGGGTATCAAATAAATGAAATCGAGGAGAATAAAGAAGTGGAGGCGAAGTTGTGCGTAGTTTAGATAGATCCAAAAATTTCAAGGGTAAAATGGAGTTGGGGGGAGCCACTTGGTACTGATCAATAATACGACCTGTTCTGACTTGTTTGCATTTTAGATAACTACCGTACGTTAAGAGAGCTAACAAGTCAGAGCGTTCTGGACGTGTCAACTAACAAGTCAGAACGTGCAGGACAGGTCATATTATCGACTTATACCAAGTGGCCCCCCCAACTCCGTTTTACTCAATTTCAATCTTCTTCTTCTCACTTAATTTATCCCTTAAATTGGAATTTTCAGCGTTTTTCACAAATAATAACATGCGATACTTTACTGGCCCATCACTACATAGGGTGCTTTATAATCTTTATAATTTTTTTCTAAAATGTTACCCATCTACATTTTTGGATGCGACCAAGTGATGGGGTGGTTTTTTCTAAAATGTTACCCATCTACATTTTTGGATGCGACCAAGTGATGGGGTGGACGACTTTGGGCGAAGATTTATTGGCCCTGCACACAGACGAATAGACGAATGCAATATACATTCGGGCGCCCCTTTTATGCACACAGAAATGGGCGGGGTTGACCCGATAAGCAACTGCTGTGACCAAAGTGCCAATGGATATAACGATACAAAGGGGTGCCGCGCTAAGGTCGACCCCGACTGCTCAACTGTCACTCCAAGTTGAGTGATTAGATACCTGAGTACAACTTCTGGCGAGAAATAGCTCATGGGTAAATACACAATTGATCTTTGATTCTAAAAGTGATAAGAAATATAAGGTTGATGATGTACGAATCATCAACACTCCGGGCCGACGAGGAAAATTGTCAGGATGACAATGATAAAATATAATGAGAATATGCAAGGAACACACACGTCATGGTACGGATATGAAGCAAACAACGACAGAGGTTGTGCATGTGAAAGCTACTTGAGGATCAACTGAAAAGAATGGAGTTGCACATTTTAGAACTCTTCAAAGATGGAGTCAAAAGAATCGATTCAGAGAATCACAGGTTCGAAAATAATATCCTGACAAGACAAGTAAAATTTAACAAATACAGCTAGTGGAATGACCTGACAACGTTGACCTAATTACGAAGCGATAACAACAGATGATTATAAATCTCTGGAACATTTCCTAGCCCGTCGAGAGGTGCTAAGCAGCGACTCTTGCTTGAAGAGCCAGTGCCGAAACAGCCACGGTGTTGACATTCTGCGACGTTGCTGTCGTGCTGGTAACGAATCCTCCATTTGTACCGTTGCATCCGAAGATGTTGGTATGATTGCGTGCGTGTTGCTCACGCATTTAGTGCTGCTCCAAACGATAGACGTTCTCATCATTTCATAGCCCACTGGCTTTCTTACGGTTCCAGCAGCTTCTTTCTTTGCTTTCTTCCCAAGAGGCTTCTTTCCGAGGACTTCGATCGTCTTCGGGGGCACTTCTTTTCTGCTTATCGAACTCCTGTATCCTTCAAGCAAGTGATGATGATCGCGAAGTCCCAGGTAATCGCGGTTCCAAATGGTTCTGAACTTGTTCGCAAGTTTTCCACGATCCAAAAGAGCGAACTGCGATCCATGGTCTGGTAGTAGTTCCGAAGCAATCCGATAGTCATGATCTCCCGTGTGGTCATCCGCTGGTTCTGTCACGGATTCATCTCGATCACTTTCCGTCTTCAAACAAACAGATTTTGGTTCATGTTTGAAACTGATGTCTTGTTTGTAGTCATCCATTAAAATGACCAGAGTAGTGGATACTTCCAGTGCACGTTTGCCGTGAGTCGGCTGGTTCCAGAGATGGTGTGTCCGAATACGGTTGGTGTTAAGATGAGCCCTGATGGAAGAGTCAGCCCCGGAGTACTGTGGTCTATGATGGTGCTCAGAAGGTCTTGTCCAATGATCAAGTCGGGTGATACACTTGTTCTGGCAAGTGATCGTTGAGCGATGGTTATGTCAGAGCTTGATATGAATTTAAGATCCGCTTCTGACAACTCTGCTGTGGACAACGATGTAGTCAGTTTTTGTTTCGTGTGAACTGACAGTTTCCTGAGTTTTTTAGGGCTATGGAGGCCCTTCAGAGTGACTTGTACTTCATTGGAGTTGAAGAATTCTTGTATTTCTCCCATTCCAGATGTCGTGAGTGATGTGGATCCGGTAATGTTGAGCTTGAGCGCTTCGCTGATTCCGGATTTGATGAAGCTTTTTTGGGCTCCAGAGTCGAGAAGCAGAGTGACGGGTTGGTAATCCCACTCAGCTTCATTGAATATCATCGCTGTGGCAATTTGTAGAACACACTGATTTCTGACTGTTGCGATCCTGTCCAGTGTGGGTATTTGACCTCCATTTTGCGTATTTTGTACGGTTTGGGCGTTCCTCTTGTCACCTTGGTGGTGGTAACAGCGGCTGACTGCACTGACTGGCGGCTGCTGGGTGTGAGCTGTTGATGGCAGTTGGATGTTCCTTGCAGAATGTCTGGGAATGGTTAGATATCCTGTATTCTTTCTTTTCATTTCTGACAAACAGAGCGATGAGTGGTGTCCTTCTCTGCACCCAGGGCACAATCCCACGACAGTGCAATCCTTAGATTGGTGGTCCTTCGCGAAACACCTCCAACATGCCTTCTGTTTTCTTACTTCAAAGCGGCGGGCCTGAGGAGTTGTGAACTTTGGGCAGCTGTGTGGTGAGTGCAATTGTCCGCACAAGCACATCCCTTTTTGCCTCCTTGGTGTGTTCATTCCTTCATCCCATCTCGGTTTGTTCACGATTTGTTGGGGAAAGCTGATTCGCTGATTGTTCTTCGCGAATAGAGTCTCTGTTGTAAGAGCCGTGATCTCTCGAAAAGAGATAATTGTGTCGATCGTGCTCATGATTTTAGTGACATCGAATGAGTGATCGGACTGCGACTCCTTCTGGATCGCCATATTGCAAATTACTTCAGGAAATTTGGAGAGAATCATGCGGCGCCATATCCGGTCTTCATTCATCGTCATCCCCGTCTGCTCCAGATGAATGATCCTCGCGTTAATTGCCTCGAACGTTTCTCGGCAACTTCTGGGATTGTCCGAAGCTCTCTGAATGTGTTCGATTTCGTTGATGATGATGTCTGCCATGTTGGCGAAGCGATCGAACTGCTTCTTCAGAATGTTGACAGCTGTGTTGTATCTGTCTCCTATGACAGGGATACAGCTCAATGCGGCAGCTGCCCTTCCCTTCAGTGCTTGTTTGAGGAACAAAAACTTGTCGATGTCGGACAGCTCGTCATCATTGTGAATGAGAGATTCAAACACTGTCCAGAAGCCATGGAACTCTCTAAACTCGCTGGAGAATGATGGTATTTCCAGCATCGGCCTTCGCATCCTGAATTGCCTTTCACTCCTATTATTCGTGTTTCCTTCGGTGTCATGGCTGAAGATGCTTGGACCTGTATCGCGCAGTACATTTGACTGCTCACTCAGTTCATGTTGCCTGAACTGGATTTTGTTCTGCCATTGTACCGCTGAGACTTCCAATTGATGTGATTCTAGTTCGAGATGTCTGTTGAGCTCAGTCATCAACTTTTCTCTTTCCTTCTGATCCTGTCTTCCAGCTATGTGGTTTAATGCCGCACTGATTTGGGTTCCCTGCAGCTTGACTGCATTTTGTATGGTAGTCAAAAGATGTGTCAGTTCTCCTGTTTTTGTCCTGACATATTCTTCGCATTCAATCCTTTGCTCGGGAAAGGTGAATGGTTGTTCGAGGCGCTTCACATCAGCCTCAGTTGAATT
The DNA here is from genome assembly GCA_037903475.1 of Ancylostoma caninum. Classification (NCBI taxonomy): domain Eukaryota; kingdom Metazoa; phylum Nematoda; class Chromadorea; order Rhabditida; family Ancylostomatidae; genus Ancylostoma; species Ancylostoma caninum. Next base: position 208,126 of record JBAJFG010000438.1, on the reverse strand, counting down.
GATAAATGAGCAGGCGTTGTTAATTTTGCCTTAAACACTTGTAGCTCGGCCATTTTACTTGACCGACTTGTGGTCAGTATTGCTCCTGGTTGCACAGAAAGCTTGATCGCTGTTCTGTTATCGGTTAAGGTTAGCGAGACCAGTGTCGCAACCTTTTGAGTGCGGTTCTTGCTTGCTGCAAGAGCGCTTGTTGAGTGTGGCAGCTGGTGTGTCTTAACACACTTGTGAGGAAACACGCTATCCTGGTTGGCTCAGATGCGGTGCCTCTCGTTGAGTGATACCAAGGGTGCTTGGAACACTACCAGACGCAGTGCTTTGTTTGCTGAAGACACTGGTTAACTAGCAAGCTTGGCTATTGATGAGTCTGAACTGTACTAGTGAACAGCAAGCGTGCCTGGTTGGCTTGAACGCTGTGCTGTTTTTTTTTCCTCAGTGAAGGTACTTGGACCTAACCGGTATTGCGCCTTTGCGTAGACAAGGGCGATTGAGAGACTGGCAATGGAGGTGTCAGTCTCTGTTGAGAGAACAGTAAGCGTAGCGTGGACGCTTTACTGTCTTTTTCACTGGTGAGGGTGTTGGACCCTACCAGTAACAAATCTTTGCTGTTGCGAAAGCTCCGGTTGGCTAGGCAGGATGGCTATTGGAGTGCCAGTCCTCTGCTAGATAAGCAGCAAGCGTAATGTGAACGCTGTGCTACTTTTGTCTGATGAAGATGGCTTGGATCTTCACCAGAGATCGTCCTTCGCTGTGTGCGGGCTCGACTGAATAACAGAAAGTTTGGCAGGTTGATCGCCAAACCTTTGCTAATTATTACAATAAGCGCTGTTGGAACGCTATGCTGTTTCAAGACTCGAGACTTCTTGCGTTGAACTGCTCGAGTTCGAAACAAGACGAGCTTTTGCTTGCTCGACTGCTCGTCTGGCTCAAGCCTCCTGAATTTTCCCCGGTTCCTCAGAAGGACTCGCAAGGGAATGAGACTTTCAGAGAAGTGTGCTGTTCTGAAGCTTGAGAGTTCTTTGCTTGAACTGCACGAGTTACAACGAAGTCGAATTCTGATTTACTTGACTTGTTGTCCAACTGTCTTCAGGCTCAAGTCTCGAAGGAGACTCTCTGACAGTTGGATAAGCCTAGCAAGATCTATTCCACTCTCCGGTTCCTTGAAAAAGGACGCACGAGAGAGTTTGCAAGATCTTGTGGCTCGTTGACCCACACAAAATCCGTCTCAATCTCTGGTTCCTTTGAAAAAGGACGCGGAAGAGAAAGGTCTAGATTTAGGCGGTCAGTGTGCTGCCACGAGGGACTTTGCCTCGGTCCTCGGGTTCCTTGCAAAAGGACGCGCACGAGCGACCAAAGGAAGGATCACTGGCCGATGCACCAATTTGGATGCGACCAAGTGATGGGGTGGACGACTTTTGGGCGAAGATGTATTGGCCCTGCACACAGACGAATAGACGAGTACAATATACATTCGGGCGCCCCTTTTATGCACACAGAAATGGGCGGGGTTGACCCGATAAGGAACTGCTGTGGCTAAAGTGCCAATGGATATAACGATACAAAGGGGTGCCGCGCTAAGGTCGACCCCGACTGCTCAATTGTCACTCCAAGTTGAGTGATTAGATACCTGAGTACAACTTCTGGTGAGAACTAGCTCATGGGTAAATACACAATTGATCTTTGATTCTAAAAGTTATAAGAAATATGAAGTTGATGATGTATAAATCATCAAAAACATTCGTATTTTTTGAAATCGATTATTAATCTATCGCCAGAGGAGGTGTGAGAAATGCCTACTCAGAGATTTCGGGACGATGAACACAGGCCGAACACGTTTCAACAGCAGTTACACCGCTAGGTGAAAGCTTATTTTGTCGCCCCACGAGCTGCGTTCGAAAAGTTAGAAGGTTCAATTACATTGCAGTACCTAGCCTTCAAATCCTTCACTACAAAAATGTCTAAAGCAGACAAGTGCTGCATCTTGAAACATACAGCAGTGGAAGAACTCCACGGGAACCAGGGCGCAGCACCAGGTGGTCATTGACCATCAAGACTTAGTAGCGTCCTGCAGATTCAGGGGGCTTAGCACCAGTGTCCCGGGCGTAGCCATAGGTGGAATAGGGTGAGTAGCGTACTCACCCCACCTTCACTTTTGGCCGAGCCGGGGGGGGGGGGACCTTCACTTGGCGAAGCCCCCCCCCCCACCCTTGAGTAATAACAAACTCAGAAAATGTGTAGAGCTTTGGAGGAGGTGCACTACGAAGGCTCAATATTAGCGTCGGAAAATGGGGTGCATGGCAAGGTTGGGTACGCGCCGCGGCCTGTGGCGCGCGCGGTATTGAACTTTTTCCAAATGCGACGTGGGATTCTAATAGAGGAAGGTTTTCTCCATCGAATCGTATACGGCATGCCTATATTCGATCGCTCCCTCATCCCGCCATTTTTTCCAAACACCCGGAATTTTCGACTTTCGATCGATATTTTTGGCCTCAGGGATTTTAGGGATCCATGGGAGTTGAGACGATGACCGGCTAGAATAGGTGAGAGGACGCGGAGTACTATATGAATATATTCACAGTTGGTGGCGAAGATGAAAAGAAGCTGAGAAAAGAGAGTTTGAAATTTCACATTTTTGCCGATTTTTGGGACGAAATTTCAGGAAAATGAGGGCGCGCTCCACGGATCTGTAATATTCGTTGCAATCATCAGTGACAGATAAGTTAGAAAATGTGTAGTGAATTTGGACAGGCCCCTCACCGGTCTCGCCGTTGGCGGCTGAAAATCCGGAAAAACAGGTGCATGGCAAGGTTGGGTGCGCGTCGCGGCCTCTAGCGCGCGCGGTATTGAACTTTTTCCAAATGCGACGTGGGTTTCTAATAGAGGAAGGTTTTCTCTATCGAACCGTATACAGCACGCCTATATTCGGTCGCTCCTTTATCCCGCCATTTTTTCCAAACATCCTGGATTTTGGACTTTCAATCGATTTCTTCAGGCTCGGTTGAAATCGTTTTTCAGATGCGACGTGGTCTACGTAATCAGCTCACTCTGCTGCGTCTACTGGTACCGGAGTAGGAGCTGGAAATTGCGTGGGAAGCTCTGCCGGCCGTTAGGTGAGCACGCCACAACGTGCTCACCTAAAGTCTCTGCGTCTCCTCCTCCAGTGCACTATTTCGCAGGGCTAGGTGAGCACGCCAGTTATGACGTGCTCACCTAACGGCCGGCAGAGCTTCCCACGCAATTTCCAGCTCCGAGTCCGGTACCAGTAGACACAGCAAAGTGAGCTGATTACGTAGACCACGTCGCATCTGAAAAACGATTTCAACCGAGCCTGAAAAAATCGATTAAAAGTTGAAGATTCCGCATCTTTGGGAAAAATGGCGGGATGAAGGAGCGACTGAATATAGGCATGCTGTATACGGTTCGATAGAGAAAACCTTCCTCTATTAGAAACCCACGTCGCATTTGGAAAAAGTTCAATACCGCGCGCACAGGCCGCGGCGTGTACCCAACCTTGCCATGCACCCCATTTTCCGACGCCAATATTGAGCCTTCGTAGTGCATCTCCTCCAAAACTCTACTCATTTTCTGAGTTTGTTATTAGCCACTTTGACCTTCACTTTTAGACTTCCGATTTCCACGTTCGACCTTCACTTTCGAAGACCCATGCTCACCACTATTCCACCTATGGGCGTAGCCAACCGCTAACCGTCTACTGATGTTAGACACAGATTTCAGAGAGGCACTTCTGGAGGATCATCAAACTCGTGGCTGAACACCACCGCTGTTCAACCATTAACTCCATCCCTACCCTGCACTCTGGTGCGCTCCAGTGATAATCAGGTGTTGCTCAACCTGTAGGAGACGTATCATGTTGGAATTTTGACTGTAGATGCGCACTATACCAACGAGTATCCCCCCAAAGTGGCAACATTCGTTTTTGAGAAACCGTTTTCGTTTTTGAGAAAACCGTCATTAATGGTCAAAAAGTGGTTTTTGACCATTTTTTGACCATTAATGACGGTTTTTTTTTTCAAAAACGAAGACGGTTTCTCAAAAACGAAAGATGCCACTTTGGGGGAGAGTTGGTATCACCTAAGCGCATCTCTTGGAGTTGACAGCGTATCGGAACACCTCTTCAAACGAGAGAAATTTCCTGGGAAAGTTCGGGGTTTGAGAGAAAAAACCACGCTCCAATGACAATTTCTTGTATCTGACAGGTCCTATAACAAGTTTCAACCAGTTCTAGTGGCATCAAACAGTTCCGTACTGAGATCGGTTTTTCGAGGATTTTAGCTTGAATTTGAGATGATTTAGGCTGTCTTCGCTAAATGGTACGCATTTCTTGCTGGAACATCATTCGTCGTCTCACTAACGCCTATTTAAGTCACTTTTTTAGTGCTATCTGCTTTTCCTGTAAGGACCCTAGTGTGTAGGTAATTAGTAGCCCATTCGGAATCCGACTGGACTTAGTACTCCCCAATCGACACTGACCACCTAGTGCTGCGCCCTGACGGGAACATGCACAATCTATGGGGAAGTGTGTTTTTTCTGCATTATTAGCCCTGCGAGATATTACAGCTCCATACAGAGTGACAAGAGAACCATGAAGTAGGATTGTTGGTGACCTCTTGTGAATTGGGGTGTGAGATCTTGAACCCTTCAAAAAATAAGGATTTCAAACTTTTCCTACGGTCCTACCAACCTTTAACAGTAATCGTGCAGGCATGATACGAGTACGATGATGGTCGCTAGCTCCCAAGGATGCCCAGTTTACTGCACAGATTGCATCTCGTACTACTGCTGTTGTTAGTAAACATTGACAATTGGTTATGGGTTGCAGTGCATGTATTTAGCACTTAGAATCAATCAGAACGCGTCGCTCTAGAGGACTTCGTGTTCCAATTCGAGGAATTTATGGGAAACTCCAATTTCTACGTAGACAAAAGTCGACATCGCGGCGCAGCTCTCATGGGCAGAGACGCAGGCGCACACTATGCTGAGCTCCCGTGATTCTGCCTAAGAGAGCCGCGCCGCGGTCCTGACTCTTGACTGCGTTCGTTTGGAGTTCTCTGTAGATGCGCAGGCGCTGACGCGGGTCCGAGACAAGAGGTGCGCTCGCTCGTTAGCTGGGTCATATCGCAGACCGCACCTTCCCACAGGCAGAGGCAGCCATGGCTACAGTATCCATCGGCCTCTGAACCCTTCATCGCTATAGAGGACGACCAGTGAGACAATTCGTAATCAGAGATTCCGGGACGATGAACACAAGCCGAACACGTTTCAACAGCAGTTACACCGCGAGGTGAAAGCTTATTTTGTCTCCCCACGAGCTGCATTCGCCCTGGGAAGGCTGTGTTTCGGAGCCGATGAACTGGTTTGCATGTCTCGAACCTAGGATCGCAGCTCAATCTGGGCGTAGGGCTGTGTTCGTACTGTAGACTTGAGTAAGTAAATGCTCACCCAAGCTCATCCAAAAATAGTCCCTGACGCGTACGCGCTTTCCGCAGCAGCGTCTGGAGGACGCTGTGGAACTCCAGATCCGCGCCGCACCCACACGCATCTGCACCGCACGGATCTCGTCTGACCGATTACTGCACTGGGCCAGGGTTTTACCCGGGCCTCAGCCGGCCTGACGAGTCTCGCTGGGCTCGCCTTGTCTCCGCCGAAGCGGAGATAAGACTAAACTTTGACGCTCAACCAGCGCCTTATATACACCTCCCAGGGGGCGTGTCGCCACATGGCGAGGAGCAGGCCGAACGCAGGTTGAATGGCACCACAGTTCCAGCCAAAACACGAGGTTTGCTGCCCTTAGCGGTTGGAATGCAGCAGTTCTTCCTCTTGCAGCAATGTCTGCCTTCTATTTCTTGGGAGTGTGGCTTGCCAGGTTGTGCTGCGTTTGCTCTGTCCAGCTATCTGAGTATGTATGGTCGCGCGCGAATGGACCGTCGTTGCAGTAGTAGTACTTGATAATATGGAAAGGAATTAGTTCGTAGAGAACTTTTTTTTGTATCTCAACGCAAGTGAATTATTATGAAATCCAAAATTAAGCTCTCAATCATTGACCTCACCCTTTGAGTCACAGGGGTATCAAAAAGATTCCGGCCTAGATCATTTACAGATTGCAGTGAAATTTTAGGCGAATAGACATGGATCCTTTGAAGTTATTTTTATCTTGTCAATTTATTGAATTCAATAGGTTTCATGGGAATTTTCATCACGTGAGCAGAAATGGAGCATACAGTCCTTCTCGAAAAGACACGGATTGTGCTTGCGGTTTCGCAGTGTCGCTGTCGCAGAATCGCGGCGGGACCAACTTGACTTTCTCACTTCTCAGACACTTTCACCGGGCAGGCCGCGCACTAAACACCGGGCAGGCGGCGACCCCTCACGGGGCCTGCCCGGAAATTAGTGCTCGGCCTGCCCGGTAACGCACATAACGCATCGAGCGAAACTTCTTCAATGCATCGTCATGGTTTTGAACCAAAAAAGAACGAAGACAAGAACATTAAGCAACAGAAATTTATTATTTCATTCCTCATAATCATGCAACAAATTGACTATACTACTCTTCAATAATTTCGAATCTTGAATCTGAGTAGAAAAGAATCCTGGTTCGTCATCGATCAGATGTAGGCGTCCCCTTCGACATCGATGAATTCCTCCTCGTTCGCGCCTCCTTCGCTGCCCTCCACGAGGTATTTTTTGGCCTCGCGCTGAAAAAAAAATAAATAGAAATTGTGGCAAACATGAGAGACGAAAATAAGGACTCACGTCATTAGGTATCCACTGAAAAACTTTAGCGGTGGAGTCGTCCTCATATTGGTATGCCCGCACATCTCGCCTGAAACAACAGATATTTAGGAGATATTTGTAAAGAAGAAATAAGAAGGATTTACAGGGCCTTTTGTAGCGCCCTGTATAACTTCGGATGGATCATGCGGCGCCTCTTTCGGAGCGCCTCGAGAGCGCGCAACCTCTCGTCGTGGTGGAGATGAAATTCGTGTTCAGCAACTCAAATAACCTACTATACACAGATCCTGTTCAAAACTCTAAAATTACTTGGCACCGGATGTGAAGTTTTGCAAGAAAAAAGCTTATATTTGCTTTTTCCAACTCACGCATCCTACTACTGCTCGCATCAGTTTCACCGCTTGGATATGCCTGATTCCCTCCATCCAGAAAACTAAGAGAATCCTCGTCGCTCTGCTGCTCCTCTTCCATTTCCTCATTTTCGTCGTAGCGCTCACAATCTAGAGTTGTTCAATATTAGTCATACTAGAAATTCCACCAATAGTGATAATCCTCACCGTTAACCTATAGTTCTATTGCAACATACCTGATGCATGATCCACCACATTTTCGACGAAATTCGAGCCATGCGGTTCTGCCGTTTGCTGCGACGCATTGCCCGTCCGCACTGCCTTCTCAAATTGCTCTAAATACATCAAAATTGTTGCCAACACTTACATTTCACATCCACTGCCCTGCCCATCAGTCTTTGATTACCTGAATAAGCTCGTAATCCTATTTTCTTAGCTGGCGCGCATGTGTCGTCCCGAATTGTGCAGCGCTTAATTTGTGGTGGCTAACTAGGCGGTTGGGTGGCGCCTGTGTTTAGGGAGGTTGGGTGGCTCCCTGTTCGTGTGTTGTACACGGGTTGGTCCGGATCTTTATTCGTCCGACCTGCACCTAACGGTGCTGTGGTAGAATGCTAACATAAAAGGGGCGTGGTAAAAGCATAGTACATGAAGTATCTGGGCGAGGCCCATAAACATATCGCTGGGGTCATGAATAATGGCCCTCGTTCGGGCAATACAGAAACATATTAGATACTACAGTCTACTTCTAAAGAGGTGCCGTCTATACCGGCACATTCCGGCGCGGCATAACGAAGAGAAACATAGGAGGAAAAGCAAAATAGAGACATCATCATACAAGAGGAGGAATATCAAACGTCTACGCAGATAATTAATTGGATTAATGACCTTTTCTTCCTCGAGACGATCTTTAGTGCAGGTCCATGTCGTCGAGTCCATGAAGGCGTAGAATAGCGCAGGTGTGAAGTGGCGGTCGTGCAGGTGTGAAGGTGGTATTGGCGGCGGCGAGGTAGTGCGGTAGTGGGGAGGGAGAGTTGTTGGTAGCAGATATATCTTATCGGCTAAATGGCGATTTTGTCGAAAGCATACTGGCGTCTTCTCTGCCATGATTTTCGCCATAGCAGGGGCGTGCTCATGTACAACAGTATACCTTGTCGTCACTGTGACAGAACTTTTAATCACGGTGTTGCTGTTTTCGCTTTCCGACATGTGTCTATTTGCCCCTGTGCGGCGTATTTTCGCGTTTGGTATTTTATATGCAACACCTATGATGACACTGTCATTACATAGCTTTGGGAGGTGCCACTGATTTGAGCGGAGATTCTCCCGAAGCCAATTTTACATAAGCTTGGCTGTTTGAACCAATTACAGCACTGTCAGCGTAATCTTCACTGTTTGGCAATGTCAGCCTCGCTTCTTCTGTACCACCTTTTTTATCTAACAAGCGCCCCTTCGGGACGCTAGAAAAGTGGGGTGGGGCAGCCACTCGAGGTATGTGCAAAAGCTTCACGCTGCGAAATGCTTAGAATATTAGCGAATAAGCAAAACTAATTATTAGCTGAGCTCAAATACGAAATTCTCCTTATGAGTTGCGTATTCTCTGTGGGTCTGGCCGTTTCGCCAACGTCGGGCTTCGAGTCTTTTCGCCATCCTAGCCTTGCTTGCAAATTCTTAATCCCGCACCTACATGTAAAGCTAATTTCCGATGCAGTGATAATACCTACTCTTTTTTGTCACATTTCTTACATAACTATGGACCCGTTATGAACAGCCAACAGAGAGGAAGAAGAAATTGTCGACTGAGACACGAATGAGCGCGTAGCGTGATCCTACTCCATCGGCAGACAGGCGTCTTCGCGCTTATCCCACAGTTGGGCCAGGGCAGACCCATCCTCCATTAGTGGATTTTTATCCTGGCGTTCTTCTCGCTACTGGGCCAGCGCAGACCCGATCCATCGGTGGGACTCCTATTCCGGCACTTTCTCCACCAATCGGCCCCCAGTCTCCATCCATGCACCCGTATCCTGGCGCTTTCTCCAGTATTGGGCCAGAACAGACCCAATCCCCATCCGTGGACTCGTTGCCTGGCACTTCCTCGTTAATGGGCCCCTGCAGACCCAATCTCTATCGATGGACCCGTACCCTGCCATTTTCCCAGTGTTGGGCCACGGCGAACCCTTTCTCCATCGATGGACCCCGTACCCTGCCGTTTTTCCACTATTCGGCCACGGCGGACTCTTTCTCGATCGGTGGACACCTATCACGATGTTTTTCTGGACTACGGGGCCCTGGCTCATCTGTCCTTGGAAAGTTTGACCAACTGCACAAGTTGCACAACTGATTTCAGAGAATGTCACAACAGCTTATTATGACGCGTTCTTCATCCTGTGTATTTGATTGTATTTTTTAAAAACAGGCGGATCCTCAAGCTGCATAACCCCCAAGGGACCTCAAAGAGAAGTGTGCAAGGAGCATATCCCAAGCGAAGACATCAAGTGACTCCATCGATACATCCCCCACGGTATGCACACTTCTTTTCGAAGTGATTATCCTCCGCTGTTCCGAAGTTGAGTGAAGTCAACAACAAAGCTCCAGCAGAGGGGCGACTCTGCTCCGTACATTGCTGCTACACATCGTCAAATCGTTGTTAACATTGTCTCGCCCGGAGGGCTCGAGACTGCTAGACGGTGGTCCCGCCGCGAAATCCCGAATGCACCCGACTTCCACTGCGTCTATGCACCTATGACGAAACATCGGCCGAATGCCCCATCAGCTTCGCATCCTCGCGAGGCACAGTCTATAACTGAGTCTCACGGCGAGCGCATGTGATCACGTGCTAGTCCCCCTACGTCTGCGCTCTAGAAAATTTTGTTGCACTACCATGATTTATATAAGAGGATTTCATTTCAGAATGATTAGCAGATTTGTAGTCCACATCAGTATTATTTTGTGTGCTAGCTACTGAATTGTAATTGTTCAACTCTGCTGTGCTTCGAACAGTTTTCACTTTTTGTTCAGGAACTGCCTTATTTATAGCTGAATGTGCATATAGGAGAGTGTCACGGTAGCACCTCACTGATGGCAAAGTTCTCATTGGGCCATTTCTTGTTGCATGAACTTTCGCTATCGCTATTCGCTGCTCTATCACACTTGCCAGCACTTCTGCTTCACAAATTATTTGGTAAAATCCTGTTTTTCTCTCAGTTTTCTCCACTGCGAGCAGAATGGCTTTCCGGCCAATTTGAGAATCTTGTTGTAAGCAGAGATTTTCTGCATAGTCGACTTCTGACTGGAGAGACCTTATCCCCTCTCTTATTTGAGAAAGACATGAAGTCAGTGAGTGTATGTCTTTGGTGAGTTGTCGCATCTTCCGTTTTCACCAAATGGATCTTCGATTTTTCCACCATACGACGCATAATTTATTAGTAAGGTCCCGAGTGAGGTTGAATTCGCTGAGAAGGCATTCTCAAGGCGGTGCATGGACATGTTAGTTTATCCTGATATTTTTTCAGAATTATCTGCGTTGTAGCCGTTATTTTACAGAATGTAACTGCTTTTGGGTCTATACTCGGCAATTTGGCTATTTCTCAACTCAAAATTAGGGTCGTGACTGCTTCTGAGTCTTCAGATCCAATTTTTTAGCAGCTTTTAAACGTACAAATTCGCAGTGTAGTTTCGAGAAGTGATTGCGGTTTGCTTACCGTTTTAGCCTAGAATTTCGATTTCTGGCTGCTTGCGAGCCTCAATTCTGACTGATGTTTTGGCTGCTTTTGAGCCTGATGCTAATTTTGAGCAAAAAATTTGGGGCTACTTCCGCCCAAGGTTAGACTTAGTCGCTAACCTCTTGCGCAGTTGCTATGAGCAACGCACGAATGAATTTAGGGATCTTGGTCCCAAGGTTAGGCGTAGGTGCTAACCTCTTGTGCAGTTGCAGAGCAATGCACGAAAGTGCTCTTGGCCCGGACGGCAAGCACTAGGCGACAAAGGGGGGCGTTCCCCTACGAGATACCTTGATGGCAGCAGCATAGACGTAGGCATTGCTGGCATCCTGCCAGCTCCAGCGTCGATGCATACCAACCTGGCCCTGGGAATGTGATAGTTCTCCAGGTGTTGCCACCATCGACCAGGTCGTACTGAGAATAACAAAGTCAGCGTATTCCTATTAGTTCTATGGCTACCTTGCCAGGATAGTGTTATTAAAAAATAGTGGAAATAACTCAATTATGTGAGGAGCAGGGAAAATAAGTCAACATTAAATTTAGCAATCATGCAAATGGCTGTGTGGATATTTCATCACCTATCTCTACGAAGAAATTCCAGAATTAAGTACAAACTTCGATTTTATGAAATGTTTAGGAAATATAAATGACCGTTCCGATGAATCAAACCTCTACAAAAGTAAAATGAAATCAGCAGCTTGATGCTCTTTTCCTCATTCGATGGTCCTTCTCCACCCCTCATTCAAAGAGCAGATGCTCTTCTCGGTATGCAGTGTGTCGGAATAGCGGCCCACACAAATTTTGGCTTTCTTAGTGTTTTGAAGCTTTTTCTCTTCCAAAAAATGTGTCATCGATAGGAACGAAGAGCATTCTAATTGTGTCAAGTCTAGGCTATATAGTGATCATATGCAGGACCTCTCATCCAAACTAGGAAATGAATACGACCGATGGATTGATTGGCAACATCAATTTTGGTTCAGTTATCCACGTTTCACGAAATTTTCAAAAAGTCATTTTACGTACGGATTTAGCGGAGTCGCAAAGCATTCTACACTCTCTGTATGCATTATGCATCATCCCGAAAGTCCGGGATGTAAAAATTTGATTAAAAATGCTAACATTTGAGGTTTCTACCGATGTTTCTAATACAGGAAGGGTAGCAATACGCGTTTTGCTTCTGGAAGAGCACTGTCCTGCACTGTTCTGTTATACTAAAGTCAGGTACGAAATGAAGAAATGGAGACTTTTCAACCTTTCTAACAATAACTTCTACTTTCGTTTTCATTTATATCTAAAGTTTGTTTTCATTTATATCGAACCTTTCTTCATCGTTCCTTATTTATTGCCCTTCTCTAAAACCACTGCCGTGTCCACTTGAAGCAGCCAGTAGGTCTGGAACTTAATGTTCCACCGCTCTGAACCTGCCAAATGCTAAGCGCTTGAGCACTGTACTGCAAAAACGTTCGGAAACTATCTTCCCATTGCAGACTTCAGGGCAGAACATGCTCTTTCAGAAGCAAAACGCGTGTTGTTACCAATCCTGTTTTAGGCTAACATCGGTAGAAATGCTGCTCACATAATAGAACAACTAGCTGCCGTACCCGGCTTCGCTCGGGTGTTTTATTACCTTGGCTACATCATACTGCTGAGGCCAATTACTATCATCGACAATATCATCAAAATCTCCATAATTTTGGTGATCAGCATGTTAGCGAAGCTCAGGTGACGTTTCCCATCGACTTGTGAGCGAAAAGTTAGCAAAGCTATTTCGGTGACATTGAATCGACGTGTTCGTGCAAAGTTGTTGTCATATCCATACTCAGCATATCGAGGAACCCCAGGAGAGATGTCTTCACCGCCCCATTGGGCAGAAGAGCCAAAAATCAATAAAATCGAAAAACCGATATTTCATGCAAAATGTCATATTCCTATTCAGCGTATTGAGAAACCCAAGAAGACACTTCTTTGTCGGTCCCCGAGCGAAAATGGGGAAAAATCGATAAAATCAATAACTCAATATTTCGTGCAAAGTGGTTGTCATTCTTATTCAGCGTATTGAGGAACCCCAGTAGACATGTTTTTACCACCCCATGATCAAGAGTAGCGAAAAACCAATAAAATCAATAGATCAATATTTCGCGCAAAATGGTTGTCATATTCGTGTTCAGCGCATTGAGGTACCCCAGTAGGCATGTTCTCGCTAGTCCCAGGTCAAGAAGAGCGAAAAATCAATAAAATCAATAAATCGATAAATTGGCGCAAAATGGTTGTCATATTCGTGTTTAGCACATTGATGTACCCCAGTAGGCATGTTCTCGCTAGTCCCAGGTCAAGAAGAGCGAAAAATCAATAAAATCAATAAATCGATAAATTGGCGCAAAATGGTTGTCATATTCGTGTTCAGCACATTGATGTACCCCAGTAGGCATGTTCTCGCTAGTCTCTGATCAAGAAGAGCGAAAAATCAATAAAATCGATATAATCGATAAACCAATCGATAATCCCAGGTGCAAAGTAGCCTATAACCTCCGCCGGCCAGTGGAAAGACTACCTGCAAAATTTGGTCCGGATCGGTTCATCCTCCGCGATTTCTATTCGGAACACACACACAAACACACACACAAACACACAAACAAACTTTCACTTTTACATATACAGATTCCCTCACGGGTTCGAAAAGAGAGGAAAAGCAAATTACCGTGTGGGTAGATGATTATCCTCTATATTGGCTTTTCCCTAATTACCCACTTGATTACTGTATCCAGTTCCCTGACGAGCATTTTCCACCTTTTTCTTTTGCTAAAAAATTGCGGAAGGAGATGATCGATATACGAGCGTTTAACCTCAACATTCCTGACGTCGACCTAGACAGCTCCAATGTACCAGTAATTAAAGGTGCGAGAGGTGCGAGAGCCATCCGAGCGAGCGCTTACTGCCACCCTGCAGAGTGCAGAGATGACAGTTTTGCAGATCTCGTCCGAGACACGCCTCTCGTTGTCGCCTAGTGCAACGCACCCCTTGGCCCCAAAGTTTTCACACTTTGACGCGGGAGATTTTATCGCCTTATTTGGCCGATGCACTATAAAATGTGGCGGCTTTTAGTTGTGGGAGGATGTTGGCTCCCTTTCTGTGTATTAGGCACACAGTAAGTCGAAGACTTTATTCGCTCGACTTGCACTCAGTGGTGCAGTAGTAGATTATGACATATAGGGGCGTGGCTCCGCACCTTACATAAAGTATCTGGCCATTCCCCACAAGCATATCAAATACGACACAATTAATGACCCCTGTCACGGGCAATACAAAGATACCAGATATGGTAAAGGAACTTGAGAGAAGAGTGCCGCTTCTATCGGCACACTCCGGGGCTCAAAAAGGGAATGACAAAGAGAAAACATGGAATTAGAAAAAAAAATTATGTAATCGTGATACAGAAGCAAAAGGATCATACGACTGTGCACCCAGTTAGTGAGGTTGTGGCAATATCCTTTTCCGAGGCGATTTCTTGTGCAGCTGTAGGTCGTCCAGTCCAGGCGGTCGTCGAGTCGAGGTGTGAAGTGGCGAGGGGAGGTTGGTGACGGCGGGATTGCGTGATAATGTAGGGGAAGAGTTATCGCTACTAAGTGGATCTCAGCTGGCAGATAACTACACTGTTGAAACCATGTCGAGGTCTCATACAATTTTTTCTTTGCCACACCAGGTTGTTAAGGTGGAAATGTTTATTTTGACCTGACGTTTCGACGAGGACCGTCTTCTTCAGAGGTCTGAAAGTGGTTCCAGCGTTACTAACCTGTGCACTACACGGTCAAACGTCTCATCGCATTTCGCTAGTTCTCGACGTTGTCCCAGGCGAGATACGATGAGAACACCCAAACTCGGGTTCCAACCCACCAATGTTTTCCACCGTTTTGCGGGATTTGCCCGCACTGCTCAAGATCGCTTGCAGCGGACCAGTGAGTATTACTCAGTGTCCGGATCTTATTTGATCTACATCAGATAGCTCACATAGCGATAGAAAAGGAAGAAGGTCACTTGTTAATGATAGACATTCATTCTTGTTGTTCATTCCCGGATTTCTAGTCAGAATCCAAGCAGCTTCGAGCGCTTTTCTCGCAGAAATTTCGCTTTCTAACGCCAGTATCTTGCACCTGACATCAAAATCGCTACCATTATGAGCTTCAATCTTGTGCCGCCCTAGCGGAGATGCTAGTGTTCCTCTTCTCTTTGTGGCCATGTGTTCCTTAATCCGCACACTTAGTGTCCTACCCGTTTCCCCGATATAGAGGTCATGACAAGTCAAGCATTCTAGTTGGTACACTACTCCCACTTTTGCGCAATCGCCTACGTTTCCGTGCGGGCACACAACGCATGGCTCTGATATACAATGTTTATCGTAGAGCCTATTACGAACCAACTGCTTTCTGATGTTTTCATTAGGAATGTTCACCAAGAAAACATCATCCTGCAGTTGAGCTCGAATTATGCATTGCTGGAAAGCCGCGCTCACTTTGTCCGTAAAGAATGGCATACAAAGTGGAAGTTTATTCAGCCTAGGTGTTCGATCCTGACTACCAGCGTGTGATGGTCGACGCCGGCATCGCAAGGTCGAGTAGCCATTGCTGCTTGCTATCTCCAATGCTAATTTTCTTGACTCGCACCGTTCATCTTCGCTTGTACACACTTTTGTAGCTGTTCTGAACATATTCCGCACAATGGCACGTTTAACAGCATTGGGGTGTGCAGACTTCGCGTGAAGCAAGATGTTCTTGGAGCTTTCCTTTCGGTACCATTTCACATGCATGATACCATTTGACAACTTTATCTGGGTGTTCAGATAGGAAAGCCACCCATCACGCGGCGTTTCTCGTGTAAGCCGAATGTACTGCGACTGTTCGTTCAGAATTTTAAAGCATTCGTCCATTTCAGACTGTGTTGATGTTACTACACAGCAGTCGTCAATGTAGCGGCAGTACATAGTTGGCAAGCGAGCGAGTACTGGTTCTTCTATTCGAGACATGAAACATATTGCGAGTACTGGCGCAAGTCGCTGACCCATGGCAAGTCCCCGAATCTGGGAAAAGTATTTTCCAGACCACTTAAATATGTTACACTTCAAACATTCTCGAATGAGGACCAATATGCGTGCTTTGCTGAGCCCAAAGGTGTTTATATACCGTGCATGTTTATCCAGCAGTTCTGACAGCGCCTGTAGAGCTGCGTCGTTCTGTACATTGGTGTACAACGATGTGACATCGAACGACTCCAGTACACAGTTTTGGTCAAACTTTGTGTTCTGCAGGTGCTGAAGAAACTGGTCTGTGTTGCACAAATGCGACGGTATTTTGGGGAGCAACTGGCTGACTGAAGTTGGCTATCAATTATGACGTTTGAGACGATGTTGAATTACCTCCTGCTAACCTTTACGTCCGAAGTTCGAAAGACACCTGCATCGCCTACTCTACCAGGAGCTCCTATGTCGAACGCTACTATGTTGTAATCGCAATCGCAGCATGCCAGCAGAATAATAGAATGAAACTTCTTATAGTTAAAATATGCACTACCACTATGAGCTGGCTTCTAAAAGCTATTTCTAGTTGGTCTTTTATTACACATGTCAGCCTTCATCATTTCACCTTGATTGGATGTGTTTACCGTCGATAAAACCAAGAGCATTTGGGTAGATATGCCTCGCCTGGGTCTTGTTCGCAATGCTCTCGAAGATTTCGCGCGTGAGTGCCGGGAAAGCCCGATGGAAAAGTCCTGAAGAAGGTATTTCCCTCCATGACTGCATAATTAGTGAACTCAGTCACCTTTTATTATAGCATCTGTAACCTCATCAACTACCGCTGACAGCGTCCTTTCACCGCATGCGAGCTCAGCCGAGAGAGACTGGTATGAGGACCCATGACCAGTATATCTAGTAAAATCACTTCTTAATGCCTTGTGCTTAGAACGAAATTCTTCATACCTTAGATACATGCATAGCCTTCGTTTTGCGCATATCGGTCCACGGTGATTACGAGGATGCGTTATCAGCGGAGCTAAACACTCGAAGAGCTCTTGGAACTCAGTAGGGTATAGACGCGTGTACCCGAGAAAAGACTTAGGAGAGGCCGCTGACAGATATTCGTCAAATATTCGGAAGCGCGTCTCCAGAAAAGGCTCATGCTCGGGTCTAACGTATGGCCTTGAACGAGACTCCTCATCGGCTGCCAGCACAAGTAGTTGAGAACAGGCCTGAAGCCACGTTGCCACAATGGCATGCGTTGATCCTTCCATTGCTCCGAATATATCTGCATAAATAAAGTCGAAGTTTTTATGTATGCAAGTATGTATGAGGGCATGCATGCATGTAAATAACACACAATCCTTGACAGAACAACTGCTAGGTTCGCCAGAAGACGTTAATGAATTCTGGAACATTAATCAACTGGTTATATTAGTGTCTACAGTGTTAATAGTATGTTATTATTACTATACAAACGACCGGAACCAGTTGGGAGCGCGAGCAAACAATTGCAAAACTCATGCCCCTGACGGGATCGAACCATCAAATGGAAGTCCCATCGTCGTACAACGAACCAACTACACCACAGCAGCTGGCAGGAATGTCGTCAAAGATGTATATGAACTCATGTTTTATTTGGACATAAGAGCTTCCCCTCTCTCCTCAGAATCCAAACAACTCGCCATTACAATTAACCATGCAAAATTAGGACGAAAAATGATATCCACCATAAATGACTTCTTTAATAAATGAAGAAGAAGCTAATTCACTCCTGTGCACGCCTAAGTGAAAAAACCAGCTTAGAAAAAAAAATAAAATAAAAAATTACGCGGGCGGCGGCTATCCGCTGACGCATGGCAGTTGATGCCGTGCGATGCCTCCGCTTCGACGCAAATGCGTGCGGCGCCCAATCGTCACTGCGGCAGGTCGATATCCACCGAATCAATCACCCGCAGGCAAGCACCGCACGTGCGGCAGCCAACTCTGCGCGCTACCTCTTGCGTGCGATCCGTCTTGGCAATGCCAAGGGTGCAGTCAGGTTTGTCTTCGTTGCGTAAAACTTGGCAAGCGCCAATTTTTCTTCCATCGTGAATATGAGTACTTCTGCATCACTTATTAATTGGTAAAACTTCGTTCCGTTTTCAAGATTCTCCATTGCAAGCAGAATGTTTTTCTGGGCGGTTTTAGACCTCTGTTCTGAGTAAAGATTTTCTGCGTTGTCAATTTCTGACTGAAGAGATTTTATTCGTTCTCTTATTTGCAAAAGGCATGAAGTCAATAAGTGCACATTTTCGCAGAGTTTGTCACTTTTTCCCTTTTCTCCATGTAGGCTTTCGATTTCTTCCCCGTGCGACGCATACTTTATTAGTAAGGTCCTGAGCGCAGTTGAACTCGCTGATATGGAATTCTCCAGAATGTGAATGGACATGTTGGTCTAGTCCAGTTTTCTTTTTTTTTTGGATCAACTGCTTTAGAGCCATTATTTTGCAGATTTTGACTGCTTTTGTGCCTATATTTGGCACTTTGGTTGATTTTCAGCTCAAAACTGAAATTGTGGCTGTATTTGAGCCAGTTGCTGTTTTAAGCAGAAATTTGGGACTGATATAACCCAAGGCCAGGCGCAGATGCTAACCTCTTGTGGCGTTGCTGGGAGCAATGCACGAATGAATTTAGGACACTTGGTCCCAAGGTTAGACTTAGTCGCTAACCTCTTGCGCAGTTGCTGGTAGCAAGGCGCGAATTTTTTAGGGCTCTTGGTCCCAAGGTTAGGCTTAGGTGCTAACCTCTTGCGCAGTTGCTGGTAGCAAGGCGCGAATCTTTAGGGATTTTTTTTCCCAAGGTTAGGCTTAGGTGCTAACCTCTTGTGCCGTTGTAGAGCAAGGCATGAATATACTCCTGGCCCCAAAGTTGTTACGCTTTGGCGCGGGAGATTTTATCGGCTTATTTGGCCGATGCACCAGAAAATGTGGTGGCTAACTAGGCGGTTGGGTGGCGCCTATGTTTAGGGATGGCTCCCTGTTCGTGTGTTGTACACGGGTTGGTCCGGATCTTTATTCGTCCGACCTGCACCTAACGGTGCTGTGGTAGAATGCTAACATAAAAGGGGCGTGGTAAAAGCATAGTACATGAAGTATCTGGGCGAGGCCCATAAACATATCACTGGGGTCATGAATAATGGGCAATACAGAAACATATTAGATACTACAGTCTACTTCTAAAGAGGGAAAAGCAATTTATCCACACGATTACTCAACTACTGTCACGTTTGTAACAGACTAAACAACTACCGGTAAAGCGAAATCCTATTGCAGAGAACTTTTTAAACCCTTTTTGATGATTATGAAATCACTGAGAACTACATGACGCGAAATTGCCGCATTCCTCAGTAGCACGGCCTGCCCGGCATGACTATCAAGTTTAAAAATATGGGCCGCGGCCTGCCCGGTGTCCACGAAGTGACCGAGGCCTCCCGGTATAACCGCGAAATTTAAAAATATGGGCCGGGGCCTGCCCGTTGCGAAACTCCGCCCAAAAACAAGGCGCTGGGGCCTGCCCGGTGAATTTGTCTGAGTTGGAACATGCTCTCTCCGCATCCATCGCTGAGGTGACACCGCATTTCTGCACTTTTCGAGAAGGATTGTACTATTGTCCAGTACCATTCCACACTGCTTGCCCCGTACCTGGGGAAATGAATTTCTTCATAAACTTGCGTGCCTGGGTAGTCGAGGGTGCTGTTAGCAAGCGTCACCCTCATTTCGCGTGATGTATCGAGATTTTGACAGTAATCCACATCCGTGGCTTCGGAATTTTGAAAAAAAAATTCTGCTTAAATATTGCATTGTAGGACTATTTGAGATGCTGAACATGAATTTCGTATCCATTCTGTAGCGCCCTCCTTGTAGGATTACGGCATGTATATGTAGACAAGGCATCCACGGAAGCCTTCCAAATTTTCCATACGGGTAATTTCAGACGCAGGTTGCGATTACCAATGTCACCTTGCATGACACTCACATTTTCCTGGTGAAGTCGACATTCTTCAGTTTTCTACAGCAACCTCGATGTAGGCCCACAAAAACGAAGTTACTGTACAAAGTAGGTACGATATTCGTGTTCAACACCTCAAATAATCCGTTTATGCCAGGTTCCACCAAGAATAGAATTCTTGGAAATTTTTGGGGCTTCGGATCTTGGTTAGTGCGGTTGCTTCAAGATTCAGCGTATTCTTAGTTGTTTTCTGCTTTGACTTCCAGTTTGATTCACTCTTTAGGCGCCTTGTTTTTTTTTTCATACACGTATACATTCATTTCATTCATTTTATCGTAAATGGCCATCTGCGATGCTCTTGAGATATGCGTACTGGTGAAATAGAGGAACCACGCACCATCATCATCATTAGTTTAGTTGCTGTTCGATGATGGATCGAGCCGCTTTATAATGACCACTCTTATTCGAGAACAGCCATTCTCAGCGGCTGTTGAGTCCTCTCTGCTGCAAAGCGTTTGCCACGGATGCTTTAGCTACTGCCGTAAAGAACAGCTCAAGTGTTGTTCTGGCTGTTCAGCGGTGTACTACTGCGGTGTTCAATGTCAAAGGAATGATTGGCCTGATCACTCGGTAAGATAAATAGCTTCTGTTTCAGTGAAAGCAGTTTGCGTAGAAGTCGCTGAAGAGCTACATTTTAGGCGGAATGTCGATGCTTGAAGAACTATTCTCCGCGTGTTCCGAGCTGTTTCGTTCGGCTTTTGGCTCGCTTCTATTGGAAGATGTCCACACATGGAAGTGACGTCGTTTCTTTCAATTCTAGATGTTGTTACGACTTGCTCGACAGTGAGTGTACATTCACGTCAATGGCAGCCAATGACAATTTTTGTTTCTTGAAAAATATCGGGATCCCACATATCAGCTACAGACTTGTTTGTGAGGCATCGTCCTATTCTGGATAATGATGATTGTCAGGGTGAAAATTGGCCATCTTCAGTTATGTATATCTAGTACAACCTTCGTGCAGCTGTTATTAGCCCATCACGCTACCTTCTTGACAGCTATCTCGTCGAGATTATTGGGCAGTGTCTTCTGCTACGTTTAGGGGCATAAGTTACTGTACAACGCTTGCTCAATTATTTCTCGGCTTGAAACATATGCTTTGTCCTGCTATTTTCTCTGCCGTATAGAGAAAAGTTTGAAGTACTCTAGGCGTAGAACCGATTTTTGCATAAGCTTTTGCTTTAAAGCAGTTGGCCTCAAACCACTTTTTTGAATAAAGAGGCGGGTTGTTACGAAAATTTTCCCTGCAAAATCTACGATTTCCTCTAGGTGGGCTTTAGTGATTATATACTAGGCTGGCGCAAAGTTTTGTTCGGATTTTTTCTAAACTCTATGCTTGTCCTCAGATGTAGCGTAAAATCTACTAATGGACTCGTGGAGCAAATTCTGCGCTACTTTGCCGTACATTTGAAAGATGGCCATTGCAATTATAGGCTGAGAAATAATCAAAAATTCACGGGCATCGCATTTTCCCTTTTCCCTTTTCCGCGTGATTTTACAATGGGACCACAAGCAATTTGGTGCCTGGCTTAAGTTCTACCCGTTTTAGAAGAAACATAGACAAGCACTCTTTGGAGCACTTCCTTTGCTTTTTCTTTTTGGGAATTCTTGCTAGACGATCCAATCCCTGCTGCTACCATGAAGCAGCAGCAACAAGTATGATTTGTGGCTACATATTATTTGGTGCAAAAAGTCGCTGTTGCTTTGCCAGAAGAACGCTCGAGGTGCCCAAAGGCTCATTTTCTGCCTGTCTAAATAGGCAAAAATGTGCTTCCAAGAGCTGCCTTAAATTTTGATGACTGCTGACAAACGATCCACCACCCTTAACATTTTTGAGGAATTTTGCAGCATGATTGCCACCTTTTCCAGTTCCAAGGGCTCTTGATTGGCAAGAAAAAGATCTCCAAACATGTATATATAAAAATGAGAGTCTCCGAATTTTCCGCTTTGTATTCCCCGTGCTCTGGGCATAGGACGCCAGCGAGGTTTCTAAATTTAAAATAAGTAATGGTCTGTACTAACTATTGGTTTACTAGTGACTTTTCCCGGAAGTACCCAGGCACTTCCATGGAAATTTTGAGAAAATGAGGAGGGATAAACTACGATTAACTCATATTCCATTGAGCTAACTTTTACCCAGTTTGCTTCCGAGAAAATTATTCGCCTAGAAAACAGGGTCACACTTTATGCGGTCTAAAAGCGAAATTAAAAATGTGGAAAATGGCTGCTGAAATTCATGTATAGGTCTGAGTTTTGGCCAGCTGTGACTCTCAAAATGCAGGATTTGGTTTTTTCGTTAGAGCAAATTTTGGAACCGCTCCGTTCTCTGCTCTGATGAACACCGATCTTGAATAGATTTTGCATAACGGTCTACTTGTCATAATCAGCAAGACGAGGCTATGCTTCATCCCACCCGGAACCGTTGCCAGTGCTGTTTTTTAGGTATTTTGTCCGGACTTTTCTTCAAGGCCGCCTCCTGACGTGCCAACTAGCTAAATGTTGCGTTTTCTTGTACTGAATTTCCAGCTTTGGCGTGGTTTTCTCGAGATGTTCCTTTCTTGAAAGTACTCGGAAAGGAAAATCTGGTTGTTGCTTTGCCTTCTTGATAGGAGCATTGTGGAAGGGATAGGTAATGGATAGAAAAAAAAGGTAGAGAATCTTTCTAGTTTGATGAAAGTAGCATGGGGATTAAGGTCTTTTGTAACCTTCATGTGCCCCCCCCCCATTTTTCAGGGTAGGTCACCAAATTTCTCAAAATTCTTTATAGAACACACTAGCTGCCGTACCGGGCTTCGCTCGGGTGTTTTACTACCTTGGCTACATTACACTGCTAAGGCCAATTGTCAAGTTGTTGCGAAATTAATTACCGTTTCGGGGTACGTACAAATAAACTTTTTTCTGCCGAGTTTGAGCAGCTCCAGCCCAACTTATGTGAGCTTTTGGCAGAGCTTTTCCTCCCCTTCCGAATGCTGCTTGAATATTCCGGTTAGCTCTTTCCTGAGGGTTTTTATGAAGTCGCGAACAAATGATGAGCTAGTGCGATTTTCGGGTGATTGTAGATAATGACTTCAAACCCGATCATTCTTTGTCGGAGGTGAGTGCTATTCTTGCTTTTGTTTTGGCTTGGAATCGCCTTCCCAATGGGCAGTGAGCTATTCGGTCGCGAATTTTTCTTCCGTCGAATTTGATCCCCAAAACAACCATGGTTGTGACCACATGTTGCTCCATGACGATCAAGCGTTGAGAACAGTCGTGGAACCTAAACCGGGTCCAACCACTTGGACGTTGAGGGCAGGGATGGAGGCTCACTATACTACAGGTTCAAAACATTTGACTTCAATCGACATGGCAAGAAAGGTGCTGAAGCATACACCCCACGATCTGACAAATGACAAGCGTCTCACCCGCTGTGACATCCTCTCTAACTTAATTTTTCGCCCCAAACACTACCCATTTCTAGAAGGCGTAATAGCTACAGAAGGAGCTCTGTTCCTGAACTATAAGAAGAAGGGTGAATTTGTATCAGTGGACTCGTCCTCCCTTCTCTGAGTTTCCCAAAACCAGATCTTCACCTCAGGGAGGTTGTGTCAGGAATCTGGTGATGCTGTAAGAGTATGATCCACTGCAGCCTTCTCCAGCCTAGTCAATCATGGACAGCAGAAATCTGATTGACTAGGCTGACATTGTAATTTCATGTTACTTTCCTCAAAACTACTATAGATGTGGGCGGCAGTGGTGAACAAAAGCTGGTTTTCCCCTGCTCCAGGGTAGCGTGAAGTCTCACATTCCAAAATTAGCCCGGCAAAAACTGATGCAGTAAAGCATCGAGGTTCTCACTCAATGCCCTCATTCCTCAGATCATTACCTTACTGCATATTTTTTTTTTCAGAGCTCCAGATGCAATCCTGCGACAGCGGCAGATTGCTGATCTTGAGCATGCTGAAATCGCCTTCCAAAAGTTTCCGAATCCTTGTGACCTCAGCTTTAGTTGCAGAAGCATGCAATCCTAGCTATATTGTCGAGGAGGGCCTAGCGAATTGAACGGTTGCTAAACTGATGAAAAAATTTGTGTTTGAGCCGAGTTACAACACTGAACTGAAGGGCCCATTTCGGCAATTAACTTCGCAGCAACCTAATATAACTCTGATAACCTCTCGTGACAAATTGAGGGATAAATAGTCATCAATCCACTTATTTCTTTTATTATTCAGCGTATTGAGGAACCCCAGAAGACATGTCTCCACCGACCCCTGGACAAAAATAACGAAAAATCAATAAAGTCGGTATAATCGATAAATCAATCGATAATCCCAGGTGCAATGTAGCCTGTAACCTCCGCCGGCCCCTGGAGAGTACATGCAAAATTTGGTCCGGATAGGTTCACCCTCCACTATTTCTATATGTAACATACAAACACACAAACTTTCACTTTTATTTATACAGATAAGCATCCTCAACGTGATGAAGACCTCAGTTTCTCTCTCTCTCTCTCCCTCTCTCTGTCTCTCTCTCCGCCTCTCTCTATCTATCTCCCTTTCTTTCTTTCCCTACGTTAGCATCGTGAAAAAAAGCACAAATAGACATCATATTGCCCACAAAAAAGAATTACTCCTTATTTTTTCCATTTAGAGAGTATCCTACACATTCTGCTTGTAGACTGCCAGGAACTGGTCAAGTCATCGAGGCACATGGAGTATTTTTCCTCTCTTTTCAACATACTGGTGGAGTACATGAACGGGACTGACGTCGCAAGTGGTAAGCAAGCGATGTTCTCAGCGTACGGAAAGGTGAATTGGCTTCGCAAGTTTAAGATGACTACAAGATAGCTCACTTACCTCGGAACCGTTCAACTAAGACTTTACAGAATACTGTGCTGGAAATCATAGGTTCAGTTAGCATTTGCGCAATCTCCGTAGTTTTCGAAAATATTTATGTATGACTCGTAATAGGTTGTTTCGTGTAGTACAAGTCCTTACTATGTGGACACAACCGGGCCGATGGTAAAATTTCGACATGGCATGCAACTCCCTCCCCCCCCCTCTCAGTCGCCAAGAATAAGATCCCTGCTCCTTTTGCAAACAAATTGTTGCTTTGATCAATGACCAAAGGCTAGTTTTTCAATTTTTACATATGTAGTTGAAAGATCCACTCCGACATGTACCAGTATTTGACCCCCCCCCACTGTGGCCAAATTTTTTTTTTGCAAAACGTGAGGCACGAGTGCAAATGCGAGGGCCACGCACGGTCCTTTACGTCTGCTCTCAGGCATACGCAGCAAATTTGGGTCAGCTTAGGTTTCACTGGCTGGACTAGCCTGGTAAATGCCTTGTAGACAGCCGGGCCTCGGCCGGTTTACTCAGACACTCGGAGCGGGCGGCCCGCACACCCATCTGTGAAGGCAGGCCCAGCAGCGGCCCTATTTTGTGGGCGTGGCTCATTACAGGCCGGGCAGCGGCCCTTAAATTTTAGCGGCCCACCCTGTCGCCCATAAAAACTTGGCAGCGTCGCGAACGGGACGCCGCCGTTGCGCGAGATCGCGCATGCAATATCTATTCTTTTCGCTTATAAGTATTTATTTCCGTTTTGTTCGTTGCTTATTTTGTATTGGCATGTGCTTAAATTGTTTCCTAATCGATAAAAGTGTTTGGATATTGTGAGTTTTCATCGTATGTGTCTAAATACATACTTTCAGATGATACTTCATTACTTTCAAATCTCCTTCTACTTCATTGCGGAAAACTTTTGAGTTTTATATCATGGAGGACTAGAAGACCGCCCAAGGAAGATGTACTCACTGCAGTCAAATGCGATGAAAAAGTGAAAGTTGTGCGAATCTGTAGGTCATAAAGGCATAAGTTCTAAGTTTCTCAATCACCATCTCTAGTGAAAAGCATAAACTGTTTCATTATAGAATTCTGCTTGAAGAAGGTATTTATCTCACATTTGGGACGCAGCATTCGACAAGGATAATCTCACGTTTAGATTCTAATACCGGCTCCTGGAACGAGATCTTGAAGTGCATAAGATTACATTTATCTTCTTCTCCTCTGACTGATTATGTTCAGAATTCATCCTCATTCTATAAAAAGGAAACAAAATACCAGTGCGCTGCCATGTTCATCTTACTGAAAGACCATATTATTTGAGTAGAGACTATTTCTACATATTTAATTTGGCTCCTTGGCAAATGCCAACGCTGGCAGCGCTCATCGCTGGACCCATCTACTCTGGAACGCTGCGGTCTTTCGAACACTGTGTTGGGGAAGAGTTTGGAATAGGTTGCTGGTACAGTTGAATAACTTTCCGTCGTCTGCCACTGCTCCATTATTCTGTCAGAGTTCTATTCCTGTCTTTATCGCATTGTGGGCATTCCGACTAAGTACCTGACTGAACTTGAGCGTACTAAAATCTAGGATCTGTGCTGAAAATCCTAGAACAAATTAGCAAATGCAAACGCATGGCACCAAGTCGGAATGCCCACAATGCGATAAAGACAAGAGTAGAACACTGACAGATAATACAGCATTGGTAGGGGACGGAAAGTTGCTCAACTTCACCAGCAATATTCCAAACTCTTCCCCAACACAGTGTTCGAAGGATCGCAGCGTTCCTGAGTAGACGGGTCCAGCGATGAGCGCTGCCAGCCTTGGCATTCGTCAAGGAGCCGAATTAAATATGTAGGAATAGTCTCTGCTTATTATTTGTGTTGCCTTTTTATTCAAAGAGATTGTGAGTTTTGTATTTAACGTTGCAGGCAACACTGTTTTCCCTAATGTACTTATTGTTCTAGAAGTCATAGTTATTTTATATAATTTGAATATTATATTATATTGAGGCTATGTATATCTTTACAGAATACAGTAGGTAATTTGTACGTTTATTTTTATGTGTAGCGGTCCTATGTAAATTTTTTCTATAATAAAAAGTCTTATTTCACTGGAGTAGAGCATTAACGACAACAAATAATTGATAATACAGAGCCTCAAGGTCAACTGTATCCCCATAGGGCACTCCGGAGGCACAAAGGTGATCGAATGATAATTCTTCAGGCTCACCCGCCTGCCATCTCAGGCCGGGCCTGTCGGGTGCGTTGCACTAGGCGACAACGTGGGGCGTATCTCGGACGAGACCTGCAAAACTCTGTCATCTCTGCACTCTGCAGAGTGGCGGTAAGTGCTCGCTGAGATGGTTCTCGCACCTCTCTCGCACCTTTAATTAATTACTGGTACATTGGAGCTGTCTAGGTCGACGTCAGGAATGTTGAGGTCAACCGTTCGCATATCGATCATTTCCTATGCGTAGTTTTTATAGCAAAAAAGGAGGAAATGCTCGTCAGTGAAGTTATTTGTTTTTTCTCTCTTTTTGAACCCGTGAGGGCACAGTTCCATTATGTGAGCAGCAGTGGCGGACGCAGAAAGTAGACGGGAAGGGGGGGGGGGGCGTGGGAAAAAAGTGGGGTCTCCGCCACTTTGGGGACGCAGATGGAAAATAAAATTAATGAAAATATTAATTATAATAATAAATAGTAAATAAAAATTATATTAAAAATAATAATAAAAATAAACAATTAAAAATAAAATAACACAAGATTTTTATTTGTATTGTAAAGTGATTTCGAAAATTTGGCAACCCATTCGCGGGGGGGGGGGGGCGCCCCTCCTGCCTCCGTAACTGGTGAGCAGCGTTTCTACCTATGTTAGCCTAATTCAGGATGAGTAACAACACGCGTTAGCATGTTCTGCCTTGAAGTCTGATACAATGGGAAGGTAGTTTCCGAATGTTTTTGCGGGACAGTGCTCAAGCGCTCAGCATTAGGCGGATTCAGAGTGGGGGAACATTAAGTTCTACGATCTACAGGCTGCTTGAAGCCGACACGGCAGTGGTTTTAGAGAAGAGCAATAAACAAACAACGATAAAAAGGTTACATTAGATATAAATGAAAACAAAAGTAGAAGTTATTGTTGGAGAAGTTGAAAAGTCTCCATTTCTTCATTTCGTAACTGATATTAGTATAACAGAACAGTGCAGAGCAGTGCTCTTTCAGAAACAAAACGCGTATTGCTACCCGTCCTGTATTATGCTAACATCGGTAGAAACCTAAAATGCTAGCATTTTTGACTGAATTTTTATATTCCGGACTTGCATAATGCATACAGCCGTACGCAAAATGACTTTTTGAAAATTCCGTGAAACGTGGATAACTGAACCGAAATTGAGGTTGCCAATCAATCCATCGGTCGCTTTCATTTCCTGGTTTGGATGGGCTGCGTGACAAGAGGTACGCTGCTGGTCTGTGATTGGTCGATTCATTTGCGCGTCGCGGCTGCAACCTTCGAGGGTACGAGCAGTTCTGCGTGGATATGGGCAACTTTTTCGAGCTTGAGTGGGGCAGATTAGTGTCATCGGAACCTACAAATTGTGAAGAGGTGGCCACCGATGTCATTTAGTGCGTAGAATTTGAAGAAACACCCCGAACTTGAAAGGCGCATGCGTGCGGCGCGGTCGCGTCGTGGCGTACGTCTTGACCCCCACCCGTTTGGATGAGAGGTTCTGCATATGATCAATATATAGCCCAGATTTGACACAATTAGAATGCTCTTTGTTCCCATCGATGGCACATTTGTTAGAAGAGAAAAAGCTTCAAAACATTAAGAAAGCCAAAATTTGCATGGGTCGCTATTTCGACACGCTGCGTACCAAAAAGCCTTGCCTCTCCATAAATGAGTTATTTCCACTAGTTAACTAATTTTGGCAAGGTAGCCATAGAACTAATAGGAATACGCTGGCTTTGCTATTCTCAGTATGACCCGGTCGATGGTGGCAACACTTGCGGACATATCACATTCCCACGGCCAGGTTGGTATGCATCGACGCTGGAGCTGGCAGGATGCCAGCAACGTCTGCGTCTATGCTGCTGCCATCGAGGTATCTCGTACGGGAACGCCCCCCTTTGTCGCCTAGTGCTTGCCGTCCGGGCCTGTCACCCATTCGCGGCCGGCCCGCGGCTGCTATGTTTGCCCGGCCGCTAATGGTAGCGCGGGTGGCCCGCTACGAGTGTCTGAGTAGGTTGGTCTGGCAGTTGCTTTGTCGGCAGCCGGACCTGCTCCTGCTGGGAATGACGATAGCCTAATTGTAACCCACCCAACGATTGCCTATTCGGCATAAACACAACATCAAGTTACGTACATAAGTGGGTATGGATGCGCACGGATTTCCTCGCAAGTGTTCGCCTAGTTTGAGGAGGGAACGGATCCAATTAGTTCTCCTAGAACTTCATCACCACTTGGCGGCATCGAGCAAGTTGTTCGTTTTCAAAGGTCCCCTTATGGGAGTACCTGTCACAACTGTTTGCGAATATTTATTCGATGACAGCCTTACCACTTACGGCTTACGGTATTTAAAATGTAAAGATCTGAAGTTTTAGCTCGTCACTAATGCATTTTCGATCACAGATAGCACCGGTAAAACACTAGGAACAGGATTATATCTAGGGTAATTGCTCAAGTTGAATTCTTCCAGTTTGTCTTAAAATTATTTCATTTTTCTCAGGATATCTGCTCAAGACCATTCATGCACGCCCGACGCGTTTGTGCGCTTTGAAGGTGCAACTGCTGTTATGAGTTCTCCAGATGTAGGAAGGAAGTACGATAGGAATGTATGTTTGTATTATACTGCACTCCAACACTTTATGCACAAACAATCAAATGTGAATGCAGTGGGTGTGAAATTGTGCAACACCGTACTTCTGTGCTGCCAATACTCCTTTCTACTGAAAGTAAGCTTAATCACTAAGCCATTCTCGAAAAATATGCCGTAACATAATAAGAACCGATGGCTTAGATGAGGAAGTGGTGGTATTTTCGAGGATGGCTCCACCCTGAAGCAGAAGGGCGAGTGTTTCTGAAGCACGACGCTACACGCCTGGATGTGGCGGATTCCAGATTCCAGCTTCTTCGTGAACTGCACGAATGTCCCCACCTTTTTCTCAAACCACTGAGTCTTGACTGAGGGAGCACAAAAAAGGAGTTCGCATCCATTCCTTTCAGTTTGTGTTTCATCATTTGGGTCAAGTCTTGCCCGCTGACGGCCAGGTTCGGTCCCACCTCGACATACGCAGGCTTCCATCCTCTTTCATAGGAAGGCTGCAAGATTCAATTCAAGTTATGAAATGTTGCCTTGTACATTCTACCACTTCTGTACGTCACGTAATAATCGTATGAGTAATTAGATGCCTCTACAACTCTGAATTGAACTCGAAGGCCTGTAACTTGCAAAGAGGAACTGATTAACGCCAGAACTATCTTTTGTCCTTCACTGTTTCGATGCAGTGAATTTCGCTAGAACTTCATTGAGAATCTATACATGTTTCCAGCTCACGATATCGTACGTTGATCTGATGGGTCTCACGGAAGAGCGGAACAAAATTCTTCGGGATCAATTCTGTTTCCTTTGTACTTGCTCGGCATGTATAAGCAAAGCACAGGTTTGTATAGCTTTCTGTTGAATTTCTGCACTTTAGATGAAACTCAGGAGATTTAGAAAAAATGTTTTGCATGGGATAAAACCGTGTTCTGCATCGGATTGAAAGATGCGAATCCCACGAATAAGTCATGCACATTCATGCAGATCCCATGCAAATCCCATGCAGAACAAGGTTTGAGAACCGGGTCTTGCATGGGTTCTGCATTGGTTTTGCATGAGGTAACGTGGGTATTGTATGGGTTTGTGATGACCAGTTCGCGTCCTGGAGTGGGGGAGGGGGTATGGGGAGTGGCTCCCACGCACCTCAAGAACAAAAATGCTGCGCTGTCGTCGCACTCCTTGCAACTTCACCGAATTGCGCACTTATAACTCCTCTTTCAGCTCATTTTTGATCGGGCCAACTTCTGCTGGATGTCCGACTGAGGTGCATCGTACATTAAGCTGGTGAATGTTCCCTATGTTAAAATGCAATAATTTCATATTTCAGAGAAACCTGCAAATTTCTGGCATAATGATGGAGATCGCAATGAGTAAATTTTTATCATACATAAAGCACTCCTGATTGTGAAAAAACAATGGAAATAATAAATGAAAAATCTAAATAACCGGTTTCTTCACAAATCGATGCAAAGCCCATACACACCTATGCAAATCCCGGTTTAATCCGGTGCAAAACCCGGTTTTTTTTTCAATCAATAATTTTCAGCATTGCTTAAATCGATGCAAAACCCATGCATACCCATTCAGAACCCATGCGTCTCCAAATCCGATGCAAATCCCATGCAAAACCCGCGAAAACCCCACGATTTTCTCAAAGTCATGCAAAACCCATGCATACCGATGCAAAACACGGTTTTTAGATTTCCTGAGAACCTACATATAGAGATAAATTGAATCTGGCTGTAAAGGGCCTTCGTAGATGTGGCAAACTATGGCATCTCGAAATCAGTGTATGTAGTGGGTCGATACTAGTTAAATATTTTATCAATAACTCACAGGAGTTGTCATCTCATTTCGGGCCTCTAGTCTGCTATAGTCTATTTCTTTGCACCTGAAAGAAATGAAATTGCTCCCTGAAACTTTCTGAATGTTTTCTTCTTCAGCTGATATATTGCGTTGTTTCGTATCTGATCTCTTTTATATTCACACAATTTCAATTCCCTTGCCTTTATGCAGCGCAAAGTAAAGTACAGTATGAAGGAAGAATATAATAAGAAGTTACGTTTATATTCAGGATGAGTGGAAGAGGTCGGTCAGTACTAGCTGCTGTGACGGTGGTTTCTGCTTAGTTGATCCTAATGCTGATTGGGAGACGTCTCCACCGTTGTGCGTCCTTTGCAAAAAGCAAGTAGATATGGATCTGAATCAGGTACAGTTCAGTGTATTCGAGTCATTGCTGTTACTCGGTTTTCTTTTTCAAAGGCTGTCCAAGAGGAGTCGCTGGGGAAGTGGGTGCCTTCTTCTGGAAAAAGCCTGTCAAGAATTACCAACATTACAGTTTTGTTGAAAATTAGGTGAACGTCTGCGTTTCGTTTGTTTCTCCTTCTCCACTATTACTAGTGGCTTTTTACGTAATTTTCATGTCCTACAGATTATATGATGTCCTAAAATATTAACCCATTGACGACCGCGCGCATTTTCGCGTGTCTGGCGCGTGGGACCAACGCCCATTTCAGGAGCGCGGCGCCTGCATAGTTCCACGCCGTTGTGGTAAGATAATTTAGACTAAAACACGAAGTTTTGTGGGAATAATCTGAAATCTAGAACTGGAAGCTTACTAGTGTCATTGGACTGAAAAACCTGAGAATCTAAACGGTTATCACTTTTATTTAACTGCAAAACAAGTTTGTTAAAGGTATTTTGAGTGCTATGAAGAAGTTTCCAGAGAGTATGCACGTTTTTATTCTTCTAGCGTGAAGAGTAATGAAGTGCAAGATGCAGTGAATGCGTTTTTGTGTAGAAAATATGTCTCTTGTACAGATTATTCCTGACCACTGCACAAGAAATGTAATGCGATCTTCCTCGATTTTAAAATCCCATCCTTTCCATGGTGTTTGGCACAGCAAAAAAAAAGATTTTTTTCTTGAACCACAATTATATGACCATTGTTTCGATGTGTTTTACTCATTTCATATGGAAATACTGCAAAATAGCCCGAAAGTAAGGGTCAGAAGTTGATAATAACACTGCCGCTATAGTCCTCGAGGACTGTACCACCTCGCGTCGCCGTCGCCGGCGACTGTGACACCGATACGCATCGATTGTGGGCGGAGCGGCGGCGGCGGCCGCCGTCGCCGGCGACTGGCGATCGCCAGCATCGGCGGCCGCCAATGTTGACGACTGTGACGTCGGTGCGTATCGATTGGTCGCCAACATTGGCGATCAGCGGCCGCCAATGTTGGCGACTGCGGCGCCTGTGCGTATCGATTGTGAGGGGTCGCCAACATTGGCGGCCGCTGTTACCGGCGACGGCGACGCAAGGTGCTATACTCCTCGAGGAGTATAGCGGCTACCTAAGGGCGCGGCTCACCGGTGAGCCGCACGGTCCCATGCGACCAAAAAAGCGCGGCTCACCGGTGAGCCACGCGGTCGTCAATGGGTTAACTATTGGATCTAGAGATGAGCGGAAATATGTAATGTTCGGAAAATTGGAACTTGGATTTCAAAAGAGCACACTGTAGTGTCAGAATTAAGGGAATGTGATATCGCAGTATGTACGGAATATGGCTACGTGCCTGGTTAGAGAAAGGGGCATTTATAGTTTGTAGCGTTTCGGCGTCATTAAGTTGATTAACGATTGTTTTAGGGGAAAATTAAAAAAAAACACTATTTGTATCCATTTCACTATAGAATGCTTGCTTAGCAGTTGATGCGGTGATGCTCTATCATAGGACAACCATTATACACACCATGATAGCCTCCCCTGCGAAAAAAATTGATCCCGCGGTTTAGATCCTGTAATTCATTTGCAAAACTTTCAATCAAACGACTGCGTAGCCGTATATTTCTGACTCGGATTTTTTTCTCATTAGCATCGCATCCCACATGTGCGCCGTTCCTCCCCAGGTGGTACGACTATGCTATTCTTTCTGCGTCTGAGAAAGCCATGAACGTTACCATGCCAAACTTCAGTTAGCTACACAGGTTTCGATTTTGTTTTCTGGGCTCGCACACAATCCACTTTTTCCACGCAGATTAAAGCGCTCTAGAGGATTTGCTGGTACGGTTCGGTATTATGCCGTCTTATCAAGATTTGTCCGCGGATATGAGTGAGAATTTACCAAAGTGAAATTACTCAGACAAACCCTCGCTTATCGCGCACGCCTGTTTGAGGTCTCCGCGAGAAGCGACATCAGTGCTTCGCTTCGCCGGGAGCAGAAGGAAATAGTACAGTTTTGAAGACGCAGGTCGGTAAAGTCGCTCGCTTCTGCCGGAGCAGAATCTCGCTAGGCGCGGAGCAGACGAGGGACGATTTTCGAAGGACGCAGACGACAGAAGACGCTCGCTCGGCGCGCGCGAGAACACATCTTCACCAGCAAGAAATACGAAGCAACATCAGTGGGACTCCGCCGGTCAGAGGGGCGAAAAGGTTCGGTTGTTGAGGGCGGCAAGCCAATCTTTTCCACCCGCTACAGCACATCCAATGATGGAGAGGTCGGAGCGGCCATTTTTGTAAAGATGGTCATACACCATCAGTACATCTATGAGGTGGATCCTTGTCGCTCAACGTTCAACACCTGAGTATCATTCGGTATTGACCGGTTGTGACCTCGTCGCTGGGCGCGCACAGCGATCTCGCAAGGCGCGCGCAACAAGCTCGCTGGGCGCGCGCCCCAATCTCGCTTCTACCGGGTCCTTACCTGTGCGGCCAGCGAGATTGTCGCGCGCGCCCAGCGAGGGTTTGTCTCAGTAACTAATACAGCTGAAGAGTAGCGCAGTGGACGTTGTTTGTCCAGTAGCTGAGTGGCAGTGTTTGAATAAGAAGTTTTCAGAGTAATATGCAGGAGGGAAGGTAACACACTACCTCTTTCTATGATTAATTCTTCCTGCGAAAGCTTTGGATTCTTTGCAAGTTTTTTTTATTCCAGTCTCACACAATTTTTATTGCTCTGGAATGATCCAGTTTCGCCTAAAAATGTCTAAAGTTTTTAGAGAACACACAGAGAACTCCAAACGGACGCGGACAAGAGTCGGGACCGCGGTGCGGCTCTCTTGGGCAGAGTCACGGGAGCTCGGCATAATGTGCGCCTGCGTCTCTGCCCAAGAGAGCCGAGCAGCGGTCTCGACTCTTGTCTGCGTACGTTTGGAGTTTCCTATAGGTTAGGCTGTATTTTCCATACATTTTCGTTTCTGAACTTTCACTTCATACTCCTACCAGAATATTATGAATCACAAATTTAGGCACTTGAACACAATGCCAGTGCTAAAGTGGAGCTCGAAGACAAGGCAGGAGTCGGTGCCAGATCACGTAGGTTTTCACTTTCTGTTTTTTTTTTTTCGGGCTGTGATCAGCTTGAACCCATAAGCAAAACTGCACCAGCGGTAGCAACGAGTCCCTCCAGGTAATTTCTTCGCCGAATAGGGTCGAGAAAGCGATCGGGTTAACCGAAGTTTGGCTTTGACTTGCTGGGCGACTTTGCAGAGTTTTCAAGAAAAAAAAGCATAGGAACTGTCCTCGATTGCCTATTTCCTTCCCTCTCATCTCCGGGCAAATTTCGCCTGTTCGTTCATAAAGCATAAATGTTAGACTAACCTGTTTGATTGACGTTTCCCTTCAATGTGCCACGAACTCATTCTACCCTAATTCTATGTTTTGATGTAGAAATAGTTGGCAATATCACTTTGATCCCCCATCCCATTTGGATGGATCGCTTTCGAGCCTCCTATGGACGTGAAATTGGGTTCCCACGAAGGTGCCATGTTCAAGAACTGCTCCGATTTTCACTGCATTACATCAGATTTCCCGTTCGGTATTCTGCTTCCGTTTTTGTGTGCGGGGTCAGGCCCCAGCACAGGTCTTCCCGGGGGCAAACTGGGCTTCGTAAAAGGGTCAAAAAAAAAAACAGGAGGCTTCGTACTGGGGTCCGGAAAAAATTGTGGTTTTGTTACTTCTAAGGAAGGCATCACATTCATCAGGCGAGATAGGAGGATTAAATAAGTTAAGTGACCGATTCATCAAGTGCAGAGAAGCTGCTCTTGCTTTGAGCGGCGCAATAGGGGCGACTGAGGTCGAAAAACGGCTTGTAGGGAGGCTGCTCGTGCTTTGAGTGGTCAGACGAGTGTCCTGTCCAGTATTTCGATTGGAGCACATATTCTGCAGACACCGTAGGATTCTAAGGATTCCGGCGCAGTCTACACGCAACCAAATGACATGATATCTTCACTAACAAAAGAACTAAGGGACTACCACAGGTGTTCGAACGGACGACCAAAACTTATGCACCGCACGAAACGTATACACGAAAAACGCTTTTTCCGGAAATTTCATGGAGCTGCTGTGAAGTCCAGACTTTAGGATTGGGCTTGAAAATTGGAGTTTGGGGAGGTCTGAGAGGGCACTAGAAATGTATGCTCAGTATTGCCGGAACCAATGTACGGCGGGGAAGACCTCAGATCTCCCTCCAGGTCTCCCAGGTCGATCTAAGTCACTTTCTTAGTTTACATAATTTTTGGGCTTCCTCGTAATGCACTCTTTCTGCAGGGTCCGCTTCATCATTCAAGCGCCTGATGGATGCGATCCATGAAGTGTGGAATTCCTAGGAGTTCTTGGAGTGTTGCTAACTAGCGGTAATTTGACACTCAGCATACATAGGGAGTTCACATAGGTTTCGGTGATTTTTAGCAACCCCCTTAGTTCTACTGCTATTAGAGATTGCAATTCCGTTGCGTTCACGCTGCGCAGGAATCCTTGGAATCCCATGGAGTCCAAGCCCGTAGAATATGTGCTCCAATCGAACGACGCTGGGGACTAGTTTCAACGCGTTTTGTTATGTAAATCACGTTCAAATGTACCCTGTGGGTAACGTTCAAATGAACGTCCAGAATTGTAAATCACTCTAATGTTTGCTCGTAGCGTCCCTGATGTAATCTGCCCGAAATCTCTGTTTTTTTTTTCATTTTCGAACATGTCCTGCTTTCTCCGACATCTTTTAGGGTTATTTATAAGAATCATTTATGACATGTTCCATTGACCGTTTCAAGGGCAATTTCTAGATTAATTTATACTAGCTACGTGCTCAGACGCACGCATTAATTTGCGAAGGATTGTACACATACGGCCGCCTCGAGGCCGTAAATGCGTGCCCCTGAGCTGAGTCAGAGAAGCCACTGTCTCCCTGACTGACATTGTTAAAATCCACCGTATGCGCGCACGTGCTGGAACCCGACTGGTCCGGATCCCTCCTGGCGTGGAGAAAATGCCTTTGTTTCACTAGCATTCTACTATTGTACCTTCATATTATTCAACCACTCACTAGTATTCAACTACTAGGCAGTACTTGGTTGTTTTTGTCCCAGAAATACCAAAATCAAATTTTTTCCCAAATTACGCCTCTAGGAGTTTTTTGATGTGCTGATCACGAGAATCATATTCATTTCGTATCACGAGGATATTTTGTAGTGTTATGATAGGGTCTCTATTACGAAGCGGAACACTGCTAATTTTGTAAGGAAATGGACAGTATCTTGCAAATTAAAGTTGGTGCTCGTGATACTCACATGAAATAAACCGTTTCAAAGTATTTTATGGGGTGTCGTTCTCACCATACAGCAACTACAGCCCTACAAATACTAGGTTACTATGCAAAATGAGTTTGATTGTCGTGATCAGCGCATCGAATAACCCCCTTAGCCAAAGTTTGGACGAAAACTGTGACTTCGACATCTTTGGGGCAGAACTAGTAGTGACTATTATTTGAATACTAGTGAGTGGTAGAAGAATATAAGGGCAGAATAGTAGAATAGTAATGAAAAGAAGCCATTGCTTCAGCGCCAGGAGGGATACGGTCCAGCCGGGTTCCAGCAATGTGCGCGCATACGGTGGATTTTAATAATGTCAGTCAGGGAGACAGTGGCTTCTCTGAGTCAGCGGTACCGGAACCGTCAGAATTAACAACGGTCGGTAGTGGTGGAAGACAAAGAATTTCGAACGTCAACTCCTTCATCCTATTGCCTGATTCCTCTAAAACGCATGACTACTTGATTGCCAAAAGCTAAATCATATGGAATCCTGAACAGACCAAGATGAAATTTGACCAAAAAGTCTTCTGCATGCAAATCACCGCTCATCGCACAGAAGTGTACTAAATTGGGAAGTACGACTTTATTGAAGAGGACAAAGTCGGTGATATATTTTATCGTGCTACCGACGGAAGATAAGCGGCATCCGATGAAAAATGAAAACTATTTGACCCGCTGTTCACTGATGTATCCATCAAGACGTTATTGCGCTCACCCCGTTAACAAGTGTGCTGGAACGAGTGAGACTCAACCAGTTGAGTAGTATCCCTGAGAAGCATTCATGATTAACCAATCTCTATACATTAAAAGCATACGTGCCAAAAATATACAAGTGTTCTGCACACAGAAGAAAACAGTTCTCTCCGCAAATTTATTGAGGTAGGTTCTTTCAGGAATGATAATAAGCAAATTACAGGGCTTTTTGAATGCCAGACAGTTTAAAAACGGCGACTATCAAGTTAGAACGTGTGCGACTTCTATTAAGTTGGTGCAAAAATAATGCGCGTTTTTCCCTGAATCATCTTCGGTGCAGAAAACACCCGGTGTTTCTAATCATCGGTATGAGAAGTTGCACATGGTTTTGTATCAAATTTCATGGCCCTTTCAAATACCTCATGCATTTCGAGCGAAGTTCATGTTTTCGGCCAAGTTTTAGTTGCGGATCGAAAGGCGCTCAGAACACCACCATAGTTTTGGCGAAGGGAATGTGAGCGAATGCATCCCGCCGAGCTGCTCCCGGATTTTTCGGCTTGGTGTGTCTTGCTTAGAAAGTAAGGATTGTCGCATAGGTCTTCCTGGGGTTTGCGACCCCCAACTGATGAAAATTATCAAACAGCACCCATCCGAGACAACATCTTTGGTTTTGCAGAACATTGCCGGTAATTGCTGTCAGACCATCGCTTCCTTCGGTAAAAATGGGAGGATGAAAACGCTCGACAAGTTGATGTCGCGCATACTGAATGAGTACCACATTGATCCTCGTTGAGAGGTCTGCTTCGCGCCTTTGTAGTGAAAGAATTGCGACCAAACAGTCGGCCGCTTAGTAGTTAAATATGAAATGTAGACCCTCCTCGACAAAATGAGGTGCCTTGCTCAACAGTTGGACGAGGAACATGCACCGAAACTCCCAGAAAACGAAGGAACACCAAAATAATGTCACGGCGACTTTGTGGTGAACTGCTGCCAAAATTGCTCTTGCAGCTCATTCATTCTTCCTAAACTGGTAAATGGTTTCAAAGCGTAGATGAAATAAATTAGAAACTTCACGGTGTGACCCCAGCGTTGCTCAATAAAATGGATTCTTCACTCTTACACGGTACCGTCCAGGCACACACTGCACGACAGATTCTTCACAGGTTCGAGCAACTAAGCTAGGAAGCTCGGACTCCTACATCATAATCAGCAAGCTTCTCGCTCACCGAATACCGCTTCCCCGAGAACCTGGACGACTTCCTCCGGGAGAATTTTCTCGAAGCCTAAAGTGATACCAAAACTGCCCTCCGGAAGTTTGTCGATTCTAGAAGGTCCTGTTAGAATAGCACGCTAGTCGGAAAATATTTTTCTTATTGCTAAAGATTTGCGGATTACAAAAGTTTTAAGCTTATTGAAAAAGATCGATTTTGAAAGGAGTTATGAGGTTCGGAATCAAAGGCATGAAAACGCGCATTATTTTTGCACCAACCTAATAGTAAATGTTCTCAAATCGTGAGAGACCACCAATTCTGTGAGTAAAACGTGGCTTTTGGAAACTCGTTCAGCCCCAGTTTACAAGGCAAAACTCGTCCAAAAGTGATTTCACAGGGGATTTCCTCGAATTTTGGGTCTTAGAGATTTTCTACGTCACTGGCTTCATTTGCATTTCCCATGAGCTCCGCTTTAGATATGTTAGAGGGTGGAGCCTGTACTACTAAACAGGTAGAAATAGAGTGTTTGAAATTCGTTCCTGAAGAATCTTGAAAAAAATCAAAATCAAAGTGGTCGAATTGCGATAAACACCTTCAGAAGTATCCCCCTTATTCGTTGTTGGTTGTTTATGGCTGCTTCGGAATAATGGTATGCTAGCCACTTTTTCCATATCTCAGCCCTCCACGGTATTTACTGCTTTTAAAGTTAAGGTACACACAGTGGGAAGCGCATTGTTTCGAGATGAAAGCATAAGTGGGGCGCTCACCCACAAATGGTGTATATTCTGGACAATCTAGAGCATTTCAGTTTAAGGTCTCCCCCCCCCCCCTGCCCTGTAAACATGTTAATTTTCCATGTAAATCAGTGGAGCATACGTTGAGAAAAAGTTAATTCCTTCAACGATGAGAAACAGTTTTGGGATAATTTATTAGGTTGTAACATAAGTTTCCGCTGTTTTTGCATAGGCATTTTCAAAGGAATGAATTCCGATAAGATTTCGCGCATGTCTAGATACTGTGTTAAAGCGCATGATATCAGGAACATTCTGGAATGTGAAACTCATTTTTGCGCCTTATTTTGAAGATGTAATTAACTTCGAAGTGAACCCTTCAGAAATGCAATTTCGGTGACTGCACTTGCACGCATAATAATTTTGCCATAACGTTGCATGAGAGTAACCAAATTTGGTTGGAGTAATCTCGAAGCCATTTTTATTCTCCACGGTACCCTCCCTCACCATTTTATTGTCGTGCAGTCTCACGCACAGGCACCAAACTTGGTAACCTAAAATTTTGATTATGTGGTTCTTCTCTCTGGAGTTGAAGCGGATCGAAGTGGGATTCCTTCCAGCGTGGCTACAAACGTCAACCGTTTGCAGACACTAATCGGTGGAATTTTGGGACAAGTTCTAAGCGCTCTGTGGAAATCACACCATACCGCGGAGGGCGCCTTAATTTTATTGGTCGAACTCTGCAGAAAGGCGAAGAGCTCGAGAGGAATTTTCAAATGCGCTTTATGTAGCATAAATATAGATCTAACCATATGCCGATTATCAGGTCACAGGAATGTCTACTGAGCGAGAACCGATTTGCCAAAGTCAGTGACCTCTAGCACTGCCGACATAGTTCCTTGCCTCGTAGTCCACGGATTTCTGCAGCAGGGGAGTCGAGCTCCTGCC
Source organism: Ancylostoma caninum (assembly GCA_037903475.1). NCBI lineage: Eukaryota > Metazoa > Nematoda > Chromadorea > Rhabditida > Ancylostomatidae > Ancylostoma > Ancylostoma caninum. Next base: position 167,455 of record JBAJFG010000438.1, on the reverse strand, counting down.
GAAAAAACGGCAAAAGTGCAGCGACTGTAGTGGTCCATACATCGATTGGTACCTATTGTTGTTTGATTTTCTATAAAATTTTTTCATCGAAAATTTCAAAACAGTGGAAACTTATGTTACAACCTAATATTAATGAACTACATATGTGTGCCAATCGAAATCATATTCCAGCTAGCGAAGATTTTGAGCGCTGGTCCCTCATTTTCGAGAAGTTCGTCAAAGTAATACTTTTTGGTATTTCTTCTCGAACTTAATTCATCCTGATCTGTGACTGTTGAGGTTCTCTCACCGTACAACACCTATTTGGTCGCTATCTATCAAAAATTTCTTTCGGCAGCTGAAAGTATCGGACGAACAGACCTCACATTCAAGTACGCTGACATCCTTTTGGATGCTTACAGGTCTGTTTATCGTGCTCATATCATTTTTTTTGTTTTTTTTTTCATCGTTAGGCTTTTCATTCGTTTTCCTTCTTCTCATTACTATGTTTCTTACGCGGAGTTTGTAGGAGGTATCTTCCCATCGGGCATCCGGAACTAACTCAACGGCTACGTCTTGCATACTTGAGAAAGGTACAGGGGTGTCTCCGTCAGAATTGTCGCGCACTGCTTTCCGAGGTAACTTTGAAACTCACTATCGACCTTAATAAATTTATGAGGGTTGAACGTTATTTCCTCAATTATTTCTTCGTCTTATGATGATTTTGTAGACTAGGCTTTATCCAGTGTACATTTTGTTTCTGAGGTTATTATCTCGTATTTGTACTGCAGTGTTAGTGATCACAATTCTGCCTCTTTAATATTTGTTCTTGTTAATGGTGAACACTTTCATTGCTGAAACGATGAAAAGTGGAAGTAGGCTGGCATTCCCCAGTGTTGGGTTACCAAAGCTATAAAGTTCTGTATATTAGGGAAAGCAAATGCTAAAGACTAAATTTGTGAACTTCATGTGCCTCATCTGCACTGAGGGAAGATTGAGGGTAGGTGGCGCTTGACCCTCATTTCCATATAAACGTAGCCGCTCTCATCAGGACGCAGTTCTTCACAAAGGCTATGAAACTAACTCCTAACTCATGTTACAGTAGAGGGTGCTTAAGCCAGAGGAGCAGGGCTGGGAGCCCATCTCCCACACCACTAGTCCTTCAAATCCATTTCAATTTGGCCCAAATATATAGTGGCAGGTATCACACTAAGGCACGGAGATATCCATCTTTTGCAAGAACTTTATGTTAAAGAGGCAGATCTGTTGATCTGTCTTCTTGACATAATGTTCCGGTCTTCCAAAAGCTCAATTTTCAAGTTTGGTGAGCATCGTTGCAACAAATTTCAATAGTTATGCTCAGAGCTAAAAGCATCATTAGGCATAATTTCTTTGTTGATCGATCGTGGTCTGAATTCATCAATATTAGTGAGAAGCGTGTCATTCCACTTAAATTAAACTCTTTCATACGCATGTTGGGTAGGTTACAGTAAGGGTAGGTTTACAGTAATTATATGAGTCCATTTTAATAATATTTTCTCACCTTAGCAATCATCTATTTCCCTCAGGTCATCTGAGTGGTTGTCTTTCAGTCTGTTCTGTTGTTGTTTGATTTGTTGTTTTATCTTCACATGGGTCTTCTATGTAATAAACATATTTCCTTTTCTTTTTGCGCCCTTTGCTTACGCTTTCATTGTTTCGAACTCTTCACATTTCGAGCGCAATGCTGCTGTCAGTAAGGCAATTATTCCTCAAATGTCCGCCTTTTCTCGAGTGAGAAAAGTAACTGCTTTCTTGAAAGCAGTAAGCTCAGGCTTTGTCCGATAATGGAATAAAGGAGAAACTCTGCAATCAGTAGTTTTTAAAGCCGATGTTCCCCAGGCTTCCGCACTCCTACAATTGCTCGGAACAGAAAATTGCGAAACGAGAACCATTTTTTTCATTGCGCATGTTTCTAGCGCTGTCCAATCGGCCTGTCAACTGCAACGTTCCACACGAAGGACTTCATGTGCCAGCACATCAGAAGTATTATTGGAATCGGTTGCGGAACATCTAATACCCAACCTGTCGCGTCGTGGAGCGGCAAGATGTAAGCAGTAGGCAATATAGCGAGACGATTACAAAGCATTTGATCACAGAGTTCTATCCACGTAGTCTTTCTCAAAAATTCTTGCCTAATGCTGAACCGCCCGTCGGCTTAACCACGTCACACCACGTATGACAATGCATCGACTTGGCAGATGGGTAGTGAAGCATGACGTAAGTATTTTTGGGAAGGACCATAGCTCTCTTGAAGAACCACCAGGGTCGACCTAATCTGACGGCCTGCATTAAAAGGAGTTCTGGTGGAAGTCATCCATCGACCTATAGCTGCGGTCCTCTTCATCGACTTGGTCGAAAGATCCTTAAGCAACAAAGTCTGCATCAGTTTAAAAGTCCTTGCAGTTCAGGAATATCTTCAGAGATTGTCTGAGACTCTCATGAGAACTTAAAACTTTCGATCGACCTATTGGATTGATTTTGAAAGTTACTGCAGTGTATTAGCAGAGTCAGTGGGAGCCTCCTTCTCTCATCGGTGCAGTAATTCTTGTTTAATTAGGAACCTCTCTTTTCTGTGCTACATTACGTTATCTCTCTTTGTTCTCTTCTGCTCTATGAACTTTTTTTTTCAGGCATACAACAGTGCTGTGCGTAGTCATGGAGAAAACCACGAAATCACTGTGGAGTTATCATCTCATTTATCTACCTAAATGATGTTTTGTTATTGATTGTTTTTTTTTGTTATTTTATTTGTTCAACGTACGATATGGGTATAATAGGTTTTAACTTATGCAAGCATTGTCCAAGGATGAAGAGCTGAGCGAGTTATTAACAACAATTGAATCAACAAGTTTATCCTCCTACTCAGCGGAGCTGCGGGCGCTCAGTCCATACTCAGAAACTTCTGAGCACCGCTGCCGACCCAAAAGCGTTATTTATAGTGCGTCGGAATCCGATCCCCGTCGGATAACAAAAGGTACGTATCGATCCTCGTCGGAATCCGACGCATCGGAGTCCGACGACGACGCCTGTTTTTACTCCATCAGAACGATTTGCCTCCGAATCGTCGTCGGAGTCCGACGTCGCATCGGATCCACTAGTGGCTCCGATGCGACGTCGGACTCCGATGCATCAATCGATAGGACCTCGTGGGGCGAATTTCCTCAGCTGTTTTCACCCCATTTTCGTTATTTTCTTTTGTTTTTTTCTTTCGTGTCACTAACTATAATTTACTCTCCAAATAGCTAGTCCTAAAACCTATCGAATACTTCTTTACATTGTCAGGATTAGACTGATTAGGTCTTTCCAGATATGACGGGAGTTCAGGATGTGATGATAGACTTTGATTATTAATGTTTATTATATAAGAAGATAACGATATGATAAGGATGGAAAGGGGAAGGTTACCATGATCACCGCATGGTAGGGGGGATGGAGGAGATGAGCTCTCGTTGCTCTCTCCAGTGTCTTTTTATACGGCTCACGTCCGCCTCCGCATGTTACACACGGATGCGTGGTACACGTGGCTTTACAGCATCCTCGACGTGGTATCAACGCCTACGTCCTGACAACATCACCTCCATGTTGTAGTAATTGCATAATTGGAAGAGATTGATAATGATATGATGTTATTTATGTGGAAGATTACAATAAAATTTTTGAGGTTGAAGAGAATTTGCAAAGGCTGAGAACTCCAAAAACCAAAGAAAAAAGTCAGAAACCGATAAATACAGCTTGATACAGCTTGATTTGCAAAGAAAACATGCGAAATTCATGGATGGAAACAGCTGGTCCGAAATCGTGTGCCTGCGGACTATAAACATAGCCACGACGCGTCGTTCCGATTTCGTATCCGACCGTCGCAGCCCACATCCGATGCGAATCGGACTCCGACGCACTATAAATACCGCTAAACGGGCACATTTGCCTTTATCGGCGCCAATAGTGGAACTACTCATGGCGACAGTAAAAATCCTACTTCGCATTGCGAAGAGAGCGCGAAGTAATCCATGTGTGGACTTTTCGGCGCTGTGCGGTCACTGATGTGTCGCAATTCCTGTCGCGAATGGATAGTGGTGCCGGCCCGGGATCTTTACCGTCGCCACGGTCAATTTCGTCACTGACACCCGTCTCCGTCTGGGTGCGCACTATACTTGGAAATCACCTTGATCACCTTGATCACCTTGACTCCCGTTGATCTTCGGGTATACCGAGCGGGCGCCAGCAATTCTTCCATTTGTCCCTCTCGCGAGCCAGAGTTGTCCAGTGGATTCTGTCCGTTCGAGGGACACGGAGAGCATCGTATCTATCCTTGAAGGACTTCGTGAAGAAGTCTGACCATCGGGTCGGTGGTCTTCCTGTCGTGCGCTTAACGTCCCGTGGAGTCCAGTCGCTGACGGCTCTTGTCCAACGGTTGTCGTTAAAACGCATCACGTGCCCGGCCCACCTAACCTTACTCAACTTGGCGTAAGCGGCAGCGTCCCTGATCTTCGATTGTTGACGGAGGGTGGAGCTCCGTATTCCAGCCCTCACTTGCGTGAGGCGGGTTATTCCTAGCATCACCCTCTCGATGGAGCGTTCGACGACGCTAACCGCATTCTCATCCTGCTTGCGCAACGCCCAGGTTTCTGAGGCGTAGGTCAAAGCAGGGAGAACGGTTGTGTTGAAGAGGTGGGCACGGAGCCTGGTGTTCTTCGTCTTCTTCACTACGTCCTCGATGCTCTTGTAAGCTCCCCAAGCCGCTCGTTTCCTCCTGCCCAGCTCTGGAGCGAGGTCGTTCATCATATTGACTTCCCGACCTAGGTATACGTAGCTGGAGCATTCGGATATGGTCGTTCCGTTGAGCGAGAATGGGGCATCCGGGACCCATCCGTTCTTCATGAACATCGTCTTCGTCAGATTCAGCTGGAGACCAACCTTTCCACACGCGTCCTCGAAGTCGGCCAGCATCTGTTCCGCTTCGCTGATGGTTGGTGTTATAAGAACGATGTCGTCAGCGAAGCGAAGATGACTAAGTCGTCGGCCATCAACTTGCACTCCCATGCTATCCCATTCCAGTTTCCGCATGACGTCTTCAAGAGTGGCGCTGAATAGTTTTGGCGACACGGTATCGCCTTGCCGAACCCCTCTCTTGACGTCGATGATGATGTCGTCGTAGAATGGAGAAATCCTGGTCGTGAAGTTGCTGTAGAGCTCACGAAATACCTTGATGTATTGAGTAGGTATGCCCTGGTTGCCCAGGGCTTCCAACACCGCTTCCGTCTCAACAGAGTCGAAGGCTTTCTTCAAATCGATGAACGTGAGACAGAGGGGCATCTTATACTCTCGCGATACTTCGATGAGTCTAGTGACGGTGTGTATGTGGTCGATCGTACTGAATCCTTTTCGAAACCCTGCTTGCTCGCACGGCTGTCCCTCGTCTAGCGTCCTTTCGATCCTATTGAGGATCACTCGCGTGAAAAGCTTGTAGACGACGGACAGTAGGCAGATGGGGCGATAATTGCCAATATCCTGCGGGTCTCCCTTCTTGTACAGCAACACGGTCCTGCTGGTCTTCCACTGGTTAGGTACCTTGCACTCCGACAGGTACCGCGTGAAAAGCCTAGCCAAGGTGGTAATGAGAATTGGCGGTAGGTTCTTCAGATGTTCCGGTCGAATCCTGTCGGGGCCCGGTGCTGTACGATTCTTCACCGACTTGATGGCATGTCGGATTTCGGAAGGGAGAACCGATGGGACAACATACCCGTCCTCCCTAAGGTGACATTGAGGGAGGTGGACGTGGCTATCGAAGAGATCCGAGTAGAAGTCGTAGATGACCTTCTCCATTACCCGTCTTGATGAAGAAATTGTTCCGTCCGGGCGCCGGAGGGCGGACATCTTGGTCTTGCGATTGGCGAAGTCTCGGCGGGCGCAGCGAATGCTTTTCCCTGCCTCTGCGGCTTCAGCCAACACTGCTGCTCGTCTCTCCTTGAGGTCTTCTTTTATCGCTTCTCTGCACCGTTTTGCGAGCTCGGACGTTAGCTGGTAGTTGCCTGCGGCTCTCGCGGCTCCACGCTGGCGTATGAGCTCGAGGGTCTCGTAAGACAATCGTCTCTTGGTGACTCTCAAACCCTCAGCACTCTTTGCGCTGTCGCGGAGATGCTGTACAAGCCGATCGTACTCTTCGTCGATGTTGTCGACAACCGCATCTTCCCAAAAGCCGGCTAGCGTAGTGAAAAGATCCCAATTGATGACGGGTTTGGGACTCCTTCTCTTAAACTTCACGGCTTTCTCTCCTTTGCGTGAAAAGAAGAATCTTGCACGAAGGAGGCGATGGTCGGATCCGGTGTAGAACTTTGGTACAACACCGACGTCGGTCAGGCAGAACCTTCGATTGACGATGATGTGGTCAATTTCATTATGGTACTCTCCACCGGGTGACTCCCACGTCCAGCGTAGGGAGGTTGGCTTCTGAAATTGAGAGTTACCATGGATGGTCTTCGTCGTCATGATGAACTCAGACAGCCTCTCTCCCTGTTCGTTCCACTGCAGGCCGTGGGTACCGATGTGAAGTTCCTCAGGCGTTCTCCTAGGACCAATCTTGGCGTTGAAATCGCCAACGATGATCTTGTAGAATGTGTGGTCTTCCCTGTAGAACTTCTCCAAGTCCATATAGAAGGCCTCAATATCCTCTTCGTCGTAGCTGGATGTTGGAGCGTAGGCGACGAAGATTGTCAAGGCCGGTATTGATCCACATCTTCTCAACCGCAAACGTCCGATTCGGGTTGTTAGCTGTTCGAATGAGTCGATGTTCATGACCAAGTTCGTGTTGACGAGGACACCGACTCCACCAACTCCTCTACTGTCGCAGGTTCCAAGGAACAGCTCTTCTCCAGTGTCGAAGGTGGCATTCAGTGGTCGGTGTCTCCTCGTCTCGGTCAGTCCGATGACGTCGTACCTGATCTTCCTGGCTTGCATCATCAAATCCTCGATGGAAGCTTCCGATGCAAGCGTGCGTGCGTTGAAGGTACAGACCGTCATCATAGTCCTTCTGGTTTTAGGCAGCCTAAATAACCCCTCGGACCTCGTCCTCACTGGCGCTGCCGTACCAGTGACTCTTCCGAGATCAGGGGAACACTCTCTATTATTGCTGTGTCGAGCTTGAAGAATTTTAAGCCCACAGGAGATAGCTTGCTGGGCTCGATACTTGGAAATATTCGATGATTTTTCAATTATTCGAACTTTCGAATTATTCGAATATTGCCCAGTTTCAATCATTCGAAATATGAATAATTCGAATATCGCAGTTTTCGCAATATGCGAATGAACGAATTATTCGAATATCAAGTATTTTTGGATGCCCGAATGAATGGTTCGAATAGAGGGATATTCCGGGAGACCGAATGAATGAATATATTCGATTCGAACATTCGGTTTTTTTTCAAATTTTATTGGCATTGCATTTAACAAATAACCATCATGAGAGTATTAAATTCCCACATCTTACTCTATATAAAGCGCAGACCCCCCCCATCGCCGCGCGAGGGATGACAGGTCACGCTGTCATTGATCCACTCGCCTCGCCCCACCTCTTTTGCCCGCCGCCACGGGCTCAATTGCGAAAATTGACACGCCCAATGACACGCCCATGTACAGTAGCGAGCAAAAAGATTGCAACTTTTGGTTTTTCGTCTGTAACTTTGTTCAAAGCAGAGCATGAGTGCCCAAATTTTTGTGGGAGTTGTGAGTACTCATGCGAGATAGAAAAAAGTTAGAGCCTGCCCATTCCACTGTTTTTCTGTTTTTTAAGAAAAATTTATTTCACAGAAGTCGAAATCTGTGATTTTGCACCATCGACAACGTCTCGTGAAATGACGTCTATCGTTGATATCTGACCACGCTTTGGTTCCTTGATGCAGAATCAACCCGTATACGCTAGAAAATATGCATCCGTACACCACTGGTTGACATACGCAAAGTCCACTTGAGGTTACTTTAGCAGTGATCCTCTATGAATGTATCTGTCAGCCTTGTTCCTTCTGTCAGCTCTGTTTAGAAGGGAAAGGTACTGCTGACGCTTCCACAAGTTTAGTTCCGAGTATTCGGTTTTAATGCAGTTCATTACTCTCTCGGAACTCCAAAATATTCTTGCTGATTTCAGTGCACCCAATTGTGCACATCACGGAAAATAAGTTTTGGAATTTTTCTGTCTCTGGGGGCAAGATGCCTCAACGATTCCATCAGTGATAAAGATGCTACTGGGTTCCTAGAATATTGTCGTGCACACTTGGATACATGCCGCCTTGGATTTGATGAGGTAGGTCTCACAAAGCTGCAATGAAATATACGAGACACCACCGAAGCGGGATATTGTAACTTGGAACATTCCAAATTGGCTAATTTAGCTTGATTTGGATTAAGTGAACTAAACGGGACATTTCTAGAGCAAAAGGCTCCGGATCAACTGAGAAAGTTCGTGTGTGGAGCAAGGGGGCAAGTGCACTCGTCTTAGTGACCGGCTCTGCTCACTTTGAGTAGTCCTCTTTCGATAAATCCAAGGCGGCATGTATCCAAGTGTGCACGACAATATTCTAGGAATCCTGTAGCATCTTTATCAATGGAATCGTTGAGGCATCTTGCCCCCAGAGACAGAAAAAATTCCAAAACTTATTTTCCGTGATGTGCACAATTGGGTGCACTGAAATCAGCAAGAATATTTCGGAGTTCCGAGAGAGTAATGAACTGCATTAAAACCGAATACTCGGAACTAAACTTGTGGAAGCGTCAGCAGTACCTTTCCCTTCTAAACAGAGCTGACAGAAGGAACAAGGCTGACAGATACATTCATAGAGGATCACTGCTGAAGTAACCTCAAGTGGACTTTGCGTATGTCAACCAGTGGTGTACGGATGCACATTTTCTAGCGTATACGGGTGGATTCTGCATCAAGGAACCAAAGCGTGGTCAGATACCAACGATAGACGTCATTTCACGAGACGTTGTCGATGGTGCAAAATCACAGATTTCGACTTCTGTGAAATGAATTTTTCTTAAAAAACAGAAAAACAGTGGAATGGGCAGGCTCTAACTCTTTCCTGTCTCGCATGAGTACTCACAACTCCCACAAAAATTTGGGCACTCATGCTCTGCTTTGAACAAAGTTACAGACGAAAAACCAAAAGTTGCAATCTTTTTGCTCGCTACTGTATATGTATGTGTACAACATGGAAGTCTTCAATTAGGACGTCCAATTTGCAACAAAAACGGAATATCTTTGATCTTTAAAGCAGAATATGAGAACCAATGATGAAGCGAGTGTGATTTCGCAATCAGAAACGTGAATCATCCAAATACAGCAGAAACGGAAATTTTTACTGCATTCCTTCTAAAGCATCAAGTAGTGGCAGCAATTAGAAATTAACGGTCAGGGGAACAAATGGTCCATGAGCTTAATATTGTGCTTACGAAATAGAAATAAATCTTTACGCGTTTTTCCTGTTACAAGCTAATTGTGCCCGAATCACAACAATTTCGATTTTCAGCGCTATATCATAAATAAAAACGACTTGACCACGTGAGGATCTGTGCTGCTACTCATACAACGGACCATGTAGAAGCTCTTTATATTGAACATAATAAGAGTTAACCTCCAAACCGTTTAGAAGCTATGCAGTTTCGAAGAAAATCACTGTCATCCGCGAAGCGCGGCGAAGCTGCGCTTCGTATGGATGACAGTGATTTTTAGAGAGTTTACCTAGCCCGGGAGTTTACCTAGCCTGGAGGTAACGTAGCGTACGGGTCCGAGACAGAGCGCCGCGAAGCGGCGCTCTGGCTAGGGTTTTTTTTTCAGAGTTTACCTAGCCCGGGAGTTTACCTAGCCTGGAGGTAACGTAGCGTACGGGTGGGTCCGAGACAGAGCGCCGCGAAGCGGCGCTCTGGCTAGGGTTTTTTTTCAGAGTTTACCTAGCCCGGGAGTTTACCTAGTCTGGAGGTGACGTAGCACACGGGTCCGAGACAGAGCGCCGCGAAGCGGCGCTCTGGCTAGGGTTTTTTTCCATAGTTTACCTAGACCGGAGGTAACGTAGCACACGGGTGCGAGACAGAGCGCCGCGAAGCGGCGCTCTGGCTAGGGTTTTTTTCCATAGTTTACCTAGACCGGGAGTTTACCTAGCCTGGAGTCGGGTTTTTTTTTCAGAGTTTACCTAGCCCGGGAGTTTACCTAGCCTGGAGTCGGGTTTTTTTCAGAGTTTACCTAGCCCGGAGGTAACGTAGCACATGGGTCCGAGACAGCGCCGCGAAGCGGCGTTCAGACTAGGGTTTTTTTTTTCAGAGTTTACCTAGCCCGGGAGTTAACCTAGCCTGGAGGTAACGTAGCACACGGGTCCGAGACAGCGCCGCGAAGCGGCGCTCTGGCTAGGGTTTTTTTTTTCAGAGTTTACCTAGCCCCGGAGTTTACCTAGCCTGGAGGTGACGTAGCACACGGGTCCGAGACAGACTCGGTGACTTATAATAACGGGCTTACTTCGTCTGTCACGTGTGTGTGTGTGTGTGTGTGTGTGTGTGTGTGTGTGTGTGTGTGTGTGTGTGTGTGTGTGTGTGTGTGTGTGTGTGTGTGTGTGTGTGTGTGTGTGTGTGTGTGTGTGTGTGTGTGTGTGTGTGTGTGTGTGTGTGTGTGTGTGTGTGTGTGTGTGTGTGTGTGTGTGTGTGTGTGTGTGTGTGTGTGTGTGTGTGTGTGTGTGTGTGTGTGTGTGTGTGTGTGTGTGTGTGTGTGTGTGTGTGTGTGTGTGTGTGTGTGTGTGTGTGTGTGTGTGTGTGTGTGTGTGTGTGTGTGTGTGTGTGTGTGTGTGTGTGTGTGTGTGTGTGTGTGTGTGTGTGTGTGTGTGTGTGTGTGTGTGTGTGTGTGTGTGTGTGTGTGTGTGTGTGTGTGTGTGTCAGAAACGAAATTCCCTGATTGGCCAGTGATGGTGATTACGAGATCAACAAGATGATAGGGACGGGTATGGTGAGGTTCAAATAATGAAGAGAAGCTCTAAAGGATGGGGAAGTGGAGAGCGGTGAGTGCACCGCGGTGTGGAGGGTGCGCCGGCGCCGAAAAGTGGGGAAACGCCTGGAGTCGGGTCCACGGCGGTGATAAGGGTGCGCCGGCGTCCAAAAGTGGGGAAAAGCCTGGAGTCGGGTCCAACGGTTTGATAAGGGAGCGCCGGCTTCCACAAGTGATAGGAATTCGCTAGGCGGGTCTATTCCTGCATGGGGTACGCTTATCCTGTTTCGGCGGACCCTCCTACCTAAATCGCCTAGATGTACATTGTTTTCTTTCGTATCGCTGTTCTCTTCCCATTCCTTTGGAGAAGAACCACTCCTTCCTTTCCGTTTATATACACCGGTGGACCCTTATCACTTGAATTACCACAGCAACCAGTTGAGCCTAAATCATTTCAACATAAGATTTGCACTGAATTGGTTACACTCAGTTCTTCACGGCCGTATACTTCGCTCATATGGAAGAGCATAACTTCGTTCATATGGGGGAAAGCTACCACTTACGGAATCAAGGGTTTCTCAGGAGAGCGATAGAACTGCGTGGAAGGATGCAGATTTTATCAATCCATCTACACTTTTGTGTTTGCTTTCAAGGTGCAGTATGCGAGCGAAGCGAGCATCAATAGAATTCTGGAAGTCCGGCGTTATTCGGACTTCCAGACTTCTATTGATGCAGACTGGTATAAATATAAATGCCTAAAATAATTTCCATTTCGTCTGTCCTTTGATTTCTCAAAAGTCTTCTTCCACTTCCTCTCCAGAGAATAAGGTTTTTGTAGAGTGTAGCGCATACTCCCATCCCCTTATTTATATTTATCCTGGTGGGCGTGCTTTACCGCCATAAGCAACCTCCACAACTTGCTCTGGTAAAGGTCAGCCTTGAGGCATATCACGTTATGATAGGCTATTTGCCTGAGATGGATGGTACTCCATCCTTCAAGGCATGACCTCGTTATACGATGCTGCACGCTCTCCTTCCTCGACATCATAATATAATAGTTCAAAGTTCGAATAACACCGTTTCTCAGTCGAATGAACGAATTATTCGAATAATCTATGTTTTGAGAAACCCGAATGAATGAATTGTTCGAATAATCCACATATCAAGATTGCCGAATGAATGAATTGTTCGAATTTGCTCTCTTCTCGAAAAACCGAATAAACGAATTATTCGAATATTCGAACATTTCTTCGAATATATTCGATTCGGTCACAAGTATAGTGCGCACCGGTGCTCCAAAGTTTCTAGCTGACCGATACAGACCTGACGGCCCCGCATGCCTCACATTTTGCGCGTATTCCCCAGGCATGTCCCAAGTGCTTGTTTTTATTGCTTTTATGAATTTTTTGTTCATTTTTGGCCCCGTGGGAGGCTGCTTGTCCCAGGTAGCCTCTTCGGACGTGGTGGCTGATAACGAGGCCTTTTGTTTCGTTCAGATTTCCCCACGCTTGCTCCAAATTGTCAATTTTATTGTTCAAGCAGCCTTCCACGGGGCAAAACAAAAAAGTACATAAAAGCAATAAAAACAAGCGGTTGGTGCATGATTGGGGAAATTGTGCAAAATATGAGGCATGCGGGGCCGTCTGGTCTGTATCGGTCAGCCACAGGCCTCACATCTTCAAATAAACTTCAACACGAAAAAAAAATGAAAAAATAGCACTCACCTGGGCCAAAAATCTAAAGAACGGCGCCCTCGAACAGCTGAGCGAGGACGGGGGACCGCTGCCACAAGAGGGCCGCGCTGCATGCTGGGCGCGCTCGAAAATTTTCCACCGATTGCGCGTAAGGACTTTACGTACTTCAAACGTTAGAAAATAAGTGGATTGATGACTATTTATCCCTCAATTTGTTGCGAGAAGTTATCAGAGTTATATTAGGTTGCTGCGAAGTTAATTGCCGAAATGGGCCCTTCAGTTCAAAGTGTTGTAACTCGGCTCAAACACCACTTTCTTCATAAGTTTAGCAACTGTTCGATTCGGTAGGCCCTCCCCGACAATATCGCAAGGATTTCATGTCTCCACAGAAAAAAACTGAGATCAGAAGAATTCGCAAACTTTTAGAAGACGATTTCGGCATGCTCAAGATCAGCAATCTGCCGCTGTCGCAGGATATATATGTATATATATCCTGCGTATGTATATGTATATGTATATGTATATGTATATGTATCTGAAACTCGGAAAACTATCTACAGTAGGATGATGGTCTGAGGAATCAGGGCATTGAGTAAGAACCTCAATGTGTTTCTGCATCAGTTTTTGCCGGGTGAGTTTTGGAATGTGTAGCTTAAAGGCGGCACTCACGGAAATTTTTGGCGTTGAAGATTCCGCGGCATGTCGGGGTTTTTAAGGGCGAAGAACTCATTGACAACGATGAAGTAGCGTGAAACACGCGAAAAACAGAAAGTAACGGCGGTATTTCGTGTGTGTCCACAGTGCGGACGAGTGTTCCGTGATGGGTCCCGCCACGAAACCCTGCAAATAGTAGGAATTCCATAAACGAGTTTCCGCTGAACCACATGCGCACACCCTGTCAACGGCGTTAGTTGGCGCGACGAAACCCTAATGTCCGGAGCGGCAGATGTGTCCACGTCAGTATCATGAAGGTAGGCGGCCATTCACGGTGTTCAACTCACTGTTGCGATTGTCCAGCGGCCCCCTACGTGGTTGTTGTTGTTGTTGTTGTTGTCATCGCTCCCACAACAACAACGTGGTAAGTGACCTATTTTAGTAGTGAGAATTTCCGTGAGCGCTGCCTTTAACGTTACCCTGAGCAGGGAAAAACCAGCTTTGTACACCACTGCCGCCCTCATCTATAGCAGATTTGCAGATCTCAGCACGAAATTACAATACAGGCTGTCAACGTTTGACTAGGTTGAAGAAGGGTGCCGCCAATCGCTTACAGCACCATCAAACTTCTGACACAACCTCTCTAGAGAGAAGATCTGGTTTAAGAAAACTTAGAAGTGGGAAATTGTCTCTACCCATAACCATTCGCATTTCTTCTTATCGTAGAGAAACCGGGCTTCATGCACAGTAATTACATGGTCTGGAAATTAGTCGTATTGGGACGAAAAAATTAAGTAACAAAAGGTGTCACGCCAGATAGGTCATCAGTCAGATCGTGTGATGTTCACATCCGCACCTTTCGTGCCGTGTTGATTGAAGTCAGATGTTTTGAAACTGCAGTATAGTGAACTTCCATCCCCGCGCGCGTCGTCCGGATGGTAAGACCCGCTTTAGGTTCCACGGCTGTCCTCAACGCCAGATCGTCTAGCGACATCCTGCGACCACGACCATTGTTACATTTGAGTTTAAAATCGTAGCAGGAGAACTTCGCGAACCTCTAGCTTACTGTCCATTGGGAAGGCGATTTCAAGCCAAAATAAATGCAAGATTACCTCCGACAGAAAGTGATCGAGTTTGATGTCATCAACCGTAATCACCCAAAAATCGCGTCAGCTCATCATTTATACGCGACTTTATAAATACCCCCAGGAAGGAGCTGGCGATAATATTCAAGAAGCACTCGAAAGAGGAAGAAAAGCCCTTCAGAAGGTTACACAAGCTGGGCTGAGGTTTCTCAAATTGGACAGAAGAGAAAAGTTTAGTTGAGCGTACCCCGAAACGGCAATTATTTTCCCAACTACTTGAAATATTCAATTAGCATCTTCCTCACTGAATGTTTGAGTAGACGAACTCCGGTATCTCGACCCGGTTAAGGGACTGGGAAGGCGGTCGCGTCGCGCCTTTCTCGCTGCTGATGCGGCATTTCATTATGAGGGCATAAAAGAAGCATGGACTTGGTAGGAACTACCTATTCATATGATAAACATAACGCACATAATAAACAGTACTCACCTTTTGGGTCATTATACTAGGAGAACTTTGGCAGTAACTTCCACTTCTTACCGAATGCATAGTGGTGCCGGCCCGGGATCTTTACCGTCGCCACGGTCAAATTCGTCAGTGACACCCGTCCCCGTCTGGGTGCGCACCGGTGCTCCAAAGTTTCTGAGTAGATGGAGCCCTGAACGACGTCACCGCATAAATACGCCAGATATTTATTGAAAGGAAGAAAAGCCCCCAACTTTGGCAGTAACTTCCACTTCTTACCCATACTTTCTAACTCTGCGATATTGCGTCAATTGCTTTTGAACCAACATAATTTCTCTTTTCGTAAGTTTTCGTCATCTGACATTCGTTGTAACGAGTTCTTCGTTCGTTTTGTTGCACAATTGCAATGCAATATGCTGCAAACATTTCACTGAGACTCTGTCTAGAAGGTTTACAACTGCAATGCAATATGATGCAAACATTTCACTGACTCTGTCTAGAAGGTTATTTTATATGGAAAGTTGGGGGAAAAGTATCAATTCGGTAAGAAAATGGCAGTGTTATGGGCATGGTCAAGCGTCCGAAGATGGGAATTTCCCATGAGGGGGTCGTATGGGAGGAGGGTGGGAGAGGAGGGGGGGTCGTATTGGAGAGGTGTGGGTGGGGTACGTAGAGGGGTGGCTTGACCATTGAATGAAAAATCATGATTGTTTTATGACGTGAGAAATGACGTTCCGCCCATGAACAATCACGTCATCGAGTTAAAGAAGGACTGGTTGGCAGCGTATGAGAGAAAACGGCTTCGGCGCACCCACGGTTTCGAATCTCGGCGCCTTCAATAGATTTTTGCACTGGTCGGAATCACTTCAGAATCAAGTGTGGAGTAAAGAGGGTGGAAATGTTGAAAAATAGAGTGTGGATAGCGAGATCAATCGATTGCACGTGCGAGGATTCGCGTGCAGGGCCCGTCAGAAGGGAGAAAAGTAGAGTGACTTAGACTTCGTGCTGAAGTTCTCTGACTTGAAATCAGCAAATGCATTTCTAGATATCCATAGAGGACGATCAGCTCTGTCTTTTGCCAGAGTTTCAATTTTCTAGAACTTCATACGCTTTTGGGAGCTCGATGGGAAACTTTTCAAATTTTCGGGTCTCCGAGGGGAAATTTCCCATCTAACTCACGCAAGCAGGAGCAATTATTGGGTGCGATAGTGGGGATGAACAATCAATGCTTGGAGCTCTATTACGTAAAGGTAGTGAAATTTTGGTAAAAGGCAAACTCTCTTCATGGGAGTTGAAGAAGTGAAAATCTCGCAATTTGAACAGATGGTGAAAATGGAGTAAATCTGTTTGGCAAATCACTGAGAAGCAATTTGCAGATACCAAGAGAACTTCTCTTCTATGAGTTTAAGTTGAGGAAATTTCCCATTTGAGTACAGGGCCCGGATGCATCATTGAGTTTACCCCGGGTAAACGCGGTAATGCCCCCTACCTTACCCCTAACTTGGCACCCATCAAGATACTTACCCCGGAACGGTGGGTTAAGGTAGGGGGTAAGACTTACCTGACTTTGAGCGGCAGGTAGGCCTTACCTTGCAGTGTTTACCTTTCAGATTCGGTGCTCTACGGACGATTTACGCTTCGTTTAAGGCGGATTCAAACAGCCTTACGTGTTTTTTTTGTTCCGTAACATGATTCTAATGTTTCGGATGCGGGTTTTTTCGTATGTGGTATTATTCTAGTCACTCACATCGATCGATAAGTTTCACTATCGCTCTCTAGTCCCTGCTAATGTTTCGGATGCGGGTTTTTTTTTCGTCTTTGATATTATTCTAGTCACTCACATCACTCAGTATTATACTCAGGGACAGAATGAAAAGCGAACAAAATATATAATTCATAAGTAAATCGGGAACCAGTTCTGAGAATTCAAGTATGTATTCAAAAAAGAGAAGGTCTTACAGTTTGTTGTATCTTCCCTCCAACCCTGCACTGTTCTATGTTTATCAACCATCCAGATTTTCGACGTATTCGAGATCAAATATTCGAAATCAAACTTATCTAACATATCATTCGGTCCAAGGCATTAGTTGTTTTTTTGTTGGGATTTTGTTGAGGGCTCTAGTAAAGGAGACCAACCTCAAGGAGAACAAATTCCAGCGAGCAATTGGTTTTCTGCAGAGCTACAACTAAATAACTGCTTACGGCATCTGTTTGTGACGCAGACAGTTGAAGAGGTGGAGGGAGTTGGGAAAGAAACCCGAACAAAGAGATGAAAGGAAAAAACAGGAACTCAACGAACAGAATTTCAACAATAAAAAAGTTGACCCGAAATTCGATTTATTTGAAATAAATATGACTGAGAAATGACCCTCCTTTCGTCCACCGTTGGTGTCTTCGCAAGCTGAATGAGTTCTCCCGGTTTTGACTACATTAGCAGGGACTAGAGAGCGGTAGGGAAACTTATCGGCCGATGTGAGTGACTAGAATAACATCACAGACGAAAAAAACCCGCATCCGAAACATTAGCAGGGACTAGAGAGCGATAGTGAAACTTATCGATCGGTGTCAGGCCCCAGCACAGGTCTCCCCGGGGGCAAGCTGGGCTTCGTAAAAGGGCCGAAAAGCAAAGGGGGCTTCGTACTGGAAAAATTACGTTTACTACTTCTAAGGGAAGCATCACGTTCACCAGGCGAGGTAGGTTAAGTGAATTAAATAAGTTAAGTGACCTCATCATTGAGCATGGAGAGGCTACTCGTGCTTTGAGCGGCCAGGCGACTGTCAGGTCCAAGTATTCCGATTGGAGCACATATTCTACATACACCGTAGGATCTAAGAATTCCTGCGCAGTCTAAACGCAACCAAATGACATGATATCTTCACTAACAAAAAAACTAAGGGAACACTACAGCTGTTTGAACGGACGATCAAAACTTATGTACCGCACGAAAGATATACGCGAAAAACCCTTTTCCGGAAAATTCGTGGAGCTGCTGCGAAGTCCAGACTTTAAGATTGGGCTTGAAAATTGGAGTGTGGGGAGAACTGAGGGGGCACTACAACTGTATGCTCAGTATTGCCACAACCGATGTACGGCGCAAAGAATATATGTGAGGGAGACCTCAGGTCGCCCCCCAGGTCGCCCAGGGCGACCTAAGTCGCTTACTGAGCATACACTTTTTTATTTCACATAATTTTTGGGCTTTTGCAGCATACACTTTTTCTTCAAGGTCCGCTTCATCATCCAAGCACCTGATGGATTCGATCCATGAAGTATGGAATTCATAGGAGTTCTCGGAGTGTTGCTAACTTGAGGTAATTTGGCCTTCAAAATACATAATGAGCATACACTTTTTCATTTCACATAATTTTCGGGCTTTCGCAGTGAACACTTGTAGTACCCCTTTAGTTCTTTTGTTACTGAAGATATCAAATCATTCCGTTTCGTTTACACAGCGCAGGAATCCTTGGAATCCTACGGAGTCCAAGCCCGTAGAATATGTGCTCCAATCGAACGACGCCGCGGATTAGTTTCAACGCGTTCTCCCTTGTAACAAGAATCACCTGTTCATCTTCACACGTTTCAGTGACCGTTCCATTTCCTTCCATCATCGTTTATAGGGTAATTTACACCAGCTGCGTGCATCAGACGCACGCATCAGCTTGCGAAGGATCGTCCACGAGGACCGTACGGCATGTACATCCTCAATGAGAAGAATGTACGGCCGCCTCGAGACCGCAAGGCAGTATTTATGGTTGATGCGCGTCAAATTTGACGCGGCGATGCACAATGCAAAACGAAGAGGAGAAGAGAAAGCGCGGCAGGATGCGAATGTTCCTGGCTTTGCCGCGAACGAACTGTGTTCTAATCTTCGCCGCATCGACATATTGCGAAAACTTCGTGAAATTTCAGGCCGATGCGTCAGATTTGACGCTCATCAACCATAATAGCGTCTAAACGCGTGCCCCTGAGCCGCGTCAGCGATGCGACTGGCCCTATCCTTCATCATATAGAAGCACGCGCGTCAAACGCACGCATCTAGTATAAATTGCCCTTTGGTCTGCCCAACTTTTTAATCCGTTCCTTTTTGGATTGGAGGTTTTTTCCTCAAATCTATGCCTTTTTCAATTTTTTTTTTGCTTCAGAATCAGAATGTTGTGCCTTTACGTTCCTCGAATTGTAGTTTGCACTATGAACTCGTGCCCCACCATGAGCTGTTCCCCGGAACTCCTATTTTTAGAGTGGGTTAACGTTTTCCTTTCGTTTGCATGTTCAGAGGGGGCTTCGTAAAATTTTGGTTTTCCAAAGGGGGCTTCGTTTTGATTTTGGCCTGGGGAAGACCTCGTGCCGGGGCCTGATCGGTGTGCGCCATCGCTTTGCGCAAGGTCCGTGCTTGCACACACTATTTTTTCTTGCCCTCACCTGCAGGTAGCGCTACCTTTGCGTCCTAGACGTTCATGCATCACAACTTACCCTTACCTTCAAGTTTACCTCGGGTAGTGCTACTTTCAGGTAGCGGATTACCCTCCATTTCAATGATGCATCCGGGCCCAGAATCTGATTCCACGAAGTTCGCTCGTTTTTCCGCAATTTAGATGGGAAATCGATGGGAAATTCGCCAGATTTCCCATCGAGCTCGTAAACGTATATGAAGGTCTAGAAAATTGAAACTGTGGGAGAAGATAGAGCTAATCGTCCTCTATGGAAACGTAAAAAAGCAGTTGCTGATTTTATGTCAGAGAACCTCAGTACGAGGTCTAATTAACCCTAGTTTTCCACAAACTGGCGTCCCCTGTAGGCGAAATCTCGCATGTGTAATCGATCGATTTCGCTTCCCTCAATTCAATTTCATATCTTTAAATCCTCTCTACTCCACACTAGGGAATCGAACCCGTGAGTGCGCAAATGTCAACGCTGAAACCGATTCCCTCGTTGCCAACCAGTCCTGTTTTGACACGTAATGACATGATCGTTCCTGCTGGCAGTCTGGTCCGATCGGATAAGAAAGGATGCATGTCGACTTCAAGGTTGTTTCAGTTCCACTTTTGGGCTTTTAATGTGTTTCCTTTTTGTCTTCTTTCTTGGAACTGCTCAGTGTACAGTGGAAACATGCGGGAGCAGAGGGAGGGGGGTCGTAAAAAGGTGGGGGTTGGACGAGGAAATAGGGGGGGGGGTCGTATTGAGGGTCGGTTCTTCCTATCGTTATGCTTGACCCTGGTTATGGGTATTAATGATGATATTCGTGATCAGCACAAAAAATAACTCCTTCATCTATAGTTTCGGAAGATTTTGTGAGGCATCACATGCCACCGTAAACGTGCCGTAACCTTGGAGGAATGGGGTATATTCGTGTGTTCGTGTTTGCACATGTTTGTGTTTAGCACCTCAAATAACCACCCATGCAAAATTCCTCGCGGAAAAAAATTCTTTTGAAATTTTTGCCTCTTGAAAGTGGGATAGTGCCTAAATCAACACCCCTAGACAAAGTTCCAGCGAAACTTTTTGTTTTGACATTTTGAGGCAGAAATGCAGTGGTGGCCTACCACTAAGTATTCCTAGATTTATAAATAATTGCAATCTCTGTAGATCTCTAACATACACAGACACCATGGTTCAATCCCTTTTGATAATGTATCCATACACACATTTGCATTTGATATCGTTCTGCCTTGTCGTTTACTTCGTCTGTGCTTCCTTCCTTGCTTATGCCATCAGCAATTACCGGTATCCGCCGGAAGGTCCGATATGTGGTCGTTGTTAACAGTCAAATTTGACATGTTGTGAGTGTGTAAGTGGAGTCAGTACGCACATTTAAATCATTAATTGTGATTATTGTTTTCGATCGTTTGTTAGTGCTGGACACTTATTTGTGAATTCACTCCTAATCGTCCTGGAACAGAAACTGGTAATACCCTAACAACAATCGTAAAAAAAATGAATTCAAATGATTAGTTCCGATCCAAGAGACGCATGATGTTCATGGAACAGGTAGTTCCTATCAAGCTCATTTTCATGGGTGACGGTCAAGAGGTGCGCTCGAGGATTTCTCGCACCTCTCTCGCACATCGCTCACACCTGTAATTGCGGGTGTCATGTAAAAGCTGGCCATATTGGCATTAGCTGTTAACAGTTAAGGTAGACCGTCTCCCCGATTGAGCCTTGCCGTCAAAGAAGGGCGCGCGTTTGGGCTCAGCCAAAAAAGGGGCGTGGCTGCCGGTGGCCCGCGGGTACGCACCCAGCACGCAGCCGCTAAGTGACAGCCAGGAGGGCTCACGCAGAGGGTTGAAATTCTTGAACTGTAATTCTTAAAACCTTCCAAAATTTTCCCATAGAAGGGTACTTGCTATGCTGATCGCGGAGTCGGTGCCCATTTTGTCAAACGACGCCATTTTTATCCAGTTTAAAGGCAGCAGGGGCTGAAATTTTCGACTCTGAGCTGAGCTGCGGTTGGTGAAGTACAGGCTCAGCACATCATAAATGTGAAACGAACACAGACAATGATGGCTTACCTGCAGAGAAAATGGAACATTCGTCGCGAACACGCCTGGCCGTGTTCGTGCGCGGACGAGTTTTCCCCGGCCATTGCGGCGCGTGGTTTTGCCCGAGTCCCGCCATGAAACCCTGTGAATTGAATGCATTTCGTTTTCCCTTTGCGCCAAACCACGCACCGCAATGGCTTTTGCGCCGGGGAAAACTCGTCCGCGCGCGAACATGGCCAGGCGTGTTCGCGACGAATGTTCCATTTTCTCTGCAGGTAAGCCATCATTATCTGTGTTCGTTTCACATTTATGATGTGCTGATTCTGTACTTCATCACTCACAGCTCAGCTCGGAGTCGAAAATTTCGGCTCCTGCTGCCTTTAAGACCTTATCTTTGTGTTCAGCACGTGAAATAGCCTCGCCGCACAATTTTTCAGGGAATTCTACGACATCGTATTTGGTCCCGATTCAGAAGCGTATTACTTCCCTTTGATTTATTAAAATTTTTCGAACCTTCCTCTTTCGAATGAACCGTTTAGTTGACAGTTTTATTATGAATGCTCCGAAGCGGCAATTCATCGTTGTTACTTAGTAAAAGTAGTCGAAATGCGCGACATCCACATCCTTCTATGTGAGTCGGTGCAGCTGTCAGCAGAAGCACCGTAACACTCATATGTCCATAGGGCATCATTGGCCACGCCCCTTTTTTAGCTGAGCCCAAACACCCCGCCGCCGTCAGAAACGTCGCGCGCGGCAGAACGGCGTTAAAGCTTTACAGAATATGCGGACATCGCAATGCGGATCGGGGAAAGCGCTGTTATTTAGAAGGTGCTGGGAACTTCTGGTACTAAGATCTTTTTCACCCATGCAACCATAAAATCTACTACTAACAGTAAATACCCAATACTAATGCCTGAATATACAAACAATCAAGAAAACGGTTGAGATTTGTCAACTAGTAATATTGTTGAAGGCTTCTTCTGGTAATATTAGTAGGTGGAAACTACGGTGTGGTTTTGTCTGTTGATCATGCAGAATGTATCTCAGCAGCCATGTAGACATGATCGACGGCTTGGACTTTAACATTCCAGGGTTTTTTTTTTCAACAGGGAGGTTTACCATTATTCGTATTTTGCAACTATGTAAATTTGTGCCGAAAATTGACAGGTTTGTGCCCATTTTGAGTAGTTGTGTTAAAAATTAACAGATTTGTCCCCATTGTGAGTAGGAGATCGTTATTATTATGGCACTAAGCCTATAAGTAATATGTTGTAAGTCTTGATCATAGCGTCAAAGGAAACTCGGAGAACACCTAATTAATTTGTCTGGAGGTGTTATCACATGATCCCCCACGCCCTAGTTCTCCACTTGCAGGAATTCTTCCTTCCTATGGATATGCCGCAAGCAAAGTTAATTTTTTTCCTGTAGTGCTAGGCCAATTTCGCAAGCACCACTCAATGACCGATAAACTCAAGCTCGGCCAGAGAAAAATTCCAAAGAAATAGAACACGAATAAGAAATATGGGTTTTAAAAACAGTGCTTCTGCAGTCATCTATCCAAAACGCCCTTTTTTATTCTCTAGGCAATGTTCCAGGTTACACTTACGGTTCTTGAAGTCCTAAGCATGGAGTAGTGGGTGAAGTCAGGCAGATCTCCAAGATAATGATCAAGTTAGAAACAAAGTTGGAAAAGGCACTTCAGCGAACGAAATCACAAAAAAAATCAAAAAGCGCCTACATCCGGTATTTCCGTTCACGTGATAAAAATCCTCATAAAACTTATTGAATTAGATGAATTGATAGGATGAAAAGTGCTTTGAACTTCAAGGGGTTCATGTTTATCTACATTAAAATTTCAGTGCAATGCCTATGTACTTTGTAAGTGATCTAAGCCGGAATCTTTTCGATACCCCTGTGACTCAAAGGATCAAGTCTATGATTGAGAGCTTAATTTCGAATTTCATCCTCACCCACATGTGCACGCAGACACTCGTGCTGGCCGAGCGGCCACCGGAGAACCGGCCCAGCCGGTTTCAGGTCCGCCGCTCGGCCGGAATTTGAGTAGGGCATTCGTACGGAAGATCATAGTTCAAATCAGGTACCGCACCCCTTCCATCATATGCAGTAAATGAACTGGTTGAAGTATCACTTTATCAGATCTACTATAACACCAACAACTATAAATTAAAACAAGCTCTCAAAAACAACATTTGTAGGCAGTAACACTGCAAACCGTATAGCGGAATTACAGAAAAAAGAGACTATATTGACAATCATAGTACCAACAACTAAGAATAAAAAAAAGGGGGGGGGGGTAACAAAATTAGGAAAACATTCGTATCATCTCATTGATAATCATTTATATCAACTCATTTTTCGCATCGGTACTGTAGAAAAATGTGAAATGCGAAAAATGCGATGATATCAATAATTATCATAAGGAAAAACCAACAAACAGAACAACACATGTTCACAAAACGCGTAACATTTCTCCGCAGCAACAATCCAAAACCTACAGTGAAATTAGACAAAAAAAAGATTATGGTAACAATTAGAATCAATGAGAATCCCAACAACGAACTCGTTGTAAAATGAGATCAACCTTAGTAGTATAAAAATGGAGTCATTCTTCAGAGACTCGATGGCCTAATTAGTTCCCACATAATTGTAGGAACATAAATCACCAAATGAATGAAAAGAGAAAATAATCTAGAACAACAAAAATTCCATCTACTGGAAATCTCCTTTTTTTTATTCCTGGTCCTCGACTTTTTCGGCGATTCTGACTGTGTTCGGTTCCGCTCTTTTAGAGCTTGCGCTGAAGAAAAAATGTGCAAGAGAAAACCCAAGAAAGAAATTTTTTTGGAGAAGGAATGTGGAATAGCAACTCATATTGCTTGGAATGAATTTGCCCTCCACATGGTCATAGCCGTATGACCTAATATCACGTGTGAAAGGAACTGATTAATTGATATGGTATAATCCAAAACAGAATCTTGAAGCCTATGAACATATAATGCAGCCTGTAGTGCCTTGAACATGTCTGCCCAGTATGCAAGCTTTTCGCCACACTTGTGCTTCTTCTGTCCTGTATCCAATTAAGTCCTCCACGAAATCTGGAAAAGCATATATCTTTCCATATTTTAAATTTAATATGAATCTTCCCACCTGTAAGCATCATTTCTATGGTGCGTGGCAGATTTTTAAGAGATCCATCGCATCCATCGCGCCCACCTCTGGCGTTCTTCCGTATCGCATATTCCTGGATCCGATACGCTGGGTGGGTATCGCATATTCCTGGATCCGATACGCTGAAAACTAACCTTCTGCAAAAGAAACCGATAGAATGAAGTGAGCATTTGGAATACATTGTCTCTTGATCGGCATTGATAATACGTGACGATTTCGTTCAAGCACACCTCCAATATAATTTGTTTTAAGCTCAATTTTTATAAAATTCTTGGACTAATATAAGTACCTTTGCGAACGGCTATGGGCCATTCATATCCCAACTCTTCGTGGTATTTCGCACAGAAATACTAATCTTCTTGTTCGGATGTTCTTTGTTACTATAGATCTCTAGGATGCGTTTAAATTTTCAAATTTTCCAATTTTTGAACTCAAACAGGGTCAAGCGTGCGTTGATAAATTATCAACGGGGGGTCGTATGGTGGGCGGATAAAGGGGGGGGGGGGTCGTGGAGGTGGGGGATCGTGGTTGTAGTGGAGAATTCGTGTCTTCCTTTTAGTATTACAGTAGTGCAGCCATGTCTCGGAACAAGGCTAAATTTCGGACAGCCATTTTTGTTGATACGTACTGCCAGTCTTACTCTTCCCTCGGAGACGAAAAAAAGTCGCGTTATGGATCCTATCCAGATGTGCTTTGCCTCCAAGTTTCAGCTCTCAGCTTTAATAGAAAGGATTCAACACAAGAATTACGGAATTGATGTTTAGTCGATAAAAATGGTCATGTTTTACTTGTTTTCATCGAGAAGATCGAAGCAGGAAGGATGATAACTGCGGGAAAGGCAACCACACTGCTTGAGAGCACAAATCTTCGACTATTTTAAACTGAGGAAGAATTGGCACCTCTTCTGGCCACTTTTCCTGCTATTCATGTCCAACTACAACCATGCCTCCCAGCAAGTCAAAATTTTTGATGAAAATGTTCGCACGTTCGTACTGCCAGTCCTACACAGTCCTGCGAGCCGATAAGAAGTGATTCTATGGAGCCCACCCGACTGTGCTTCATCGCCAAGTTTCAAGTCTCCAGTTTGAACAGAAAAGATTCAGCAGAAGAATTACGACGACGAGGTTTTGTCGATAAAAATGGCCTTTTTTTACATGTTTTTATCGACGGAATTGAATCGCGGTGGAGGCAACTGCGGACAAAGGAGCTAAATAGCCTAAAAGCGCAAGCCTTCGACTACTTAAAACTGGGAAAAATTGGCACTTCTACTGGCTAGATGTCCTCCTATTCATGTCCATCTACAACCACACCTCTGAGCAAGCCAAAATTTTAGATGAAAATTTTCGCACATTCGTACCGCTAGTCCTGCCCAGTCCTGCAATCTGATTTAGTGTCCTTTCGGGCACTACGTTCGATTATTTCGAGCTCACTACAAGCGCACGTTATTTTAATTAGTGCAAAGATTTTAGCCTTGGAATTGATCGAACCCTTGACTATGTACATAGATGACGTATATCGATATTTTTCATAATAAATCAGAAGGGAATTGCTTGAGCAAGTCTGAACTCATGCTTTCAGAAGGATATTCGCCAAACGCGTATATTTCAACTTTTTGCAAAAATTCTGGATAGAGGGGGGATCGAACCCTTGTGGTGTACACGATGGCTACTCCTACTGCTGCTATAACGTTTAAATTTGAAGTCGAGTAGTGTCTGCATTTTCGTTCTCATTTCTCATCTCATTCAAAATTTGTGTACGAAAGGGGGGTCGTATTTTTGGCGGCTGAGAGGGTGGAGGGCGGTCGTATGAGGGTCGACTTTCTATCATCATCACGCTTGGCCCTGAACTCAAAATGTCCATCTAAAATCAGACTAATCGAGTAGAAAAAAATAGAGTGAAAGTGGACCGAAAACAGACTTGAATCTGATTGGCAATCAGTCGCAGTTCTAGATTGATCACATTTTGTCCCTCCAACCCATCAAAGCTGAATGAGTCAATTCTGGACGCCGATTCAGAACGGATGAATTCCTTAAAATACATATCTATGCTATCTTCTTTCATAATCAGAATTATCCTCATTAGCCTCATAATTAACGCGTGATCATATGACCGAATCTCATCAAACAAGACATCAAAGATGTCAGTGAAAACAGGCTGAAGAAAGCTCCACAGTTATGCGACTATTGTGGATGCACAGGTGATCTTCCATAGAGATTGTAAGGTTACCTCATAAACAGATTGATTGTGAGTTCGACTCTGTTTTTGATTGAATACCAAACGGGATCCTGCCTTCATATCCATTACTCCACTCGTAGAAAAAAGACACATTTCTGTTTGCAAACCGATCTCGCTGCCACTCAAACTCGTGCCGCTGATCAGCAACTGATAAAAAGCGTTGGCATAAGACCTTAATATTTTTTAATGGTGACTTAGTAAGCGGCCCTTCCATTTGCCGCAGCTTCTAACTCTTCAGGAAGAACTTCCTCTTCATACACAAAATCACGTAACTGTGACAAAGGGCTCCCCCTCCTAAAAACATATTGGTAGCAGTTCTTTCATAAATGCTCACAAAGATCAGAAGCACCAACTCATTCGCAATAAGAGGGACTATTTGTCCACGAAATGGAAGAATCCTTGGCCAAACTATGTTGCGAGAACTAGGCAGACCTCTTGCATACATTTTCCACTCAGAATCGGAGATGCAATCTGGTGATAATATGAACATAATGATATCTTCAGAACCTTTCACAGGTCCGGCGGAGACTTATACCGGTTCAATGTCCTATTGTGGAACAGAAAAGGCACAAGTATTTTATACCATCCTATATTTACACTGAGAGGTACATGACAAAATTAAACCAAGGATAAGAAAAATAAAGAATGCCACCACACATCAGATTCGTGAGGCATACGAACGATCTTCGATTTCTATCAAAGCAGGGGGGGGGGGGGTTCTGATCAAGTTCACAGGTCTTTCACGAACTGTTTGTTCTAATATTCTTAGGAAGAAGTATTATTTCTTTTAACAGAGTTCAATATTTGCAATCCTAGTTCCTGACAGGGATGCTGTGTAGAGTTAGTCAAATTTTCAACATTTCTGAAAGGGTCACAACAAGCAAATTCATCTAGAAGAGCTGTCACAGACAAAGTATTACGATCGAAAAGAAAGAGAATTATTGAATCAAAAGTGTCTATCTCCTCAGCACCATCGCGCCCGTTTGTCATCTACAACCACACCTCTGACCAAGCCAAAATTTTACATGAAAATTTTTGCACATTCGTACCGCTAGTCCTGCCTAGTCCTGCAATCTGATTTAGTGTCCTTTCGGGCACTACGTTCGATTATTTCGAGCCCACTACAAGCGCACGTTATTTTAATCAGTGCAAAAATTTTAGCCTTGGAATTGATCGAACCCTTGACTATGCACATAGATGACGTATATCGATATTTTTCATAATAAATTAGTAAGTTTAGGTACACGATGTCCTGTCTACTGTGTCGGGTTCTTTTCCAATAAGTTGGAGAGGAAAAAAAACCCTCCCGTTAATCACCAGTCGTGAGCTGCAAACAACACACGGTTGCGACAGACCTTACAGCTGAGTTTACTGCAACCTACTACAGTGAGCCTCAAAACTTTACGCCCACCTAAAAATTTGTCGTTTCGCGCGAGGATCGAGATTTCTCGAGCAATGGCGTCCAATATCGTTTTCAGCGTGCTTGAAAACCCCGAAAACTTCCACCAATTAGGTGGTCCTCTAATTTTCTTATTCGTTTTTGAATAGAAAATGTGGCGGTTCAAAACTTTACGGCCACCCTTGAAAATGTCGATTACGGAGGATACGAATTGCGAACAAGCAGGCGAATGATACGAACTGATGTAGTAGAAGAAGACCTTAGGAAACCTTATGGAGCATTCAAAATCAATGCCAAAGGTATTTCACCTGTCACTGACTGAGCAAACTCTCCCCCGAACAAGTGTGAACAAAACAAAATTTTTTGAAGACCTTGGGTGGTTGCAGACACTTAGCCAACCTTTCCATGAGTAATCTAATACGTATAGATGAAAAAGGAAACACTAAAACACATTTCAAGGTTGACACGACTGCTATATCACCCGTCTGATCCTTCTCCTTCACAGTGTCGACCAAGAAAATCCGCACTAAATTCCCGCTAACTGTTTTCAAGTTGACTTCTTCTTCTTAGCGTTTTTCCTGTTTCGCAGCGGGGTCCGCTTTGTTGATCCTTTGACGCCTGAGTGATCTATCGTGCGCTTGGTCGGGATGGATCCCAGCCGTCTTGAGGTCACCGTGTACGGTGTCAAGCCATCGTTGCTTGGGTCGTCCTTTAGGCCGCTTTCTTGGTACCTCTACGTCGAAGCCAGTCCTCTCGACTTTGTCGCCATCAGCGCGAAGAACGTGACCAAACCATCGCAGACGCGCCTCACGGAGCTTGTCGGCTATCGCAGCTACCCCAAATCGCTGTCGTATGTCCTGGTTGCATATGCGATCTAGCTGCCTAATGCCACCCATCCACCGCAGCATCCTCATCTCAGTGACACTGATTCGGCGTTCCATTTCCTTAGTGGCGTGCCAGCACTCGGCACCATACAGCGCGACAGGACGTACCACGGTACGGTAGATCTTCGACTTGAGCCGGTCTGGTATGTCCTTGTCGCACAGCACACCAGTCAGCGAGCGCCACTTCAACCACGCAGCGGCGAAGCGTGCGGTGATCTCATGGACGAGGCCGCCGTCAGATGAAACCGCTGAGCCGAGGTATTTGAACGTAGTGGCTTGCGAAAGATTCGTGCCATTAACTTTGATAGTGCCGGACTCGTGTTCGTCGGTGGTCAAATACTCGGTCTTCTTAACGTTGAGGCGGAGGCCGAACCGTGCCAGCTGGTCACTTCACGCTTGCGTCTGTCGTTCAAGTTCACCCTTGTCTTCGGATGCAAGCATTACGTCATTCGCGTAGAGCAGCGTCCACGGCGGTGGTCTGTGAAGCTCCTTTGTGATGGCATCCATGACTACGATGAAAAGAAGCGGGGAAAGGGCTGAGCCTTGGTGTACGCCCACGGTTATGGGGAACTCCGTCGACGTGCCCGCGGCCGCCTGCACTTTACTCCTGTGGTCGGCGTAAAGAATCCGCACCCATTTGATCAGCTCTTCGGGAATGCCGTGAAGCCGCAGAACGTACCAAATGACTTCGTGGGGGACGCGAACAAAGGCCTTCTCCAGATCTAGGGAAGCTAGGTGCAATGGTCTTTTCTTTTCACGATGCTTCTCGATCAGGAAACGGGCGGCGTGGATGGCATCGGTAGTGCCGCATCCGGATACAAAGCCGCATTGGTTGGCAGATAGCTGGACGATTTCGCGAATCCGGCGATCAATGATGCGTTCGAAGTTCTTCATGGTATGCGACAACAGACGGATTGGTCGATAGTTCGCGCAGTCAGCGGGGCTACCCTTGCCCTTCTAGATTGCGATGGTAGTGCTTCGCTGCCAGTCCACGGGCACCTTCTTCTCCGCTATGACTAGATTAGAAAATTTCGTTAACCAATCAGCGGAGTTCCACCACTGCGACTTCCACAATTCCGCTGCCATATCATCTGGACCAGTCGCTTTGCCTGGCTTCATTCGCTCCAGTGCATACATGGTCTCTTCGATGGTGATCGGCTGCACTGGTCCGAAGGTGGGCGGAACTTCTGGGACGGATGGATGGGCAAATTCTTCCGTCGAGACCTTCTCAAAATAATCCTTCCATCGTTGCATCACCTTCTTGTAATCCATCAGGAGATGGCCTTGCTCGTCTTTGACGCCGTGAAACTTCTCGACGTCGTCTGCTTGACGCTGACGCGATTTCGCGAGTCGGTAGATGAAGCGCTCACCGTCCCTCGAGTCTAACTTCTTACAGACTTCATCGTAATGAGCCGCCTTCGCTGCGGCTACAGCCGGCTTAGCAGCCCTTTGCGCTTCGCGGTAACTCCTCCAATTGTCTGTCGTTTTATTGTCAAGGAAGGAGTGGTGGAGCCTCTTCATCTCGCGAACTTTCGCCCTCACTTCCTCCTTCCAAAGCCAAGTCTTCCTGTCAGTCTTCCGTCGATCAGGTCTGGTCGTGCCGAGTTCGGAGCGAGTAGCTGCGAGGACAGCATCAGTTACCTTTTGCCATGCTTCGTCGACGTTCGTGATGGGTGGCAACTGAATGTGAGAGATGACTGCTATTTCTTTCTCTCTTAACCTCTACCACTTGATTCGAGCAGGCCCACATCGTTCGGCGCGCTTCTTGTTTGGCGGCGTGATTTTCATTGTGCAGATTAGCTGCCGGTGTTGCGACGCGACCGTCTCATACGGTACGACTTTTGCATCCGTGATGAGCTTCTGGTCTTGATACCTCACAAGTACGTAGTCGATCTGTGTATTGTTGCTGCCCCTGTAGAAGGAGACGAGGTGGGATGGTCGCTCCCAAAATCTCGTGTTCGTTATAAAAGGTTATGAGACTCGGCGTAATCGAGAACGCGCTCGCCATCCTCGTTACGCACCCCGTATCCGTTATAATAAGATTATGAGACTCGGCGTAATCGAGAATGCGCTCGCCATCCTCGTTACGCACCCCGTATCCGAAGCCGCCGTGGCATCTGTAGCGGTCCTTCGTCGATCCTATTTCAAGTTGAATATTTTGTTTAAATGTTAAATGTTCTCTGACAGACACCACACCACCCTTGGGGTCGAATGATTTCACTAGGCACAACATGAACAGCTTGTAGGCTTGGGCGGCATTTTTCAGTGCTCATTAACATGCAAGATTTCACTCATAACTTTGAATGCGCTGTTCATTCATGGGAGTAGAAGACAGGCAACGATTTTCCTGGCAATTTTCCGGGATTCCAATGGATTCAGCGATTCATAGCAGTGCTCTGTAAAGGCATTTGCTCTCACATTTCCTTCAACACAGCGTCAACGCCACGATCACGACTTGGGGCACCTTCCTCCGCTGACACTGTGGAGGAGGAGGACCAGACGGATGATATGGCCTTCGTGTTGAAATGTGTTCTACTGTTTCCTTTTCCATTTATACGTACTAAGATTATTCATGGAAATACCAGCTAAGTCTCTACGACCACCCAAAGTCTTTAAAAATTTTGGTTTTGTTCACACTTGTTCGGGGGAGAGTTTGCTCAAACAGTGACAGGCAAAAAACCTTTGGCATTGATTTTGAATGCTCTGCAAGATTTGCTAAGGTCTTCTTGAGCGCTACTACATCAATCGGTATCGTTTGCCTGCTTGTTCGCAATTCCCATCCACCGTAACCGACATTTTCAAGGGTGGGCGTAAAGTTTTCAACCGCCGCATTTCCCTTTCAAAAACGAAGAAAAAAATTGGAGGATCACCTGGAAAAGACTTGGTAAACGTCTCCGGGGTATTCAACCACGCTGAAAACGATAGTGAACGCCATTACTCGAGAAATCTCGATCCCTCGCCCGAAACGACGAATTTTTAGGGTGGGTGTAAAGACTTCATCTTCTGGAGCTATGAGCGCTCTGTGTGCATCCTGCAGTGAGCAGGGGTCTACCCTGCTCCCTTTTGGGATGCACGGCCTTGGGTTGATTGCGACACCCACAGGGAACCTGAAGATCTTCAAGTCATCATAAGTCTAGGGCCATAATATCCTCTTATATAAACAGAGGTACCTATTTTTGTGCTTGTTATCCACTCGACACCGAAAGGAAAGCCTTGCAGCGTTCCGTTTCTCACATGTCTCATTAAACATAATCTCACTTTTTTATTTAAGAGATACCTGAAAAAATTAAGAAGTTCTATATTCCATCGAGTCACTCTAACTGCCATTACGTAACCTTTCTATCATAGCCGCTGCGCTATTGGTGGTGGACTGGTCCAATTTAATCTGTAGCCTACGATGTAGGCTCTCAAATGGGCTAGAAGACCACTGGTACATAGTACCATGGTCCGATCGAGTTCGAGTGATTAAAAGACATCGATGGCCACCTCTTCACATTTTGTCGGCTCCGATCGCATCCATCTTCCCCACTCAAGCTTAGAAACCCCACTTCTTTACAAATGCACTCATCTAACGCTAACTCAGTTATGCTTGGGTTTCACTCTCGTTCCGAATAGAATTCCGACCGAGCAGACTTGTTCCATACATTCCTCACTCGTATCCAGATATATGTAGGAGCTGCTGATTATACGAGTCCGTACCGTAAATATACAGTCGCCACATCACAGTCGCGAGGCATACTTCACGACCTGTTACTTGTGGAAGAGGCGACCTGTTACTTGTGAAAGAAGTGGCTCAAGATTTGCGATCCCACATATCCCGTGGGAGTCACAGCATTCAAATTCTCCTAGGAGATTTCTCACAGACACATTACTACCATTATTCTATCCAGTCGCACCCGTGTAGGTACACTACGTCTTGCCTACCACCACAGCACACTCGAGATGAGAAAAAAGCTTCCGGTAGTTATCAGCTGTGTGCTGCAAAGAACCACACACGGTTGCAATAGAATTTAGGAGACTGCTGCAACGTGTTATAGTCCGTCGTGGGGAGCCATAAGCACTCTGTGCTCATGTAGTGGTGAATCGGGGTCTATGATGCTTCCTTGTGGTAGGTAGGTCATAGCGTTGATCGACGCGCCCACAAGGAACCTTATAGACATGGCACATTATCAAGCAGGATCGATAGTTCAATTAATGTACTGCATACGCAAATAAAATCCACCTAAAGGTTAATCAAAATAAAATAGCAAACCAAAAAATAGTAACTACTTAGCTCTCACCGCATCTGTATCAGCTCAACTCTTCGAAGTAGATCGTTCGTTTAGCACGAAGGAGTACACGTTTGGAGTAAAAACGTTCATTTTTAATTCACTTTTGCTGATTTCCACTCTGTGCAATCGAGTGCCATAGAGAAGTCTGAAAAGTGGAACTCAAGGAAGAAAAATAAGATGAAATATACTTCTTCAATTAGTATAAAATATTCACGACAGAAGAGTGAAATAGCTTAAAGTCCCGCTTGGATTAGAAAACATGAAAAAAGTACGGTCGAAAAACCTGTATCTACACTTTCAAAGATGTCACTCAAAATACTAATAAACCGAAGATTGCTTTCCTGGCTGCAACAAAGATTTGTAGAGGCCTCTATCTGCAACTGAGGATTACGCACAACATCCTCGAGCAGAGGAACATTGGATATAACGTCACATTTTCATGAACTGCATAGAGATAATCGTATGTATAAAGTGCCTGTAAGCTTAAAAGACAAAGATAAATTTGAAGCAGCTATAAAGTTTGTTATTGCAAGGTTAGAACAACAGGTTAAAGTAGTCTTAAGCACAGAGAAAATCAAAGAGAATGGAAAAGGGAGTTGCGTTCAACCGCACTCAAGTTTACCCTTTATCTGGCCACATCAACATGTGTATCCATATTGTGACGCAGTCAGTACCCGACCAATAACAAAGGATAATCACACAAATACATGAGAAGGAAGTGCTGAATCTCTAATACATATGCATATTTTCATCCGGGAACAGCATTGCTTCATATTCTATGTCCTCTTAGGTTGATCATGCAAGAGAAAATTTACCGCATTTTCGTGAATTTGGCGATGCCCATCATACTAAATCACAACAAATTTTTCAATACTTGAGATGTCTACTGCGGGAGTAAATTTCTTACAGTGATTGGTGACGGTGTTCCATAGAGCACTCTCATAAGCTCTTCTAGGTGCTTCACCTCTTCAGTAGACAATCCGTAGTGTTGTATGAACATTGCATAGTATAGGATTCTATTGTCGAATGTTTAACAAGAAACGATACACGTACTGAAAGGCTTTCAGAATTTGGGAACATTTGCGGCGGCAGTATCGTTAGGGACTGACTAGTCACACTGGGGTGTGGGTCATGATGAGGCAAAATGGGGCGGCGTCTTCCCGCCCTTCGGCGTCGACTCGTCCCCACTCACATTCAAATTTGCATGGGCAACTATGGTGAAATCGCGCGCGAATTAGTGCGAGTAGGTCCTGAAGGGCGGGGCGAGGGTTCGAATGAACCAATCGCAGACACATTGCCCACCCACTTTTGCCTCATCATGACCCACACCCGTCACACTGGCGCTATAGTCCACGTGGAGTGTAGCACCCTGCGTCGCCGTCGCTGGCGATGGTGAGATCAGTGCCGATCGATCGTGGGCGGGGTGTCGCGGCGGCCGGCGAAGTTGGCGATTGATCGTCGCTAATGTTGACGATTGTAACGTCGATGCATATCTATCGCGTCAGTCGCCAATGTTGGCACTTTGCCGTCGTCAATGTTGGCGACCGGAGGCCGCCGTCGCCGGCGACGCAGGGTGCTATACTCCACGTGGACAGCAAATTAACTCACTCGAATCTTGATGAAATTCATTCTGAATGCCTGAGTGATTACTGGCACCTGAAGGATTTGTAAACTCCTCTTCGACAAGACGGTATGCTTCGCCAGAAGAAAGTCCATCTGTAAGAGAGATTTCAAAAAAACTTTCAGATCGATTTAAAAAACCTTCCACATCTTTGTAAATGTCAAATAATTAGCGTGCTTTAATTCGAACACTTTGCACTCTCTCAGAGTACATAATTTGGAATGCGCATAAAACTACAACAGCGCAATTATGAGATTACTTACTGCGATCCATAACAGGGATCGGAGGCGAGTTACGTTCCAGTTGTCGACGGTCTTAACATAGAGTAACAATATGCCGCTCATTAAGCTCCCTGGCCCGCTCTCGTTCTTCGAAAACTTCTTGAAGAGGGTGGATTAAAAGTTTGAAAATATTCTTCAAAAAAGGTACGGACTAGAAACGGTCTCACTAAGCAATAACAAGATAAACCAAGATAAAGATAAACCAACCTCCATATTGTCGTACTCCTATCTTGTCATAAGATTGGCTATACTAGCGCCCCTTCGGGACGCTAGAAAGTGGGGTGGGGCAGCCACTTGAGGTATGTGCAAAGGCTTCACACGTGTGGAATGCTTAGAAAATCAGCAAAAAAAAAAACAAAACTAATCATTAGCTGAGCTCAAATACGAAATTCTCCTTATGTGTTGCGTATACTCTACGGGTCTGGCCGCCAACGTCGGGCTTCGAGTCTTCTCGCCATCTTAGCCTTGCCTGCAAGTTCCTAATCCCGCACCTATATAAAAGCTAATCTCCGATGCACTGATAATAGCTACTCTTTTTTGTCACATTTCTTGCATGCCTGGACCCGTTATGAACAGCCAACAGAGAGGAAGAAGAGATGGTCGACTGAGACGCGAATGAGCCCGTAGTGTGCCCCTTCTCCATCGCCAGACGTGCATCTTGGCGTTTTCGGCCATGGCGGACCCATTCTCCATCAGTGCACCCGTATCCTGGTGCTTATCCCGCTGTTGGGCCAGCGCAGACCCATCCTCCATTTGTGGATCTGTATCCTGGCGTTCTTCCCACTACTGGATCAGCACAGACCCGATCCATCGTGGGACTCGTATCCCGGCGCTTTCCCCACTAATCGGCCCCTTGCGGACCCAGTCGCCATCCATGGACCCGTATCCTGGCGCTTTCTCCAGTATTGGGCCATAGCAGACCCAATCCCCATCCGTGGACTCGTTGCCTGGCATTTCCCCGTTAATGGGCCCCTGCAGACCCAATGTCCATCGATGGACCCGTATCCTGGCGTTTCCTCCACTACTGGACCACGGCGGACCCTTTCTCCATCGACGGACTCGTACCCTGCCGTTTTTCCAGTGTTGGGCCACCGCGAACCCTTTCAACATCGATGGACCCGTATCCTGCTGTTTTCCCACTATTGGGCCATGGTAGACCCCTTCCCCATCGACGGACTCGTATCCTTCCGTTTTTCCACTAATGGGCCACTGCGGACTCTTTCTCGATCGGTGGACACCTATCAAGATGTTTTTCTGGACTACGGGGCCCCGGCTCATCTGTCCGTCATGTCTGCAGCCGCACTCTTCGCAAATCTCGAAAGTGATGGAACAAAGTTAGCAAATATTCTGGAAGTTTGATCAACTGCACAAGTTGCACAACTGGTTTCAGAAAGGGTCACAACAGCTTATGATGATGCGTTCTTCATCCCGTGTATTTGATTGTGCTTCTTAAAAACGGACGGATCCTCAAGCTGCATAATCCCCAAGGGATCAAAGAAAGGTGCGTGAGGAACATATCCCAAGTAAGGACAGTGAGTGAATCCTCCGATACATCTTCCACGGTATGCACACTTCTTTTCGAAGTGGTTATCGTCCACTGTTCCAAAGTTGAGTGAAGTCAACAACAAAGCTCCGGCAGAGGGGCGACTCTGCTCCTTACATTGCTGCTACGCATCGTCAAATCGTTGTAAACACTGTCTCGCCTGGAGGGCTCGAGACCGCTAGCCGGCGGTGGTCCCGCCGCGAAATCCCGAATGCACCCGACTTCCACTACGTCTATGCACCTATGACGAAACATCGGCCGAATGTCCCATCAGCTTCGCATCCTCGCCAAGCACAGTCTATAACTGAGTCTCACGGTGAGCGCATGCGATCACGTGCTGTCCCCCTACGTCTGCGCTCTAGAAAATTTTGTTGCACTATCATGATTTATATAAGAGGATCTAGTCGACATTGTTGTCACACCTTCTGAACAAAAAAATTTGCGGCAATATTCCACTTGTTCTGCCCGAAAATATCAAAATCAAAAATTTCTCTGAAAATCTCGTCTAGGGGGCTATTTGCCCTGCTGATCACGAATATCATAGTCATTTTGTGCCGCATCCCCATTTAGGTAGGGTTATGGTAGTGCTAGGGTAAGTACGGCATACCACAGAATGATCTGAATTTTTGTCAAGGGGGATGGTTATTTGATATGCTGATCACGAATATCATACTCGTTTAGTCCCGCTAACCCATCTTGTTAAGGTTATGGTAGGGTCGGGGCAAGTGCTATCCTTAGGAAAACCTCAATTTGCTCCCAACTTGCAAAATCAATGTGATATTTGTAATCAGCATGTCAAATAACCTCTGTAGACAAAAATTCAGGTGATTCCACATGACACCTTACTTACCCTAACCTAGGTAACGCTACCCAAATGGGGTCACGACACAAAATGAGTATGCTATTCGTGATCAGCAGGGCAAATAACACATGTGGAATAGGCTACTTGCGCCCCAAAATTTCGACGTGAAAAAATTCGCCCAAACTTCGACTCTGGGTAGGTTATTTGAGGTGTTGAACCCGAATATCGTATTCAGGTTGTAACTTAATTGCGTTTTGAGAGAGCTACGGTGGTTGAGTTGTAGATACTGTATGTCATAGGATCTTCTGAAACTTTGCACAGAGGATTATTCGAGCTGCTGACCACGAATCTCATATCCGTTTCTGTACCGTAATCCCATATTCGTAGGGATACGGTAGCTATATGGTAAGACATTGAGAGGAAGTTCCGATTTCGGGTTGAACAGGGAGGTGGAATGCCAAATAATGTTGGTATTCCTGATCAGCGCCTAGAACAGCCACACTACACAAAATTTGAGATGCTGTGAGGTACCGTTTTTATAGTATACCCACTCTAACTCTAAGCGGAATTGCTGTGCAACCTAAATACGATATTCGGGTTCAACACCTCAAATAACCCACCCAGGGGCGAAGCTTGGGGGAGTTTTTCCACGTCGAAATTTTGGGGCGCAAGTAGCCGAATAGTGCCAAAAATTCGAGAAATGCTTTTGTTCCGGCTGCAAAAACATCGTGGTAAGAACATAATTAGGCGAATCATGAGGAAAAAGGAAAAAAAGACGAAGAAGGAGGGAAGAATGAGCTAAGAGAAGAACGTGAGAGAAATAACGCCGATGAGACCGATGTTCGTCGCCTCGAGCTAGTGTGCACGGGGTGCGCTGAATTAGCATTGGAGCGTGCCATGGGCCAATTCATCTGAGTTGTGACATCTTTTTGGGCCCGCCGCTCAGCCGGTTGCTTGAAATAGCGAGCCGCTCAGCCGGTAATTCGGCCGGCATTTAAATTTAGGGGCGCCGCTCAGCCGGTTCTTGAATTGCCGCTCGGCTGGAATTGGCGAGCCTGTCACCCGAATTCGCCCGCCAGTCGGCCGGTGTGAGTGCCTGAGTGTCAAGATATTGGAAAAACGTTACGCGCGAATTGATTCCTTTCTATATTATCAAATACTATCACTACAACGACCGTGTCCCTCGCGCACGGCCATATTTACGAGTTGTCTCACTGACTTTTTTCCTTAGCTACGAATGGTTCATGACAGATGGATACTGTAGTCATGGCTGCCTGTGCCTATGGGAAGGTGCGGTCAAGGTGTGACATGACTCAGGTAACGAGCGAGCGCACCTCTTAACTCGGACCCATGTTTCATACATGCTGTAATAACGAAATCCTGCACCAGTAGCGAGAATGACGCACCGCAAGTGCGACGCGCGACTCTCTCATCCCACAACCGGCTCGAGATACCGGAATTCTAAGTAGATGAGAACGTGTGAAGCTTGGAGAAAGTTTGCTTCATTTCTTTCTTTTTTTTCTCTGTACTACTTTACTTTACTTTACAGAAGACCTATTGTGCAAAAATTCGGACAGAAAGGTAACTGTGGTAGCTAATCAGGGATGTGCGGAAGTAAAATTTCAAATCCCGTAAAACGGAAAACGGAAGGCCAAAAATGGGCGGAAAACGGGAAGCGTAGAACGGAAAACGGAAAATTTTGCCCAAGCATAGGTTTGTGACCAAAAGTCATCTTCAACATTGGATTTTCTAGGCATCTTCTTGATGAACATAAGTGGTGATTTTTTTAAGTAATTAAGTAACCTCAACCCCACTGATGTTACGTCTCTGAAGCGAAAATCCTAGTCACTCTCAAGCAAAGCTTGTTTCCCTGGCCAGTGTTCTGAATTTGGATATTTTTCAAAAGCATTTGTGAGTTTGGCCAGTTTTCCTAACCATTTCGTTGCGAATGGGAACATTGCAGGCGTTTCTTCGGTTCTGCTAGGTTTTTATTCCTGTCGACAGGGCATTATTCGCAAGTACGCAAAGTTGCGTGCCGCCAGGCGCGAAATTTCGCACGGTCGAAACACCGCGCAGGCGTGAAAAAATACTGGTGAGTCAGATGCGTGATCCTTCATGGCATTTTTCCAGCTTTGGCGGCTTTCTAGGTTCTATTGGGTGAAAATTCGAATCGCGCGCCCACGTTTGACGCGGTCGACACACCGCGCAGGCGTCAATACTTTCGGCCGTTTTCGAAAATCAACATTTTGTTGAATGTGTCTTCATCATGTTCCATTACATGACGAAACACCACAGTTGCATCATGTAACGTGATTATTTGTAGTATTTCATTTCAGGATCTTTTTGGAAGATGTCGATTGACTCCGAGATTGAATGGAGTTTGAGTGCTGGGATGGATTTCGACACGGAAGCAGGGACGTCTCAAGCGGACCTTGGTGGTGCGGACGCCTGTGATGCAGTACGTTCATTTCAACTCTTGTTTCATTTATTTTCAACTTATGCTGTTCTGGTTTTTCTTCTCCAGTCCACTTGAAAACTCCTACTTTCGTTAGTTGCTTGCTTTCTTCATGCATAAAGTCCATGAACTATTGCCCCTTCATTCTATTTCCATTCTCATATGAAAAAAAAACAAAATAGAGATTTCGCTTCTGAACTCTTTCTTCCTCTGAACTTTCCTATGATCCATCTCACCCATATGATTGCATACCGATCTGCTGATGGGAAATTCATGTGCACTCGTAATATTCTCGATGCTGTTGTACTTCAGCGGCACTCAGTATCGGTCCTAAGCTCGAAACAATGGCTTTTTTTGAAAACTTGTGTAAGGGTGGCATCGACTTCATTGTATTAATCGATTTCTTGAGGTTTGACCCATCTTTTAGATGTCTGGAAAACTACATAGGGAGGTTTTTGGTGGAGCTCAAAATGAATCTGATATCCGTTTTGCATTGTATTCCCGCTTTCACTGATGTTATCGATTTTTTTCGAGTTTGACCCGTCTTTCGAATCTTGAATCTCCTAACCCCAATTCTTAACTCCAGTGATTTTCCCCTAATTCTTTGTGGGGCGAGGTAGTCCTGGATTTTGTTAGTTTTACATCGACATTTTTGCGCAGAGTGCTTATCATTACTGTTATCACCACCTTCATATACATTCCCATGAAATCTCTCAGAGACATTTGAGAATAAATGAGTATGATCTTCGTGATCAGCACCCTCTTCTGCTCCAGAACGTGAATTTTGGAACAAATCCATGTTTCCGAGTTTGGAAAAGGTAGCGGGGCCACTGAAGTACAATAGTACCTTTAGTGGGACATTGGTGATGTTCATATCAACATTCAGTTGTTTCCGAGAAAGGTGACTCCGTGGTCGGCGATTGGTATGCCTAAACACATCTTCACAGAAGGCCCGTCAAGATTGATGAAATTTTCATCAGCGTGGAAAAGAACGATTCGTTCAATACTTTATTATAGTTCTAATACCTCAGCTGTTAGAACTAGAACGTTCTCTTGTTCCCGGTTTAGGCGCTAGGCTCACGATCAGCAATGACATGCTCTTTAACCCGCTAAGAACGAGTACTCCTCAGCCAGTTCCAGTGTCTAGAGATGTGTAAGTTAAAGAAGCGAGAATTTCTTCCTGCATTGAGCTCGTCAAAACGATTAGAA
The DNA here is from genome assembly GCA_037903475.1 of Ancylostoma caninum. Lineage (NCBI taxonomy): Eukaryota > Metazoa > Nematoda > Chromadorea > Rhabditida > Ancylostomatidae > Ancylostoma > Ancylostoma caninum. The sequence continues at coordinate 126,215 of JBAJFG010000438.1, read as the reverse complement.
TTCTAGCGATGGGTCACGTCTTCGATCAGCATGCAGAGCGCCCGATCTCTACCCAAGAGAGCCGCGCCGCGGTCCCGACCCTTATTTGCGTACGTTTGGAGTTTTCTACATGTGGTAGCTATTTTGAAGATGTGAAGATTTATTCTTCCTCTTATTTCTGTTTTGAAGGCATGAATGCTCTTACTTTTTGAATGTTTACTTTTTGAGTGGTTACTTTTTGAATGTTACTTTTTGAATGGTTGTTTACTTTTTGAGTATTTACTTTTTTGATGAAGTAAATGTTGTTCTGTTTTGTTTCTTTGTTTACTACTCATTGCACATCCTTTTCACCTGGAAATGTCTTGGTCTAGCGCCAAGACATTTCCAGGTGAAAAGGAGGTGCGAGGAGGTGCGCGTTATGTCTAGCCATGTCTGAGGGATTTTGAAGGCCTGCATCTCCGCTCGAACGCTGAACATTTTTTGGTTTCGCGGTATGGGTACGTATTTGGGTTTTGAGGCCCTAGGCATCCCTGTTTCAAACCTGGACTTTTTTTTTCGGTTTCTGTCCTCTATCCATCCATGCATGAGAAGGGCATTTTCCTCATTTTAACGCCTGGGAATTTGGTGTATAAACAAAGGCACTGTCTACAAAACTCAAATGAATACCTAGGATTTCCGCTTCAGAGGTACTTCAAACGCCTAGAATATAGGTAGATTGAGAAGCACTCGTCCTTCACCTAGTTACGAAAGACTACCAGAGTTATATGATCGACAAGCACCTTTATCACTGAATGTTTAGGCACACGAGAAGCTGTAAAGTGTGAAAAATGCGACTTCTTTGCTTTACTTTGGAGCCGACACCTTGCATAAATCCGGACAAAAGGTAACCATAGTAATTAATACGTTTGGAACCTGAGAAGGATCACTTTATCCACAAAGGATCCCATTGGGGCGAGTGAGCGATGGACTAAGGAGGAGAAGAACAGCGTGTGGGGAAAGTGAAACACGAGCAGCCCAAACACTGCGCAGAACATCAGGCGCCAACGGCGCCAGTGTGGAGCTGGGTATCAGCGTCCGATCAAATCAATGGCAATTACGATGCAGCCCTATGCTTTCGTCGAGTAGAAGGAAAGCCTACATAATGCGTTTATTGGCAAGAATGCTTGATGTTCTCACTATGGCAGGTTTTAGTTTCATGGAAATTCTGTATCAATCCACCTCACACTTCTGTGGAATCTTTTTTTTCTTTTTTGAGAATCTCGGAGAGAGCAGGGCACTTGCATGGCATATTGGAACCACGAGAAGACCAGCAAAACCGCGGCGGGACATTCACCCTGCAGCTGAGCCAAAAAATAAGCAAAATAGTTCGAGCTTCGTGGCGTTTAGACGTCAATTTTTGCGCCACTGTTGTGAACTCATGTACACTGCGCACCAAACCACGAGACCCCTCTTCAGGATAGGGAAGTACGCCCAAAACAAGGACCCCCCTCTCCATGACTTTCCGGGATCTTCCGTTTTTCGGGCCAAAAATCCGTAAAACGTAAAACGTAAAACGAAAGACCAAAAATGGCGGAAAACGGAAAGCGTAAAACGGAAAACGGAAAATTCCGCACACCCCTGTAGCTAATGCATTAGAAATCTGAGTAGGACCACGTAATCCGGAAAGGATTCCGATGGAGCGTGTTAGCGATGGAGGAAGGAGGAGAACAGTGTGTGGCGAATGTGAAACACAAGCAGCCAAACATTGCGTAAAACATCAGGTGTCAACGGCGCCAGTGTAGAATTGATGATCATCGTTTGCGCTGCTTCGCAAGAATATTTTATGCTTTTATTATAGCGCGACACAATTTCATGGAAATTCTATATTTGTTCACCCCACATCTCTGTTTAACCATGTTTTTATCTTGAGAATTACGAGGAGAGCAGGGTACTTGAATGGCATATTCGAAACAATGATGAAGACGAGTAAACTCACGACGGGCGTTCACACTGCAGCTGGAAAAAGGTCAAGCAAAATAATTCGAATATCGTAAATGCTGTTTGAACGCCAATTTCGGTGCCATTGTTGTGAACTCATGTATATTGCGCATCTAAACATGTGAACCATCCTTAGGATAGGGAAGTACGTCAAAAACAACGACCCTCTCCCTCCATAATTTTCCGAGATTTTCCGTTTTCCGGACCAAAAACCCGTAAAACGTAGAACGTAAGACGGAAGGCTAAAAATGGGTGGAAAACGGAAAGCGTTAAACGGAAAACGGAAAATTCCGCACGCCCCTGCACGGGACCCACGCGCGTTCAAATGCGCGTGTCCCACGTGACACACCATGCCAAACGCGTAGGCTCGTGAACGTGTTAAAAAGTATGACCACGCCGGAAACTGGTAAGTGAAGACTTTCAAATCATCAACAAATGTGTCTAAGTGGGAACAACATAAAGCTCATTGTGTCACTTATCAATAACAGAGGTATAGCCGGTTCAACAGGAGATTCATTATCAAAAGTGACACTTCCGAAGTGTCGTAATGCGACAGCAGCCAACTCATTCTTGATCAAAGGAGCAAAAGTAGTCGTCAGAATTTAAATTCAAAGGTCGGGCTCAACGCAGCGGTTTGGGAAGAGATCACTATGCTGTCGATTAGAACACTACAGCTTACACAATTCACTCATTATTGTAAGTGGAACTATAGGACGAAAGATCTACGTCAAACGGCAACAGAACAATCCACCCGAGCGGCTGGCTATAAAAGCGCACAAAAAACATTGCAGCAAAACTCACAGAAACTTGAAAAACTTCGAAATCCTCTTGCATTTGTTTGTTCAAGATCCATTGAGTTTGATAGTACACTAGCTCACTAGTTTGGTAATTCACTAGTTAAGTCTACTATTTCTTAAAACTACTAGTGAATAGATAGTAATAAGGCTTGAGAGAGAAAGTGAGATTGGTGTTCAATGTGGGCTTGGGCTTATTTCTCCACTTTCTGCCCTTTCATTCTCTTACAGATCTACCCGCTCTTACAAGTTTCTTGAATAATGAGTCTAGCCGCTTAAAAAATCCGTCTTAAACCTAATCACGAATTCGAACTGGTTAATAAGGCAGCTGATATGAAGAGGAATATTTCCAGCGTATCAGGAACGAACTGTTAAACAAAGCCGTACTCCAATATTGGTTCAAGTAATTCGATCTTGGAGATGTGTGTCTCAGAGTTATTGACTAAAATTCGATGAAGTCGAACAGTTCTGAGGACATAGGTTGAAGCGCTCACCAGATCACCTATCCAAGATTCCAAGATCAAAGTCAATGCATAGTGTGCTGGTGTGCGGTCGCACATTACTCGACTCTCTCGGCATACGTACCTACTCGACCAGCCTTCGAACGTTATACTACTGCAAGTCGTGAAGTCGGCGATATACATATTGTGGACGAGCATCCCCTTTTGGCAGGGGCTCATATTTCGATTCTTGCCACCGGATAAGGACTATTTTTCTGACTTCAGAATTCATCTTCGCTGGCATCACAGCCTTTGTGAGCCTACTGCTCTACAAATTCTTTGCATAACTCTTGTGGCGGGGTAAAAACTTTTTTCAAAGCCACCGCATTTGGTTTGTTTATCTCCGCAGTGACCTAAGTATGATGAACTCTCCTCTTTGCTCCTCTATCGTTCAGGGATATGTCCGCAGTGATGGTGCACTCCCTGATCACGTAACGGAGCTACTTTTATACTTGTGCGATTTCAAAATGCAAATGGCGTGGCTCATCCCACCTAATCAGGAATTGGAGAGAAAAGTCAAAGAATTGCACGCCGAAAACGAGAAACTGCGAAGAAAAGTCCTTTCTAGTGGTCCTGCTTTAACAAATGAATCTGTTAGGGGGCCTGAAAATTCTCCAAAACAGATTCCTTCTCCCGTGAAACAGAACGACCCCATCTTTGATCTTGAATCTCAAAATGAAATTGAACGTCGTAGATCGCTTGTCCTCATAGGTGTCCCTAAGCAGAAACCTGGTGACATTCGTGAACGTATTCAATACGCTACTTGAGTGCTGTCAATGTACTAACTTTTCTTGATATAAAATGTAATCCTGTATCGGTGTACCGCCTTGGCAAACCCACTGAAGGAAAAAACCGCTTAGTGAAGACTGTATTACCATGTTCGTCCCTTCAAAAACTAGCAGTTAGAAGAGCGCCTCGCCTACGCTTCTTCTCAGTTAAGGGTCTCTCCCTGAGAGAATCCCTTAGCTCGCTGAGAGAAAACGTAGGCAGGAAAACCTTGTGTCTTTCAGAAATGTACGAGATATGGCCAAAGCGAACCCTACTACTACGATCATAAGTCCTGGCGCAGTAGTAGTTCGTGAAGAGGTTGAGTCCGCTTCTGAAGGGCAACATCAAAAGTCTTTAAACTGAATCCTACTCCTCGGCAATATCATAATTTATTTCGTGTTTATACTCAAATGTTAGGTCTTATCCGAAGAATGTTAAAGGCAAGGCAGCACCCACAATAACCTTCATGTGCAAATTTTTGAAAGTTTTGGAGTCTGAACGATAGTCCCAGTAATTCTACGTAAGTTGCTCCGCGGAAAGCATCAGCGCTTCTAAGATTTAACAAGGTATCCGGGTATCCGCGGGGTGAGATGTGGCGCGATCCGAATCAGCTGATTTCTGCCGCAGTTACTCAGCTTTCCTAAGATAGCGTTTGCTTTCCATGCTCATTTCCAGAAGTTTTACATTGTGATGATCTGATTCCCCCATCTACGCTCTTTCAATTGTTGTTAGACGGTATGATCGCTTCTTTTTCCCAGAACTTTCAAGTTTTCAATTATGATATAAGTTTCTGTTCATTAGCTCTTTACACTTAATCATAAGTTTTGTTTCTTTTCTTAAGGCATGTCTCTGTGGTGAACATTCTATTCCCCTTTTGTTTGTGCTTTTTCTCCTCCAGGAAAGCTGGAAAATTAGTCAATTATTAGTTGCGCCAAGAAATTCGTTGACAATAAAGACAGCGTAATCGACTTCCTTGATCTACTCCACCAGCGTAACTCGGCCGAATTGCTATAATGCAGCAAATTGGTAGCATCCAAAAACCATTTTAACATGAGTTCTGACAAAATTGCCCACATTATTCATGCTCCACATAGTCAGAAACCCAAGATCGCTCTAAAACCTGAGTGACAAAGTTTTTCGTGGGTGCTGCCTTTAACTACATTAATCACGTTTTACTAATGGAGTTTGATTTATATGTATTTATTGAAACGTGGCTAAAGTCTAAACACTCGTTAGCGGTGATTTCAGTTGATTCTGTTGAGCATTACTTCTCAATTCGATGTGATAGAAAAATGAGGAGTGGTGGGGGTATACCACTATTGCTTCGAAAGAATTTCTCCTACAAAGAAGTTTTCTCCAAATCAATACCGAAAGCCTACGAAATATTGGCAGTCAATATTCTTTTAGACAGTCATTACGTTAGGTTTATAACTGTATATAGATGTCTTTCTTGCAAGTCTAGTGATAGTTACTTGCTTAATAGAGCCATCAGTGACCTGGTCACGTGCGAGTTTCCGGCTATTGTCGTTGGAGACTTTAACTTCCCGGAAATTGATTGGTCTAACCTGTGTAAGCAACTGCCATCCATTTCCTCTGCCTTCGTTGAAATGACTTTTAAGTCACGATCTCAAACAGTTTGTAAACAAACCCACTCGAGGAATGCATTTCTTGGATCTACTTCTCAGTAATGATGAATCACTTCTCACTAATGTTGCTTTAGACCCACCAGTAGGATCAAGTGATCATAACAGTGTAACATTCCAAGTATCCCTTGCTCACAACGAGCCAATCTCCACATTATCTCATCGGTTTTCCAAATGTGATTTTGAAAAGGTCTGCCACTATCTCTCATCTATTGCTTGGAGGAATTCCTTTGAAACAGTTGATTCCATTAATGAGAGGTATGAGATGTTCCTAGCTATGCTTCAGCATTCTATAACTATCTTTGTTCCCTGGGAAAGAGTGCATGGAACCCGACACTACCTCCTTCAGTACCTTCAGAATATGGCAAATCATCGTAGTTGTTTGTTCCATGAAGCAAAAAGAACACAAAACTATACTGACTGGGAAGCTTACAGAGCATTCTCAAGAAAGTTTTCTCATCATCTAGACAAGTATAATAGGAACCTTGAGGAAAAAATTGTGTATAGTCAAAAGAAACAGGGCTTCTTTAGGTTTTTGAGTAGAAAATTGAAGGCTTCACATCATATTCCATATATAAAGAAAGGCGACAAGATTGCAGTGTTAGATGCTGAAAAAGCAAACTTACTAGCAGATAAATCTTGTAAGATGTACTCCGAAGAAGCAGAAGAATTGCCAGAGTTCAATCCCAACGTAAAATATCCTATGTAAACATTCCCATGGTTTGAAGAATTTACCGTTTATGAGATGATCAAGAAGTGGCCGAAATCTTATTCTCTCACACACGATTTTATACCCACGTCGTTTGTTCAGAATATTGCACATATAGTAGCTGCTCCTCTTGCATACATTTTTAATCAGTCGCTAGCATTTTCCGAAGTACCACACAGGTAGAAGCACTCTTTCATCACCCCTTTACTAAAGAAACAGCCCGCATTTGAGGTTGACAATTATAGACCTGTCTAGCATTACTTCGTTGTCCTGTAGGGTTTTTGAAAAAGGACTAAAAGCACATTTGGTGACTCATTTTGAAAAGAATGAAATAATACCGTGCAATCAGCATGGCTTTGTTCAAGGAAAATCTGTAGAAACAAATTTGTTAGAATGTCTGAATGACTGGAGTAGCTACCTGGATGAGAAGAAACCTTGTGATGTTATATATTCGGATTTTTCCAAAGCTTTTGATCGAGTTAGTCATAAGATGGTTAGTCATAAGATGTTACTCTATAAGGTGTCTCGATTAAAAGTACATCCGAAAATCTGCGACTGGCTCTCAGATTTTTCAAGTAACAGAACATTCCAAGTCAAAATTAATTCCTGTTATTCCTCCTGCAGAATTGTCTCAAGTGGTGTCCCGCAAGGGGGAGTTCTGTCGCTTGTTCTGTTTGCTCTCTATACTGCAGATCTACCGCAGTCCTTGGAAGAAGAAGGTGTCACTTGCAAGAAGTTTGCTGATGATATTAAAATTTACAGCAGAATTGACACCGATGTTCAGCTTTGTGAAGTTCAGAATGCTATAGACCAGATCTCACAGTGGTCATTAAAATGAAAGCTTCCATTAGCACCTGAGAAAACTGTACACATGCGTTTAGGTAGTTCTGTCCTTCTTAATAGATATATTATTCAAGGTCATATGATAGAAAGTGTCAATAAAGTTGTTGATCTAGGCTTTCGATATGACAACAAATTGGACTTCTCTGATCATTACAGATATCTCTGTAGAAAGTCGGTAACCTACACATACGGAAATATGTACTTTTGAAAGCCTATAAGTCATACGTGAGACCCATACTTGAATTTGGCTCTGTAGTTTTTCGCCCACATAGAAAAAAGGAATACGTATGTTGGAAAAAGTTCAAAATAACTTCACCAGGGAAATAATGATCAGATGTGGAGGGTATCACTACTCAAACGTTCCGGTTGCTAAGAAATTCACGATGCAAAATTCATACCCTTGAATCACGAAGAAGGGTAAGAGATGCTTATACTGTCTATAAAATTCTAAGTGGCATGGTGAAGATCGATGTGATGAAGTTTTATAAGATACCTTCATCAAAAACAAGAGGTGGTTCGGAGAAAATTTCTTATGCAGGTCCAAGAACAACTGCTAGACGGGAAAGTTTCACATGCCGGGCAGGATCTTACTATCTGACTATACGATATAAAACTACTCCCACCTCTCTGAAGTATTTTCTTTCAAACGATGGGTCTCCAAAAAGCTTTTGTGTCACTAGTGCAATGAGTTTATTTCTGTATGCTTTACTCGATGTTACTTGATTAGGTCATGTCATGTCATTGTCTTTTTCACGTCTACCTTAAGTGGCGCAAAAAATAATAAATAATAAAGATTTCGAAGACAGCCTTCTTCCTCCTTAGCGTTCGTCTCGTGCTGTTACAGGGTCCGCTCTTCTGGATCGCAGTCGCCGTTTGCTTCGTTCGTGGCTTGGTCAGAGTGATAGGCTGAGGATCTTCAAGTTTTTGTGCAACGTGTCCGCTCAGCGCTGCCTCGGTCTTCCCCCAAGTCTCCAGAAACCTCGAACTCGTGAGCGATTTTCTTGACTGATTGCTATGTGGAACGTAGCCCATGGATGAGCTGGAGCAAACAATGTTTGCGCATTTATTCCTGAATGTGCACAACACTAAATCGCTCTGTCATGTCTTCGTTTCGAACATGGTCGAGTCTCACATTGCCTGAAACCCATCGTTTTCATACGCTTCATCGCCTTCAGTGCCAATTCTAGCTCGGATGCAGAGATTGGCTACGGAACGAAACTTCTCGTTGCAAATGCTCTCTAAGTAGTGGTTGCATCGCTCGGCTACCTTCTTCCGGTCAGTGACAAAGTTCCCATTCTCATCGTTTATGCCGAGAAATTTGACGACATCTTGTGTCTGGCGGTACCGTGTTCAAGCCACCTTGTAGAAGCCCAGCTCCTTGTATCAAGCTTTCTTTAAAGGTCTTCGAAAAGAGGTGACTTCGTCACTGCAACAAACTTCTTTGCTTCGCTCCCCGCCATTCAATACTGCTGTCATTTTGTCGTCGACTTGTCGGCAAGGAAAGCATGATAACGTCGTTTCTTTGCTTCACCTTCTCCTTGCCAGTATCAGTCGAAAGCTGTGGCGTCTTATCGAGTTCCCTCCGGCCAGGCTTCATGAGACCTAATAGTGCTCGGGCAGTATGCACTGCTTTCGTAACCTCGTGCCAATGTTAGGGATTGGTTTTAGCTGGAAGATTCCATTCTCCTTCTGTTCCCATCGCCACAATTTGATTCTCTTCGGTCCATTTCTCTCTTCATGGTGTTGTTTCGGTGGTTCAATGCGTAACGCGCAAACGAGAGGTAACGAACGTGCTGCGTTATTACAGTATCGCATTTAATAATCTCAGCGTCAAGGACTACTTTCAGATCATGTCTTCGTACAAATAGTAAATCGATTTGAGACGACGTAGTGTCGCTACAGTACGTCAAGAGGTGAGTCACTCGCCTACGAAACTATTTGTGACTACGAGTTCGTGAACATCTGCGTATTTGAGGACTCGTCCTCCTTCGAGGTTTCGTCCACCAAACCCGAATCCGCGACGAAATCTTCGTTGAGACGGCAGTGGATTGCTCATCGAGTTAAATCCAGAAAGCATCCTTGACCTTGTCCGAGAGCTCGGATTGTGGCGCACATGCTGAGAAGAAGTGGACCTTTACTGAACCGGAAACAATACAGTCTTCATGAGCCGGTCATCTGTACCTAGGTGATGTCACCATGGAACTTCTCAGAAACGATGACGCCTACGCCTACCTTCGTTCTCGGGCTGTCATGGTACGTCATTTTGTAGCCGCCTCCAATTTCTTTGGACTTCGAGCGGCTCCATTTAGCCTCTTGTACGGCGCAGATGTCAATGCGTGAGCGTTAGAGCATATCAGCCACCTCGCGTGATCGTCCAGTCATTGTTCACACATTCAGTGAAGCAGTACGAATCTTTGGGACTAGCCTGTTCAGCCGACCTCGTCCCCGTATCGTCGGTATCTCTCGCACATTCGTCACGTCTAACAATGCCCGTAGTCGCGCGTCGATTCCGGGGTACGCCTTAGCTTTCTTCATATTGTTTGACAACTCGATCCATTTATGACGTGACGTGTTGGACCACGGCCGGCTTGGCACTTGACTTGTCGTCGGAATTGAATTCGTCGACGGTCGGCTCGCCTCAACAAATGGTGAGGTAATTTAGATGGCACCACGTGGAGGAACGGACGCCGGCACTATGGCCTTGGGTTACACTATTTTGCTATTTTTGGCGTCGTAGAAACAGGCAAGGTAAAAAAGTCGGGCATTTGAATTCCTCTCGAAGTAATCCCGCTGCTTCCCAAAAATACATGAAAGTACTCCGCGCTCCAGACGATCTGGAAAAAAGTGCAAGTGGAAGATTGTGAGTCTCCTCCATACATCTTAGCGGAGTGTTCCTCTACAGACAACCACAAACTAAAGCGGTTTGGCCTTTTCTCAACAGCAGGGGTAGGTTGTGAAAAAAATTCTTCAGCTCAACACGCATCTGCAGAAATGCTGGCTTCAGAAGGCTAGGCTTCGAATCCAAATAAACCAAAATTGGAAGATGGCTAGGTTGTGCTGTTTCAAACGAGTACTAAATCGGTAACGAAAATATTTATTAGGTTGGTGCAGAAATAATGCACGTTTTCATGCCTTTGATTCCGAACCCCATAACTCATTTCAAAATCGATATTTCCAGAAGTGCTTGGAATTGTTGTAATCCGCAAATCTTTGGCAACAAGGCGGATGTTTTCCCATTCGACGAACTTTCAGAAGGCAATCTTGGTATCCCTTCAGTCTTCGAAAAAATTCCCCATGAAGACGTCGTCTAAATTCTATAGAAAGTGGTAGTCTGTGAAGAAGTTGCTGATTATGATGTATGAGGGTGAGCTTCCTAGCCTGATTACTCCAGCCTGTAGGGGCTCTGGGGTGCGAGATATAGATGGACGGTGCTGTGTAGAAGTGTAGAATCCATTTTATTGAGCAACGCTGCGCTCTCACAGTGGAGTTTCTTATTTATCTTATTTACATATTGGAAGTACTTCCCAGGTGAGAAAGGCTAAAGGGATTGCAGCGAGCAATTTTTGCAGCAGGTCACCACTAAGTCGCCGTGACCTTGATTTGGTGTTGCTTCCCTTTCTGACAGCGTATCGGTGTTTGTTCCTCATGCAACTATTGAGCAGTGAACTTCATTTTGTCGTAGAGGTCTATACTTCACACTGAATCACTAAGCGACCAAGTGTTCGGTCTCAACTCTTTCACTATAAACGCGCGAAGCAGACCTCTCAACAAGGATCAATCTGGTATTCGTTCAGTATGCGCGACATCAACTCGTCGTGCTTTTTCATCCTGCCATTTTCACTGAAGAAAGGGATGGTCTGACAACAGTTACCGGCGATGTTCTGCGAAACCAATTATGTTGTTTTGGATGGGTGCTCTTCGATAATAGTCATCAGTTGGGGGTCGCAAACCCCAGGAGGACCTATGCGACATTCCTTACTTCCGAAGCAAGACACACCACGTCGAAAAAATGCGGAGGCAGCTTCGAGCTATGCGTTCGCTCACATTTCCTCAGCCAAAATTATGGTGGTATTTCGAGCGGTTCCTGCTGCGATGCCGCCGACTTTTAGCTCGCTGAAGTGAGTTTGGCAAAAAATTTGTTTCGGCGTCTTTCGTTCCAGAACTAAAAATCCACCGAAAACGTAAACTCCGTTCAAAATGCATAAGATATTTGAAAAGCCTATCAAATTTGCTATAAAACCATATACAACTTCTCATAGAGGTGATAAAAAATACCAGAAGTTTTCTGCACCAAAGATGAAGCAGCGAAAAACGCGCATTATTTTTGCACCAACCTAATAGTTTTAGCCAAGTCACAATATTCCAAATTCAACTCTCAAAACTGACATCAAAATACTCTACAGATTAGGGAATATATTATGCGAAAACGACATCGATTCCGCAACAACCTCATATTCTCCATAATCTGCGTGGTACACTTGCATGTTCTTGCCATGTCGCTTCTTCCGACCAGACTACGGCTGAAATTAAACTAAAGGCAACGGCTGAGGAGAGCTGAGCAGAGGGTGTTCCGTATAGATGGGATAGCTACGCGTAACATTCCTAGATTCCGTAGTGAATGCAACACACTGACAATGGTGCAATTATCTGCAGTAGAATTAGTGTAGCAGTTGCCAAATCCTATTGTAAGGATCACGTATACAACCACTGGTGTATAGCAAGAGGTGCCCTCGCTCATCGACTGGGTCTTGTCACGCTCCTGTAGAATTCCACCCATTGCGCTGCGCCTGTTACGATCCCAGTGACTGCTCATTGATATGTCAAAAAACTTAAATCGTTTGAGATGTTATTGCCATTTGGGATGTTATTAGGTTGTAACATAAGTTTCCGCTGTTTTGAAATTTTCGAAGAAAAAGTGTTATAAAAAATCAAATAAGAATAGATATCATTCGAAGTATGCATCATAACAGTCGTTGGCCTCTTGCAGTTTTTACAGCAGGAGCTCGGCTCCGCTGCTCCAGAAATCCGTGAACTTCGAGGCAAAGAACTGAGTCGGGCACTGCTAGAGGTCACTGACTTTGACAAATCGGTTCTCGCTCAATAGACGTTCTTGTGATCGGATAATAGGCGCATGGTTAGAGCTAGATTTATGCTACATAGTGCGCAATTAGGAATTTCTCTGCGAGTCCTTCGCCTTTCCAGAGAGTTCGACCAACAAAATTAAGGCGCCCTCAGCGGTGTAGCAGAATGGCGTGATTTCCACAGAGCGCTTGGAACTCATCCCAAAATTCCACCGATTAGTGTCCGCAAACGGTTGATGTTTGTAGACACAGTGGAAAAAATCCCACTTCAATTCGCTTCAACTCCAGAGAGAAATACGGCAAAATTTTGGGTCACCAATTTTGGTGTAGGTGCCTGAGACCGCTCGACAATAAAATGGGAAGGGAAAGTACCAGGGAGAATAAGAATGGCCTGGAGATTACTCCGTCCAAATTTGGTTAGTCTCATTCAACGTTATGGGAAAATTATTATTCCCGCAAGTGCAGTCACCGAAATTGCATTTCTGAAGGGTTCACTTCGAAGTTAATTACATCTTCAAAATAAGGCGCAAAAATCGGTCTCGCATTCCAGATTGTTCGCGGGATCACGCATTTATTAGAAGCCTCCAAAAGTGCCTATGCGAAAACAGCGGAAACTTATATTACAATCCAACATTTACTTTGCTTTTCCTGATATTGTAGGCCCTAGTTTTGTTAGACGAAGATGGAGTCTGGATGGTAAAGGTATTGCCGATTTGTTGCACCTCATGAACGAGCATAACTGATCACATCCTAGAAGGATAAGGGGCTTGACAAATCTTGTGTCTCTTTCCATATGTGGGTAGCGAAATCTCGACGATGTTCATCAAGATCCGAGGTGGTAGTAATTTGGCCGAAAATGCCGTCTTCATCTGAGGTGTAGGTCCCATTTAAGTGCCAATTAACTGCCAATCATGACTTTTAGAAATATACCGTTCTCGATGTTGTATAAAGAATAGCCAAGCTTGGATTGAAAACTGGCACCTAAGTCAACTGGAGCGAATGTCGAGGTTTCATCGTCATCTCAAGCTCGAGAACGCATGACGCTGACCTACTCTACTACTCTATTGACATTTGCAGTGATGAGAAAGAACTAGTCACAATATCATATGTCAACAAATCGAGTGAATGTAGATTTCCTTCTTCATACCAGCCTTCCACTCTGATTAGCGGACACCTTTCCTGTTTAGAGAACTAGTCACAATATCACATGTCAACAAATCAAGTGAATGTAGATTTCCTTCTTCATACCAGCCTTCCACTCTGATTAACGGACACCTTTCCTGTTTAGCTTCTATCGATCCAAAGGTGTGCAGTCCGATGGTTCAATGCTTTAATTATGGAGTACAAGTAGGTGTACATAGCTCAGTGGCAAGGGATGTGTCGTTAAATGATATTCCCGCTTTGATATCGAGTACAACATTCACTTTATGTATACATAGCTATCGTCTCATCATCCATCACATTGATTTCTCTGTCAGCAATTATGGACGGTCGCAGATTTGGGTGTTAAAAACTCTTTTGGTTCACCTTTTCCGCCGTCTCCGGGTACATCTTCCGGATTGGCTATTGAGCCTTATTGGATTGCAGACAAAACAGCTTTGCTTGGCTTCCTTTTTTATGCTTGATTTTGATGTTCTCTTGGTCTCAGATCTCTGTTGAGAAGGTGGGCGGTTTTGGATCAGGCTTGGCTTTCAAGTAGTAGGATGAATGATGTGCTCCGTTGTAGTTCAAACAAAGAAGACCTTTAGATTCAACCGTGCTATACTTCGGGGATGCACTTATCATACATAACTGGTTTTGTTTCAAGTGCAACGAAACTAACAAACCCTATTAAGGAGCTATGAACTTTGTACATGGGAAAGATGTGTAGATGCCTCTACAGTACATACATGCTGAGGTCAATGATTGATTATTCCACGGCTTTCTGGGGAGATTGTTCGTTTTGTGCTGAGAAATTGATTGTTTATCGAAGAACATCAGAAATATCTCCTCCATAGCTAGAATCTCTACGTACTTGAAGTTTCCACTGTGAGCGGAACGCTCGGATCCTGTGCGAGCTTCCTCATTTCTGCATGAACTTGAAATGCGTTATAAATCAGTGTTTGTTCTTGTCACCACAATTGTGGGTCACCCTGTATAACATATCCTTTCAAGTGTGAACCCTGTCTCAGAATTGCCTAGAATGACCCATCCGTACATGAGTAAGTCTTCAGTGGAAATCGCTTCTAATCAACTAAGAAACAGAAAAAGACATGTTCACTGGAGACATTGTCTATAGTCCTTGTCGAAAAGATAGACGGATTCCGTCACTGCACTAAAGCGGCGGGACCTGAACGATGGATGCAGAGACAGCATGCTCCAAGTGAGAGGGTCCTGTAGGTCCCACCGCGATTCTGCGGCCGCGACGATATGAAACCGCACGCGCAATCCGTCTATCTTTTTGACAAGGACTGTACAAAATAGCAAGTGCTGTGCCCATAGCTGTTCATGTGCAAGTGACAAATTTGGGTCAGTGAGCTCTTCAAGCATAATACCCGAGTTCGCAGAAAGAAACCAATACTTAGGCAATACCGTTTGCGTAGAGTCCTGCGGAGGACCAGAATGCGATAACTCTTTTCCACGCTCTGAATGTTTTCTAGGATCTATCTTCGACCCATCAATATCAAAACTTTCGAGATGTTTCACTGTAAGAGATGGGTAGAAAACGCTAAAGTCGAAATCACCCATGCTGACGGAATTCAGCGAAAAGCAATGTCTTTCACAACTGAGCTGATACCGAATGTATCTGTGGAATAGAAGTCTTCTACTCTCACCCTCAGCTCAATTTTGGTACCACTAATTCCACTACTCAATACCAAACTAATATCGGACGGCATACACACTACTGTCTAGAAAACCAATATGACATCTGCGCTTAGACGTTGAAAGCGTAGCAATGCGCAAGCATTGAGCGGCGAAGTCACTGAAGACTGCATATATGCACATGTCAGCCGAAAACAATGCTAATTGTAAATGTGAAGACTTTTCCGTTGACAAGTGGTTCGATAACATTAGAAAACAATTGCCAGCAATATTCTCTTCACTATCATTGTCGGTAACAGCGACTAGCAATAACCTCCAACAAGAGGTCAGAAAAAAGATATCTTCCTCATGAATCTTCTTGTTGACATTTTATCATAGATAAAACTTAGTGATTGCAGAGCAATGCCGACACGCCGCGCAGACACTGCATGCTCAATAAAAGATTCTTTCGTGTTTGGAAGGACATGATTGAAAAGACCGAGCCCACATTCGTTCCAGTGCCTTCAATCCGGACCAGAACATCTTCCTCTCATTTGACTTATTCGATTATCCAATAATATTCCACAATAATGTCGCCGGTATTCATTCTGTACAAGTGCTCCGACTCGCCTCCAGCGAACCTCGCACTTGCCCGCTTCGCGGGACCTTGGTACTCAGCTACCTTTACTTTCCATCCGTCAAAACGGATGAAGCATACAGCTGCGAAGCTCGCCGTAAGCGAGTCGGAGCACTTGTTGTATATAATTGATGTTTGGATCATTCTTTCGTTAAATGCGTCCAGATGATTCACTCAGAATCGATCGAAACGTAGCGCATTCGGAAAGGAGTGAGTATTTGCGCTATTCAACTTTACATAGCCCCAAAATCTTCAAAAAATAAATTTTTGGCTGAAACTTTACGTAGGGGGGTTATTCGAGGTGCTGAACACGAACATCGTATAAATTTTGCACGATAACCCCATTTTTTAATGGTTACGGTAGATGTACTGTAGATATGGTACTTCAAGGAACCCTCTCAAATTTTGCATAGTGGGGTTTTTTGACGCCGACGACGAAAACCACCATTATTTTTGCAAGCCACCTCCGTTTTCTACCCGATGTCGGCATTTTCTCTCAATTTCCTACCGTACACCTACCGTAACCCATGCAAAAATGGGGTTATGGTGGAAAATGGATACGATATTCGTGCTCAGCACCTCAGACAACCCCCTCCCCCTCTATGGAAAGTCCCAGCCAAAAAAATCTTTGAAGATTTTGGGGCCAGTAAAGTTGAGTAGTGCCGTGATTATTCGTCCATTCGTCCACTCACAGAAAGAAGTTAAACGGTATGCTTCTGCACTCTAAATCATGTTGCTATAGCAGGTTGGTATATATAGATGTACTAAAACTGTGTTGCTTTGGTTATCGCCTAGTCTTGCATAGGAAACACCCAACCCCTTCCAAAACTCTTGATTGCACACGGAGAGACCCCCAAGGATTCAGTCACTGAGCACAACTCTTCCTTGTTTTTCTCGTTGTAGACGAAAAGATTCGCACATGAAACCTATACCGTTCGACTCAGAATTGTGCCCTGCAAAAATCGTTGTCATTTAAGAGAAGCGCGGCGAAGCTTCGCTTCGCTTGAATGGGGATAGGGGGCCAAAAATCGATAAAATCATTTTTCTCGGAAACGGCAAAAGACCCTGACGTTGCACAGGAGGGCACAATTCTGAGTCGAACGGTATAGGTTTCATGTGTGTTTGTCCTCTGGATCGTGAAATATTAGCGATTACAGACAAACACACACACAGATGAGTTTTACTATATAGTGATGGGGATAGGGGGCCAAAAATCGATAAAATCATTTTTCTCGGAAACGGCAAAAGACCCTGACGTTGCACAGGAGGGCACAATTCTGAGTCGAACGGTATAGGTTTCATGTGTGTTTGTCCTCTGGATCGTGAAATATTAGCGATTACAGACAAACACACACACAGATGAGTTTTACTATATAGTGATGGGGATAGGGGGCCAAAAATTGATAAAATCGTTTTTCTCGGAAACGGCAAAAGACCCTGACGTTGCACAGGAGGGCACAATTCTGAGTCGAACGGTATAGGTTTCATGTGTGTTTGTCCTCTGGATCGTGAGATATAAGCGATTACAGACAAACACACAAACAGATGAGTTTTACTATATAGTGATAAAGCTAATCATTTCGATTCCAATAAACCACTCAATTTCAAGACCCGCATGGGAGACAGATTTGCTGTGAGATGTTAGCTAATTTGTAAAACCTACTTCACAATAATCATTCCGACGGCACCCTTCTTCTTAGGTACAGGAACGTATACCCCACATGTTAACATCTGAAATCATGATGGGCTTTCAAGATACCATCGACCCAGTCACTGTAGTAAAGAGGCAATCTGCTGGCTCTTTGTCAACGACATGATAGTTTCTACGACTGTGCGAAAGGAGCTGCAAGAACTGCTACATGCTTTTCCTCTCGCGACAATATCCTAGCAAAAATTCGGTGGGAAAGAGTTGGTTTTAGAATCACATGCAACAAGACAGGTGCCTGAAAAATTGCGGTTTAGCACTTCTAAAGTAAGAGTATACTTTGTTTGCTCCATCTCATGTTGACAATTCCTCACCTCTGTGCAAAAAGGTGGCATTCTCAGGTTCACAACCTCAGTACAAGGGATAGTGCAACAATGGATACAAGCAGAATCAGCATCCTACTCAAAACTACCGTTGCCGTATTTTGCCCATATAGGCACCGTATTCTTGCAATGGTACAAGGCTCCCATCATTGCAATAATAACCCTTTTCCTGCTCATCGGATTCACCTAGATATTCTGACCATTAGTAGAGAGCGCATAATTTGTTGCATAATCGCTGGGAGCGCTAATATACCCATACGCGTGCTAAGAACCCTTTTGAAAACGATTTGGCTTTGAAAATTGTCGCGATAAACAGCATTAATGAGAACATATTCCTTGTCTCTGTGGGAAACGCACCGTTTTCGACACTCAATGTAAGGTCTTCTGCGCAGTCGGTAGAAAGTTTTCGAGTGCGCCGAGCCTGCGACGCGTGGGCGGCGCGGCCCGCTGGTAACAGCTGTCCGGCGTCCTCGATCAGCTTTTTCAGCAAAAGGCCCCGTTATCAGCCACCACGTCCCAGGGTCCTCTTTCCTAAAAAGGAGAGGCTGCCTGGGACGAGCAGCTTTCTACGAGGTCGAAAACAAGTGAAAATACACCGAAAAGCAGAAGAATGATACGTGCAAAAAACGAGGCATGCGGGACTGTCCGATCAATATCGGTCAGCCACAGGCCTCAACAGCCTAAAGCGCCCCAACTGATAGAGAAAATCGACGAAAGGCACTTACCTGAGCCAGTACCTGACGAAAGGGGTCCTCGAACAGTAGGTCTCGCCTCGATTCTGGTGCCTGCAGCGCCATGATACCGCACGAGCAACCCTTCCTTTTCTTACAACAACTGTATGTGTATATTTTTCTGTTCTTCTCTGTACAACCCTCTGACCGTCTTCATTTTTCACAGAACGACATCACAACATACACTGCCGTCTGAAAATTACATATCCAAGTTCGCTATTTTGTCAAGACTTCAGAAGATAAAGGAGATAGAAGAAGCAATGTCATCGCAGAATGGTAGCAGCAATCAAGGACCACCCGCTTTGAAGGGATTGCTTAAATTCTTCCAATGACCCACTTGTTCAGGACTGTCTTTGTTACAAAAGGGAGGCTTCTAGGAATCACTCAGGGTTCAAATCGGAGGGACAATACCTTTCAACATTATCCAATATTAAAGGTGAAAACACTCAAAGAAAGGTCCGAGGTGTCTCTAAAAAGAAAGCCATCAAACCAGACCTCGGCAGCGCATGTGATAGTGCTCCAAATACTATATTATTAAGGTACTATGTTGGGTCCGCGACCAGTTTGCCGCGGCAGCGGCCAGAGCAGAACTGTCAACTCTTGACACTGGAACAAGCAGCGCCGTCGGTCAAACAATTGACCCACGATCGATCCGGCTTCTTTGACGAGTTTTAGTTCTCCGAGTCGTATGAGTAAGTTCGTACCTTCACCAAAGGATTACAAATCACATTTGATTATCGAAGAAGGAATCAGCTCACGTTGTTCCCGTCCATGGCAGTAGAGATCAAAGTTTACCCGGAACTGAAAAAATAGATAAAATATAAGCTTGATTGACGTGAAGTCGAAAAGGCACAAGAATCCCCTGAAAGGACAAAAAAAGCGGCCGCATATTGAATTACAAAAGTCATGAACAGACTGTAATATGGGTAAGTCCGTTCCTTCATCGAACGACTATAAACCACAGACTTGGAATATTTGAATACTGAAGAAGGAATCAGCTCACGTGGTTTCCGTCCATGGAATTGGAGATCGAAGTTTACAACCGGAATTGAAAAAATGGATAAAATATAAGCTTAATTGACTTGGAATCGAAAAGGCACAAAAATCCCCCGATGAGACAGAAAAGCGGTCGCATATTTAATTACAAAGGTCAAACCGCCTAGGCTTCGCGCATTGGTCCCGTCGGGCGTTTCCCGTGAGCACGGCGTCAAAATAATGCGGTTGTACTTCTGTAATCATCAAGATCTAAAAAGTGGGTGCTATGATTGTATGAGTAACAATTACCACCAGCACGCATCAGTCCCGGTAAGACAGTGAATGGAGAAAGCCGGCAAAATGGAGTTATGAGGAGGGACGTCTAATAGAAGTCGATAACTTGGCCTGTCCTACACGTTACGAAACGGGCAAATAGGCAAAATTCCTTTATGAATTTTATACATCTTTTGTCATAAATTCTTTTCATTACATTAATAATTTCATTGCTAGCAAACATGTCGAGAAGGCTTTGCTTTCCTAAAGTGAGTTACCTAAAACGCAAACAAGTCGAAACGTGAAGAACAGATTAGGTTATCGACCAATGCTAATGCCTCCCTCCCCCCCCCCCCCCCACTCCATTTTACCATAGAAAGACCATAGACCACTGTTCCTATTCTTTTCCCCGGAAGAACAGATCAATCTTGACCGAGATTTCATTCAGGCCCCAGCACAGATTTTGTCCTGAGATTGCTATGAGTGGTCTCTGTAGGTCTTTCGCGTTGGGTTGACGTCTAATCGAATCGGTGGCCTGCGAGTAAATTGTGATCGCCGTTGAGGTGTTGTCAAAGGAAGCGTCGTCGCGTTAGCATCAGCGGTGGCTGGAGACATGTAGTGTGCATGCTCGTTCTGCTTGGAGCTGTTGGGGCGTCTTGACGTTGTTTCTTGCGCATACGTAGTTGTGAGACTGGCATAGTGTCTGGCGAAGTCTGGACTCCATAGAAGGACCGGCAAGTTGAAGAAATCCAACAATTTCTTCTTCATGTTCTCTGGGGCGTTGGGACTCATCTGGTTAGAATGACGTTGGTGAACGCGTCCCTCAATGAGGACATTATAGGTCCCGCGGCCATGGCGAGTTAGAACATGACCAGGTATCCAGCTCGCTTCACCTTGACCAAAGTTGCGAACCCAGACCGTGTCGTCCGGTCCAAAGCGAACCCAGACCGAGTCGTCCGGTTCAAACTTCTTCAAACGGGCATTGTTGTGAAGGTCAAATTGACGCTCCATTTTGTGATTTTGCTCCTCCACGGCATTCTTTGGCATCGTCAGCATTGTGAGCGGCATGCGTAGCTGACGTCCAAGGGAGTTTTCGGTCGGTGAATGTTCGCCTGGTAACGCTGAACAAGGTGTTCTGTGGTACGCCTGCAAAAATTTCTGGAGTGCTGACAATGCATCAGAATCTTTGGGCTTCTCCAAACCTCTCTTGAAGGTGTCTACGAATCGCTCTGCCTGTCCGTTTGATTGACGATGGAACGGGGGTGATTGGACATGAATTATGCCGTTCGTGCTGCAGATCTCGTCCCGCCTCCAGAATTATTATATTTTTTAAAATTAATTATATTTTAAATATGTTTTCGTATCTGAGAAGTTTCATGACCATTAACTGATCAAAATTGAAAACTCGTAAGTTCTGGAGGTGCTTTTCTAGTCACAGCTTTTGTGCCCTTATAACACGACATCCTGACTTCCTGGCCAAATGCAGAGCTAACACCAAATCCAGCTTTCGTTCTATTGGGCAGAAAAATAGTCAGAAAATTGGAAGAGCACAAAAACCATGTTTTGCCTCAGCGTAGAATGTCGTCTGCAGAAACCATAAAAAAAGGGTAAATGAGAAAATCTTTTCTAAACACCGATAGAGCAGCTCTCGCTCTTCATAATAATTCAAAGTTTCTCTATCTAGCTCCTAAAATAATGGATTTGGGAACCTCCAAAAATCACTACTAAGCTGCGACCATTATTTGTGGGACAACTTAATATATTGTATTAACAACCTTCAATGATGCCTCCCGGATGGTGTCGGTTGTTCCATAAATGCAGATGTTTCTGAATTGTTCGCGTAGAAGACCACACAATCTTTGCAGTTTGCTCTCGACGCAGTGGCTGGCTCGTCTTCAAAATGGGTGTTGAATATCTCCCATAAGAAAACAACTTTCATGGTCATTAATGGATCTCACCGCCCCAATAATGCCGAATTACTACATAGGCAGTCATGAACTGAAGCTATGAAGCTATCGCACCGAGTTCTTAACCTGGGCATACTCTACACGATTTCCTTAAATTTTGACGAATATGTGCACTGCGTCCCAAGAAGTGCTACATCTGAATTAAAGGCAGCAGGAGCTGAAATTCTCGACTCTGAGCTGAGCTGCGGGTGGTGAAGTACAGACTCACCACATCATAAATGTGAACCGAACACAGACGATGATGGCTTACCAGCTGAGAAAATGGAACATTCGTCGCGAACACGCCTGGCCGTGTTTGTGCGCGGACGAGTTTTCCCCGGCGCGTGGTTTTGGCCGAGTCCCGCCATGAAACCTTGTGAATTGAATGCATTTCGTTTTCCCTTTGCGCCAAACCACGCGCCGCAATGGCTTTCGCTCCGGGGAAAACTCGTCCGCACGCGAACACGGCCAGGCGTCTTCGCGACGAATGTTCCATTCCCTCCGCAGGTAAGCCATCATTGTCTGTGTTCGTTTCACATTTATGATGTGCTGAGTCTGTACTTCATCACCCACAACTCAGCTCGGAGTCGAGGATTTCAGCTCCTGCTGCCTTTAAACTATATTCTGAGGATTTTCAACACGGAATCGGAGAACGCTCCAACTTTTCTCAACTTATGTCAATCCACTTCTACAGTACTGTACACTACTGTGGTCACCGCCGATAAAGTTCTTCATTGATGATTTAGAAGGAGTCCAAAAAAAGTTCACAACGCGAGTATCAGATAGAGGCTAGAGCTGGTCTCTTTCATGTGCCCTATAGGAAAAGGCTGACTCTGCTGACTGTTAGCATAGCACATTAGCTCTGTGTAGGACGATATATGATTTGAATTTGTTTTGCAACATCTTTGCCGGGAATATCGGTTTTCATTTTTATGTACTTACTCTGTCAAGATTCA
The DNA here is from genome assembly GCA_037903475.1 of Ancylostoma caninum. NCBI lineage: Eukaryota > Metazoa > Nematoda > Chromadorea > Rhabditida > Ancylostomatidae > Ancylostoma > Ancylostoma caninum. The sequence goes on along the minus strand of JBAJFG010000438.1, from coordinate 103,594 downwards.
AAAATTTTGCTCGAGGTCATCCATTGAGACTCAGTATTGTGGGATGCGGACTCGAAAATTCAGAGAATCCTCGTATATAATTCCTGGTAGTGCAACAAAATTTTCTAGAGCACAGACAGAGGAGACCAGCACGTGATTGCATGCGCTGGTCATGAGGCTCGATTATAGACAGTGCATCGCAAATAAGCGCAGTTGACGGTACATTCGGCTGATGTTTCGTAGTACGTGCATAGATGTATTGGAAGTCGTAGGGACCCGTCCTTGTATGGTTCCGTTCGTTATGATAATGATTGATACTGTCGCCAATGATAAAAACGAGAGAATTAGACAGTGCATTCAGGATTTCGCGGTGGAATCAGCGTCCTCAGCTGGCAGTTCCGCGGCCCACGGGTGGCAGTGGTTACGAGGCCTCCAGGTTGCACAATGTACGGTGCAGGATTACCACTCTCCTCCATTCCTCTGTGAAGCAGACAAGCACGGCATTCTAGCAAGATGGATGATTCCGCGAGAGGTTCAATGGTATCGAGTTGGCAGAGCGGCGGTGACACGCCGAACAAAGGGTGACGTCCTCTGCCCAGTGGATTTGGGGCCGGATGAAAACTGAGTAATTTTTTTTACTTTAGCTAACGAGCAAGGAAACAATTTAAACATCCACATATCCGTAATTAAAGAAGCCCTGAGGCTCTTCTTCTCTTTCGTTTGGCACTGTATTGGTCTCCAATATTGGTTCGAAATGGAATATTTCTGTTTTCGAGTTTCGAAAATTTCGAATAAATGAAGAATTTGAAAGTTCCATTATCAGAAACCGATGTAGCGCTATATGAGAGAGAAATTATTACAGCTCATTATGGTATTGTTGGTGACCGACTATGTTATCAATCAAACCTTTTCAATATATATAAGAGGATTTCCTAACTGTCTTCCGTTGCCCTAAGGGTGCGGGTGCACTGATGGGCAGGTGTGCCGAGCCCTGATCTATTAAACAAAGCGCCGTAAGGGGGCTAGAGCGGCTAGAGATACACTCATAGACACCGCAATCTTGAGGCGCAGACTGTGGGGCGAAATGGCCGATTTTTAGAGACTCAGGCACATTCGTTTCGGAACTCGCAATTACGTCACTGCTGGCTCTCTCACATGCACGAGGTTCATCACCTTCGCTGGCGGTCTCGCAGCATAGGAGTGAGGACGAGTCTCCAAGCTTTCAGGCTGCACCATGTACGCAGCAGGAAAATCACCCTTCCACTGTTGCGGCACTGTGTGCACTTGCAGGAAGAGATGGACGGGTGTTATAAGAGCTGCAGCGTCTCGGAGGCTTAGGGGAGGCTGGACCTACGCGGTTGCCTCATCTGGTGGATGCTATTGCCGCATCCCGTGCTGAATTCTCGCAGCGACTGTGCAGTCACGACGTCCGTTCGTTTCGAGAAAGCTTCTGCACTGACACAGAGTAGAAGCCTCAATATATGAAGTCATGACATTGTGTATCCAATCAACTAGATAACGGGTCCAGCGATGGAGAGAAGGCCCACCGTGGTGATGCGGTGCGGGGGACGCCAAGATACAGGTCCACCGATAGAGAAAGGGCCCCGCCGTGGCGCAATGATGGGGGGACGCCAAGATACGGGTCCGCCAATATAGGATTGGTCGGCTGTGACTCAGTAAAGTGGAGAATACCAGGATACGGTTCAGGCCTAATAGTGAAGATAGCGCCAGAATACGGGTTCACTGATGGAGAAAGGCCCGCCGTGGCCCTATGGTGCGGCCGACGCCAGGATACAGGTCCACCGATGGAGAAAGGGCCCACCGTGGCCCGGTGGTGTGAGGGGCACTGGGATACGGGTCCACCGATGGAGAAAGGGCCCGCCAGGGCCCAATGGTGCGGGGAACGGGTCCAGCGATGAAGAAAGGGCCCGCCGTGACCCAGTCCTGTGGAGGACTTCGGGATACGGGTCCACCGATGGAGAAAGCGTCTGCCGTAGCCAAGAACGGGTCCGCCGTAATCAAGCGTTCTCATGAACGCCAGGATACGGGTCCGCCGACTGAGAACGGGTCCGCGTGGCCCTATGGTGCGGCCGACGCCAGAATACAGGCCCACCGATGGAGAAAGGGCCCACCGTGGCCCGGTGGTGTGGGGGGCGCCGGGATACGGGTCCACCGATGGAGAAAGGGCCCGCCAGGGCCCAATGGTGCGGGGAACGGGTCAGGCGATGAAGAAAGGGCCCGCCGTGATCCAGTCCTGTGGAGGACTTCAGAATACTGGTCCACCGATGAAGAAAGGGCCCGCCGTGATCCAGTCCTGTGGAGGACTTCAGAATACTGGTCCACCGATGGAGAAAGGGTCTGCCGTAGCCAAGAACGGGTCCGCCGTAATCAGGCGTTCTGATCAAGGCCAGGATACGGGTCCGCCGATTGAGAACGGGTCCGCGTGGCCCAGTGGTGTGGGGGACGTCAGGATACAGGTCCACGCGGAAGGATCCACCGTTGCTCAATAGTATGGAGAACATCAGGATACGGCTCCGCAGATGGAGAAAAGGTCTGCCACGGCCCTACAGTGAGGAAATCGGGAGAACGCTGGTCCACCGATGGAGGAAGGACCCGTCGTAGCATAATAGTGTGAAGAACGTTAGGATACGGGTTCGCTTTGGTCCGATAGTGTTGAGAATGTCAGGATGCGAACCCGCCCCTGGAGAACGGATCCTTGCCCTACTGTGAGGGAGGCGCCAGAATGCGAGCACTCAGACGGAGGAAGGGCCCGCCGTGGCGCAATGATGGGGGGAAGCCAAGATACGGGTCCGCCAATATAGGATTGCTCGGCTGTAACTCAGTAAAGTGGAGAATTCCAGGATACGGTTCAGGCCTAATAGTGAAGATGGCGCCAGAATACGGGTCCACCGATGGAAGAGAGCCCGCTGCGGCCCAGTAGTGTGGAAAACACTCGAATACGGTTTCGCTTTGGTCCAATAGTGTGGGGAGAATACTTCCACCGATTGCGTCTGCGTTGGCCCGGTAGTGAGGAGTACGCACGAATACGCCATACGATGGAAAACGGACTTCTCATGCTCATAATCAACTCATAAGAAGGACTTCATGTTTGGTCCCATTCGAAGATTGGTTCTGCTTCTTTATCAATTTTCTAGCGATTTGGCAAGTGCGAAGCATTTGCACATGCACAAGTGGCTGCCTCACCCCACTTTCTAGCGTCCCGAAGGGGCGCTAGTAGGGTTGAAAACGCCAATATGGAGGGTGAGCCAGTAGTGCGGAGAACGCTAATATACGGGTCGATGGAAGAGGGGTATTCTGGTGCCCACTATTGTGGACAATGCCATGATAATGATCCGCCGATGAAGAAGGGGTCTCCTGTGACCCAGTGTAGGGTAAAGCATTCCTGACGGGTCTCGTCGATTGAATCTGCTTCTCCTTTAGAGTATCTCCAGACTTCGCCACCAATCGTGGCGATCGCCGCGACAGCCGGCTGTCGTAGCGATCGCCACGACCGCCGGCGATCGCCACATGGATAAAGTGAATTAGGAGACCCCAGACGTAAGGGCGATGATAATAAATGGGGCGTGGCGATCGATAGGCATCGTTTCCACTATTGCTATCATTCACATCGCCAGTTCATTTTGAGCACATCTTGGAGAGTACGGGCGATGAGCTCCGTTTGGCAGCGATCCATGGCGATGTAACGTGCAATCGATACGTATCATTTCCATCTTACATCGCCTGTTCATTTCTACTCATTTTGCACTGGCGGAGTCTGGGGATACTCTTATTGTTGCCAAAAGTTCGTGGTCGTTTATATTTGATAGTACAGCTCTTTCTTTTTCATTTGTGAAGAAAATACGGTCCTATTCCAAGTACTTGAACATTTTTCGATTTACTTTGCTGATTGTTGTTCAGCCAAAATTTCGTTGAGATCACAAAGTGACTGTGCTGCACTCAAACCTTTCCGGAGGTGGTAAGGCATGCGATGGTAGATGTGGATGCTATTTTCGATAGCATCTTTGATAGGTGAGAAAAGAGGATTATTATAATGAAAAAATCTATGAAGCTCTATTTTTATCATTGCATTCGTTTGTAAATGCTCCGCACAATTCAATGCTAAGCCAAAGTGCAACTCATGTTCCTAGCCAGAAGTCTTACTGCACATCGCATCATTTTTCGGTGTCCTGATGAGTTCCTATCCTGTTTTTTTTTTGACAAATATTCGATCACTTACAAAAAATTACCGTGGTCTTCAGTTCCATATTCTTCCACTGAGAAATGGCTCAATCCGAGTATGGATCTTGACTGCCTTATGGGCAAACTGTTCGTGGCGTCTGAAGTATTCAGTTCGAATAGAATAAATAAAGAAAGCGGAGGTGTGGCATTTTTGACAAGTCGGCTTTTAGCATGCATTCAGGTTTTCCAAGAGTCCGCCCTAGATGCGCACGATTTATTGTGTTGCGATATTATTGTTCAGAGTGTCAACATTAGAGTGGTTGGGGTTTACAGGACCCCATGCTGCCCTCCATCTATGAGTGAACAACTCTCCAAGGCGGTGAGTGATCTCATCTATCTCAGTTATGGAATTCCAGTTTATGTGCGTGTTTGGGAGAAGCATTCAGAAAGCTCAGTATTCTTGCTCCGGTTCTTTTTGCATCTTCTGAATGACTCTGTTGACTCTTGGGGAAATTGCTAACATTATCGGACAAAAAATAAGTTTTCCCTTATTGCTATTTATGTATTGTCGCATTTTCACAGTTTCTAAATGAACTGCAATGCTACCGTACTTCTAAACACACCCATCGATTGTGCTCCAAGTGTTCGTCATCCGTAATTTTCGAACAACAGGCAAATTTGAGTCCAATGTGACTGAACAGTCGTGATGGTTGAGATCGGCATGCCGGAAGTGATGGAGTATCAGAGTACAAATCGAAGTATCAAAGAATCACGTACATGTCGTTGGGAATGTTTCTGTATGCTTTTTATCTCCCTTTCTGTGGTACTATCTGCCATGAGAATATTATCTACAAACAAGCTTTCTTGAAATCACAATTTAGTGACAAATTGATGGTTTTTGACTTCCCCGTTGGACTGGATTCTCCGCATTGTAATGAAATTCCTAATGGGAAGGGAGACGCAGTCATTCAGAAAGTAAACAGACTTCTTGCCCGAACCAAAGAGCCCGCAGTCAGCAGCTCGGACCCACTGTGAGCTCTATGCCGTGACCTACCACGATACCACCACCACGCATCTAATTGTAAGAGACCTAAATGGTGGGTATCTTCTCACTTTTTGGATGACTCTCTTTTCCTATCTTTCTTCTTCACGTTTATCCTCAGTGCATCCGGAGAGTCAGGGAAAAATTATTGTGGCGAAGATGTCAAACGAGAGCATTTTTGAAGTAAAAAAAGCACGAAACCGTTGGCGTCTTCAAGCAAATCTCTGCGGCCCTCACGGACGCACACTCTCTGACCCGTTCTGCATCTGCATGTGTGCACCGAATGCATCCAACCCACAGAAAACATGGAAATCACTGGAGTGATGACTTCTGCTTTACATTGGCCCTGTTAAGTTCATAACCATGAAAAATAACACACTGAAATCGAATTCGGATATTCTGGAATGGTACGCTACTTTGACGAGGATCATATCAATCCGAACATGATAAAAAAGCGATGGGACTAACAGAATAAACCCAAAAAGTAGTTCTACTTATGCCTGCCAGTGCTTTTAAGCATTGTCTGGATGATTCATAATCATCACTGGTCACCGCCAGTTCATCACTCTCCATCGGACTCTTAGATTGTTCCTCTTGCTTTTGATCTGTAGCTATCAGCTTCCTTCATTCAGTTTTCCGGCCCAAACTGGTGTAGGTACATCGTGTCATACATAGTTTAGTAAAGTTTTGGTACTGCTGGTTTGCGAACAGAACTGCTCTGATTACTATGCAGCACGAACGCAGCCCGAGCGGCGTCATGGTTCGAGTAGAAACCCTAGCAGCAAAGGTTTCTAGCTGCTGCTATTCTCCCCTAAATTGCTGCAATCCCTCAGCAGTTGCTGCTAAAGGGACGAAAACTTGAGCAGCAGTTGAGGGGGTATGGCCGCAACTGGGAACCGTTGCTGCTAGGGTTTCTACTCGAACCACTACGCCGTTCGGCCTGCGTTCGTGCTGCACAGTTATCAGAGTAATTCAAAATGCAAATGGAACCCATATGGAACGTGATCTAAAGCAATCCTACAGGTCATTATTTTCGGCATTCTAGTTTTTCCGTTCAAGGAGGAAAAAATCGAACACAAAGGCATCCTCACGGAGGGCATTTTCTGGTTTTTGTTGAACGTTAGGTTTTTCGAGGGCTAATTTTTTTCACATCTACTCTCTCAAATTCGAACAGCCAAGCATGGAGCATGGAACTGTCATGAAATCCTATCCGTGCTTCTCTTTATTTATTTCTAGAATACATTTAAAAGTGAGTAGCAGTTGCAGAATCCCTGGTCATTGGTAACCACATGTGCCTCGTAAACGAATCATCCATAAGCATTTTATTTAATGAAGGTTTCGAATCACTAAATTGTGAGGTAACGGATCAGGTCGAAAAGAAGACACCCTCGGGGCTTCAATATTCAATGCCAATATACCGCTCGCGGTGTGCTATGGCACCGAAACTTAAACTAATAATAAAATAGCAACTAAGACTATAGAAGCGACGGAATTTGCACTGCAAAACGTCTTTTAAAGACGAGCCCATACCAACAATGACATCAGGCCTCTAAAGCACTCGCCATTGAAGATCATCTCCAGCACACTGAATATTCGATGTGCCGCTGAGCTATTCACCTCCCCATAACAATGCTCAATAGAGGAGACTTCGCGTCACAGAGTGGCTCCCGCGAAAGAACGCGAGACCATGTTGAAGATCACCTAGGACCACAGAAGTATTGAAGAAAAAAGGTACACATTCCGATACTCATTGTGAAAGATGTGTGTAGCGTATGTATGTCCAACTCAAAGAATGCATGAAGTTGGATCAACAATGTGCCTCTTCCAGCGTGATGTACAGAATCTCTGTCGTGAAGTTCACACCTGAGAAGATGAACTGTGCAAGCATGAGTGCCTCGTCCGATTATTCCGTGATAGTCCCACTCTTTTGGTAACACCATAGGATTGAGGTTTTCATCGGGATCTGCTTGTTAACGTATTTGAAAATATGCAAACAATCATCATGTGCCATTCCAAGTCAAAGTAACTGTTAGATTCCTTCTATTATAGACTAGACGGTATACTCGGCTTCGCTCGGGTGTTTTACTACCCCGCAATTTCAAACTAATGAGGACATTTGCTAGTGCCGACAAATTCATTGCCGATGCCTATAGTTTTGGTGGTAAACATATTAGCAGGCTCATGTTACCGTAAGCGAAAAGTTAGTACTGTTATTTCAGTGTCAGTTTCATGGAAAGCAGTTGCCAGACACGTCTTCACCGGCCCATGGACGAAAATGGTGAAAAATCATACCAATAATTCGAAATTCTGCGCAAAATGTTTATCATATTCGTGTTCAGCGCATTGACAAACATCAGTAAACCTGTTTCTACCGACTGCCGGGCAAAAATATCGAAAATCACCACTTCCGACCACATCTATAGCAGATTTGCGGACATCGACTCGAAATTACAATGCTGGGACTCTGACGTCAATGCTTGAGTAGTTGGAGAAGGCTGCAGTGGATCGTACTCTTACAGCACCACCAAATTCCTGACACAACCTCCCCTAGTGTGAAGATTCGAATTAAGAAAACTTAGTGATGAAAGGACATGTCTACCGATAAGAATTCACGCTTTTTTGATCGTACAGGAACCAAGCTCCATTCATAGCTCTTACGCTACCTAGAAATGAATGGTTTTTGGAGCGAAAAACTATGTTAGAAAAGATGTCACAGCGGGCGAGACGCTGGTCATCTGTCAGAACATGGGTGTTCACTTCCGCAGCTTTCTTTTCATGTCGATTGAAGTCAAATGTTTTGGAACTGTAGTATAGTGAGCCCCCAACCCTGCCCTCAACGCCCAAATGTTTAGACCCGGTTTAGGTTCCATGAATGACCTCAACGCTTGATCGTTAAAGAACACGTGACCGTGGTTGATTTGGGGACAAAAATCGACGGAAGAAAAATCGTGATCCAATAGCTCACTGCCCTTTGGGGAGGCGATTCCAAGCCTTAACAAATCTAAGAATACCGCATGCCACCGACGAAGAGTGATCACGTTTGAAGTCATTAACCATAATCATCCGAAAATCGCGTCGGCACATGATTTGTTCGCGACTTCACAAAAACCCTTAGGAAAGAGCTAGCCAGAATAATCGCGCAGCATTTGAAAGAGGAGGAAAAGCTCTACGAGAAATTCACATAAGCTAGGCTGCAGTTGCTCAAATTTGGCAGGAGAGAAGAGTTAATTTCTGCACGCCCCGAAACAGCAATTAATTTCGCAACAACCTGATATATATATATATATATATATATATATATGATGAAACGGTGATTTTTAACGAAAACCACTAAGTTTCGATACTGAAAAATTGCTGCAAATTTGCAACTCGGTGGAACGGTCATTCCTCTGACATGAACTCATCTCATTCAGTACATTAACTTGTATTTCTCGTGAAACTGTGGTCTTCTTCAAAAATTAAATTCATAATTCCATGTTCATTACATAGAGGCGATAGACACGATCGAGTTGCTCATAATCCCATGTGAGCAGATCCTAATGGAAAATTGTGTTAAAATTGAAACTTCGATGCTGATATCGAGGGTTCATGAATGTGCGATCCTTTCAACCACTTCTTTTTTGTTTTTCTTTTCTGTTTTGCCTCGCAGAGGGTTACTTTGAAGCTCTTCCAAAGAAATCTTCAGCTTCAGCTTCAATCTCCAATCTCAGAAATTCTTCAGCTAAGAATTTCTGAGGTTGCATGGGGTTACCTCAGGGTAGGATATAACTAGGCGAAAATCTACTCACATCAGGTTGTCACCAAGGCGAGCCTGCTGCGACCTAAGCTAAAACACAAAAATTCTGAGATTTTAAACATTTAAATAGCGCAAAGGGTAGAGCAGAGAGTGCTGATTCCGTCTACTTGGCAATGTTGTTTACATTGCTAATATATCACATTGGACAGAGACATGATAAGACTGCGCTTGCGACATGACGTTGCGTTTATTTCGCTGATTTTGAAGGCGGCACCGATGGTTCCTTACGTATGTGCAAAGAGAGTATCAGGTCTGAATGTTTGGCAGACGATTCTTCTTAGTCATAAGCGTAATGTTGCGGATTATATAGTTATTGTTAGCATTATTTATTATTATTTCACCATTTAATGCTGTTTATTACTATTCAGCGCTGCTTTTCTCCAATGCTTTGTTTTCCAATATTAATTTCCAATAATTCGAATCCTAAATTGATTTTCAATAAGTTTACTTTTGAAGTTGTGAGCCTCCTTTTTTGAGAGGTTTCATTTCTTTCTCCAACTAATCCCCCTCGTCGCTCCAGTCATAGAGCGCCACTGGTCAGAATCAAATGTTCAAATGATAATATTTACCAATATTGCTGCCAGTATTTCCGATATAGCGTACCACATGATATGCATCGAAAAGGCCTTTTAAACCAACTCTGTAACCGCTTTTAAGAAGAAAAAAAAACCATGGGACAGGTGTTGGAAGCTCACCTCGATGACTTCAACACAGTCATGACATATTCCTCATACTCTCCATCAATAACTTATTTGGATATAGTTATATGGTTATCGAGCACTGTCATCCACACGAAGCGCAGCTTCGCCACGCTTCGCGGATGACAGTGATTCTCTGCGAAGCTACGTAGCTCCTAAACGGTTTGGAGGTTAACTCTTATTATGTTAAATATAAATAGCTTCTACGTGGTCCTTTGCATGAGTAGCAACACAGGTCCTCACGTGGTCGAGTCGTTTTCATTTGGGATAGCGCTGAAGGGCGAAATTATTATGGTTCGGGCACAATTAGCTTTTAACAGGAATAAACTGCGTGAACGTTCTACTCTTATTTTGTAAGTACTATATTAAGCTCATGGAGTGCACCATTTGTTCAACTGACCGTTAATTTTTAATTGCTGCTACTACTTAACGCTTTAGAAGGAGTGTGGCGAAAATTTCCGTTCAACTCTGATGTATTTGGATGATTCACGGCACTGATTGCGAAATCACACTCGCTTCATCAGTGGTTCTCCCACTCTGCTTTGAAGATCCAAGATATTCCGTTTTCGTTGCAAATTAGATGTCCTAATTGAAGATTTCCATGTTGTACACATACGTACAGTCTATCCGAAACGACGAGTCCCCTCATCCGGCGGGAAACCTCGTGGCGGCGCGACGGCGGCGCGGCCGTCTTGGCAGCGTGCGTCAAATTGATCAGCTGTTGAGATCAACGTCGCCACGCTCAATCGGCAAAAAGGTGGGTTTTTCTTTCTTTTTCTCCAGTGTTGTGGTTACCTTTTTTGAATGTACAATCATACATCAGGCCGTTGCTTGTCTGAGGCCGTTTTAAACGTTTCTTTTTTATCTGAATCTGTTTTCTTTGTAGTTCCTACTATGGCCACACAAGAAAAACTACGAAAAAACACATTCAAATGAAAAAGAAACATGCAAAACAGCCCCAGACAAGCGATGGTCTAATGTATAATGATACATTCAAAAAAGGAAATAACAACACTGGAGAAAAAGAAAGAAAAACCCACCTTTCAGCCGATCAAGCGTGGCGGCGGAGATCAACAGCTGATCAATTCGACGTACGCTGCCAAGATGGCCGCGCCGCCACGAGTTTTCCCGCCGGCTGAGGGGACTCGTCGTTTCGGATAGACTGTATACTATGAGCGTGTCATTGGGCGTGTCAATTTTCGCAATTGAGCCCGTGGCGGCGGGCAAAAGAGGTGGGGCGAGGCGAGTGGATCAATGTCAGCGGGGTGTGGAGCGTTAGCTGGAGGTTCAACTCGACGTATACGCAGCTTGAGCTGCTTATACGTCGAGTTGAACCTCCAGCTTCATCTCCTCTCTGGTGCTGCCATCCTCAATTGCTGCTGAAGCTTCCGATCTTTTAGTAGTAATTGCTAAACAATGGCAACAACTGATGGGAGGATTGCAGCAGCTGGGAGGAGATGCTGCTAGGGCATCACCATTCTGAGTAGATATTAAATCAGAGGTGCTTCGATTATCAAGCAGATAAGTCTAAGAGTGAAGCGTTTTGGATTGCAAACACTGTCCTCACTTCCTGCCCCCTTCCAGTTCCACTCTGCACAGCTCGCCCATTTTTTCCTACTGGAACCAAACAAAATTGTCTTCCGTTCAGATTTTGACAAAATTGATCTCTACGTTCGTTCTGACCATGCTGCTGAACCTAGGATCGCAGCAGAATCTGAGGGGACAAAATTATCGAGTGCTGCCTTTACCCTGAGGTTTGCGACAACTGCGACATCGCGCGCGACGTACTTTAGGGATTGCGGCAAATATCAGTTTTTGCCCCCCCCCCCCACATGTCGTAATGGACAATGCGAGTGACCTGGACAATTAAAGGCGCGAGCGTGGTGCGAAGACGCTAACGACCCTTGAAGCATATCTGGGGTCTCGCACCTATAATTGGACCGCAACTAACGCTCGTCATCCATCCATGACCTGTCATCCCTCGCGCGGCGATGGAGAGGGGTGGTCGGCGGGAACGCGCCGCGCGGTCGCGCCTTCTACGCTGGGATCCTCCCCGCAACAACAAAATGTAAGGATTTCTTGACAGTTAGTCAGCTTTCCTGATAAACTATATATATATATATATATATCAGTGGCGGACGCAGGGGGGGCGGGGGGGGGGGCGCGCCCCCCCCCGAGAATGGGTCGCCAAATTTTCGAAATTACTTTACAATACAAATAAAAATCTTGTGTTAGTTTATTTTTAATTGTTTATTTTTATTATTATTTTTAATATATTTTTTATTTATTGTTTATTATTATTAATTAATATTATTATTAATTTTATTTTCCGTCTGGGTCCCCAAAACGGCGGAGACCCCACTTTTCTTCCCACGCCCCCCCCTCCCGCCCACTTTCTGCGTCCGCCACTGATATATATATATATATATATATATATCTTACTCTATATAAAGCGCAGTCTATATATATACTAGCGCCCCTTCGGGACGCTAGAAAGTGGGCTAGAAAGTGGGGTGGGGCAGCCACTTGGGACATGTGCAATCGCTTCACACTTGCCATATCTCTAGAAAATCGATAGAGAAGCAGAACAAATCTTCCAGTGGGCCCAAACATGAAGTCCTTCTTATGAGTTGAGTATGCGAATGAGAAGTTCGTTCCTCATCGTATGGCGTATTCGTGCGTATTCCTCACTATCGGGCCAACGCAGACGAGTTCTCCATCGGCGGAACTGTATCCTGCCGTATCTCACATTATTGGACAAAGCGAAATTGTATCCGAGTGTTTTCCACACTAACGGGCCGCAGCGGACTTTCCTCCATCGGTGGACCCGTATTCTGGCGCCATCTTCACACATTAGGCCTGAACCGTATCCTGGTATTCTCCACTTTACTGAGTCACAGCGGACCAATCCTATGTTGGCGGACCCGTATCCTGGTGTTATCCATACTACTGGGCCACGGCGGGCCCTTCCTCCATCAGAGCGCCCGCATTCTGGCGCCTTCCTCACAGTTAGGGCAAGCCGGATCCGTTCTCCAGGGGCGGGTTCGCATCCTGGCATTCTCAACACTAAAGTAAACCCGTATCCTGACGTCCTCCACAGGGCCACGGCGAACCCTTTCTCCATCTGTAGACCCGTATCCTGGCGTCCCCCACAGCACTGGGCCACGGCGGGCCTTTTCTTCATCGGTGGACCCATATCCCGGCGTCCCCCGCACCATTGGGACCTCGCGGGCCTTTTCTCTGTAGCTGGGCCCACGTCATGGCGTTCCCCACAGCACTGGCCACGGCGGGCCCTTTCTTCATCGATGGACCCGTATCTCGGCGTCCGCCGCTCCATTGGGCCACGGCGACCCTTTCTCCATCTGTGGACCCGTATCCTGGCGTCTCCCACACCATTGGGCCACGGCGGGCCTTTTCTCCATCGGTGGACCCGTATCCTGGCGTCCCCCGCTCCATTGGGCCCTAGCGGGCCTTTTCTCCATAGCTGGACCCACATCATGGCGTTCCCCACAGCACTGGGCCACGGCGGGCCCTTTCTCCATCGGTGGACCCATTTCTTGGCGTTCCTCACAGCACTGGGCCACGGCGGAAAAACGATTTTATCGATTTTTGGCCCCCTATCCCCATCACTATATAGTAAAACTCATCTGTTTGTGTGTTTGTCTGTAATCGCTTATATCTCACGATCCAGAGGACAAACACACATGAAACCTATACCGTTCGACTCAGAATTGTGCCCTCCTGTGCAACGTCAGGGTCTTTTGCCGTTTCCGAGAAAAACGATTTTATCGATTTTTGGCCCCCTCTCCCCATCGCACATGAAACCTATACCGTTCGACTCAGAGTTGTCTCCTGCAAAAATCATTGTCATTCATTCAGCTTCGCCGCGCTTCTCTTAAATGACAATGATTTTTGCAGGGCACAATTCTGAGTCGAACGGTATAGGTTTCATGTGCGAATCTTTTCGTCTACAACGAGAAAAACAAGGAAGAGTTGTGCTCAGTGACTGAATCCTTGGGGGTCTCTCCGTGTGCAATCAAGAGTTTTGGAAGGGGTTGGGTGGGGAATTTATTTTCCTATGCAAGACTAGGCGATAACCAAAGCAACACAGTTTTAGTACACCTATATATACCAACTTGCTATAGCAACATGATTTAGAGTGCACAAGCATACCGTTTAACTTCTTTCTGTGAGTGGACGAATGGACGAATAATCACGGCACTACTCAACTTTACTGGCCCCAAAATCTTCAAAGATTTTTTTGGCTGGGACTTTCCACAGAGGGGGAGGGGGTTGTCTGAGGTGCTGAGCACGAATATCGTATCCATTTTGCACCATAACCCCATTTTTGCATGGGTTACGGTAGGTGTACAGTAGGAAATTGAGAGAAAATGCCGATATCGGGTAGAAAACGGAGGTGGCTTGCAAAATAATGGTGGTTTTCGTGAACGGCTTCAAAAAACCCCCACTACTCAAGATTTGAGAGGTTCCTTGAAGTACCATATCTACAGTACATCTACCGTAACCATTAAAAATGGGGTTATCGTGCAAAATTTATACGATGTTCGTGTTCAGCACCTCGAATAACCCCCCTACGTGAAGTTTCAGCCAAAAATTTTTTTGAACATTTTGGGGCTATGTAAAGTTGAATAGCGCAAATACTCACTCCTTCCCGAGTGCGCTACGTTTCGATCGATTCTGAGTGAATCATCTGGACGCATTTAACGAAAGAATGATGCAAACATCAATTATATACAACAAGTGCTCCGACTCCATTACGGCGAGCTTCGCAGCTGTATGCTTCATCCGTTTTGACGGATGGAAAGTAAAGGTAGCTGAGTATCAAGGTCCCGCGAAGCGGGCAAGTGCGAGACTCGCCGGAGGCGAGTCGGAGCACGCACTTGTATATATATATATATATATATATATATATATATATATATATATATATATATATGTATGTATACATGTATATATACAGGGGTATCAAAAAGTTTCCGGCCTCCGCTTGCCTGTTTCATATTTCTGTACTCTTTTGAGAGCGCCGTGTAGCGTGAAGCCTTTCATGTTAATTTACAAAGTTTTATGAGATTTCGTTAAACCTCTCAGAAATAAGAACGTTTTATTCAAGCCAAGGTATGGTTATCGCTCAAAAAATGTGTATCCAGCGAGAAGCAACCGACGAATTTTTGTTTTGTAAACGAAATTTATCAAACAAAATCTAAATCCGCCCCTAAATTCTAAACGAAGAAAAAGTCTTTTAGCATTCCCACATAAATTTTCGGAACTCAATATTTCTAATGGAGTGACAATCGGTCAGAAACTGAGCGACCACTGATCAACGAAAAGAGACAAGACGAAAACAGATTACTGCGAATGTAGCAAAAATTATTGAGCATTGCAGAAAGAGTTTAGGAGCAAAAAGCGTGCAAGGATCTAAGCTATTCAAATTTTCCTTTGGAAATTTTCAAGCTGCCATCTAAGAATTTTACCTTTCGCAGAACATTGAGTCTCTAAAACCTCTTCGGCGTCCAACAAGAAAATTCCAGTTGAATATTCAAAGAAGATTTTTGAGAGCTTTGTGAAAAGCGGAAAGGATATTCTGTAGTATCTTGACTGCCGATGAGTGACAAATTAATTGCAAAGATTTGAAGTCCCAAGAGCGAAGTAGTGGCTCAGGACGGGCAGATCTCTGAGAGCAGTGCGATCGAACACGGAAGCGGGGTTGAAAATGTCTTGCCCAAAGTTCTGTGCGATAGAGAAAAGATTTTGTCACCTGACCACCTGTATGTAAACCCCAATATAGTGGATTATTACAACGCTACTTTGTTCCACCCTTTTCAGAAACGAGCCAAGAAAAATGATTGCGGAAATTCAACTACGGAAGTCAGGCTCTTCAATGAGACATCCTTTTTCACAAAATTTTATTGCTTCATGACAATGCGAATGCATTTCGCTAATTCGGCCAGTTTGTAAAAGGGATCTAGGGACTAGATACTGAAATCCGTGAGAAGATCTGAAACATCACTTCAGCGTAACAAAACAAGTAACGAAAAAGAGTTTACGTTGGGTGTTTATATTCGGCTGATAAAAATTCTCATAAAATTGGGTAAGTTCAATAAAATGACAAGATAAAGAGTGTTTCGGTCTTCGAGGGATGCATATTTGTTTCATCTAAAATTTCACTGCGGTAACTAATCTGCAAGTGGTTCAGGCCGGAAACTTTTTGATACCCCTGTATATATATATATATATATATATATATATATATATATATATATATCAGTGGCGGACGCAGAAAGTGGGCGGGAGGGGGGGCGTGGGAAGAAAAGTGGGGTCTCCGCCGTTTTGGGGACCCAGACGGAAAATAAAATTAATAATAATATTAATTATAATAATAAACAATAAATAAAAAATATATTAAAAATAATAATAAAAATAAACAATTAAAAATAAACTAACACAAGATTTTTATTTGTATTGTAAAGTAATTTCGAAAATTTGGCGACCCATTCTCGGGGGGGGCGGCGCCCCCCCCCTGCGTCCGCCACTGATATATATATATATATACAGGGTGGCGAAAAAATACGTGCGCCATAAAAGACGTTCAAATTTTACTTTCTGCCAGCGAACATTTCAAGAAATTTATTCCTGTACAACTACAGGGCGCGACATTTCATAATTACACAAAATTTTTGATGTGTCTGCCATAAGCTTTGATGCAGGCGTTAATTCGTTTCTTCATGGAGTCGATGGTGCGGCGCAGGTAGTTAACGTCTAGACTATTTCAAATTTTCATCAATTCTTTTCGCAAATCCACCAGGTTTTTTTACATTTCCTAAGTAGCTCTTCCCTAGACATTTGAACAGAAAAGTCCAGTGGATTCAAATCCGAGCTATTGGCAGGACACAAATCTTTCGTAAAAAAAAAGAGCTGATTTTGGTCTTTAGGGAGTGGATCGTTGTTTTGGCTCCATGGGCTAGAGCCCATTCTTGTTGGAAGATAAAATTGGAATGTTCTTGCTTAACTAATAAATGTTTAAGAAAGAAAAAGTATGCAGGAATGCTTCACACAAAAAATAAAACAGAGTCAAATATCACGCGCACGTAATTTTTCGCCACCCTGTATATATATATATATATATATATATATATATATATATAGGGGTATCAAAAAGTTTCCGGCCTAGAGTACTTCCAAAAGATCTACAGCGACGAAATTTTGTTGTATAAAATACAGGTCCCTCGAACACTAATACACTTTTCATGGCTCGATTTGAATTTTTTTAAACCGTCCAAAGAGCTGCTTTTCTCATTTGACTCAGAGTATCTTTCAACAGCCGACTTTTTGACGTTTTCGACATCCAGTCCCATCGTGCGAAGATGCTGTTTCAAATTACCAGACAGAAAATAGTTGCTGGGTGCAAGGTTCAAACTATAGGACATGTGATTCAGTAATTCGAATCCACGTTCTCGTGTGGCAGCAAGCGCAACTCTTAATCTGTGGACGGGTGCGCTGTCGAAAAGCATGTGGAACCCACCATGGTTAGGCTAGAAAAAGGGCCATTATTATTGAACGAGTCAGCTTAAGAACATGAAACTTGGCATGGTGGATTTGAAGATTTTACGCTACACGACCGCACTCAAAGTTTTGAGAAAAAAGGGATGGAACAGGTTGAGGCCGGAAACTTTTTGATACCCCTATATATATATGCAAAGTATATATTTTGCATGATAAACTATCAAGAAAACCCTGATTTGCCACTACCACAGCAATTCCTGCTTCCCATGTTCGCAGAAAACACCGTCATCGACACTCACTGTATATATTCGCGAACTTGTGATGAGGTTGCTGCTAATCCACCTGGAGCAAGATCTCATACGTTGGAAGCTTATGGAGAGAGGTAGCGAGGACTTCAGTATCTTCACCACTGCAATTCCTTGACCGCTGATATCATGTTGCTCTCCCTAATATACACTAAATGCTTTTTCTTTATTCACCGTCCAATCTCTAGTAACGGTGCAGTACGAACGCAGCCCAAACGGCGTAATGGTTCGGTTAGAAATGCTAGCAGCAACGGTTCCCAGTTGCTGTCAAAGGGTCGACAGCTTGAGCAGCAATCAAGGGGAAGATGGCAGCAACTGGGAACCGTTGCTGCTAGCGTTTCTAACCGAACCATTACGCCGTTCGGGCTGCGTTCGTGCTGCACAGTTATCAGAGATTGTTACACTAAGCCAGAGAGGCCACCAGTAATGCTCAAGTTATGCTCACTCTTCACTCATCTATATACAGAATACATAGCTATCAACTTTGGAAGATGCTCGTGTGAATGAGATACGTCAGTCCTTAGTGGCACCATGGGTGCGTCGAACGTGGCTGTCGTGAGCTGCATGTGACGCAAATGGTTTGCCGCAGTACGCGCACTGAAATCAAACATAAACTAGTGCTGTAATGTTGAGTTCGAATAAGAATAAAATCACACCTTAAAAGGTTTTTCACCGCTATGCTGCCGCACATGAGTGCGAAGTATCGATGATGCCGTGAAAGCTTTCGGGCAGAATGAACATTTGTATGGCCGTTCCCCGGAGTGGACGCGAAGATGCTGCAAGGAGTACTTTGTCTTGTAGTGTTCTTCATTTTGATTTTGTTTTCGTGCTATTCGAGAAGTCTCATGTAATAAGTAGTGTGCTTACTGATTAGAAGCCATTGATATCAATGTCCAGTGCCGATTCACCTCTGTATAATTCTGATTTGATACGAGAAAATCAGGAAGATTATACATTATCAGTCATATATCAGTCATATAGATTACTCCATATGACTGATAATGTATAAACTTCCTGATTTTCTCGTATCAAATCGTAAATCCTCAAACAAACGTAAAAGTGAGTTTTTTTTTCTCGTTATTTCAATTTTTTATAAATGGTTTCTGCTCGGATTAACTCTGTTATTTATGGCACGCTGATTTTACTATCGATGTATTGAAATAAATAAATAAATAAATAAACATGGAGTTGCTATGAAATGATCAGAACAGAATACATATGGTGAAAACACAGCAGTCACTCATGATTTCCTGTTCTGCCGTGATATCCGCTGAATTTAGCATGCACCAAAAACTTCTTATTGTGTCCCTTAGAGTGCGGTAAGAGTCCAGTAAGTCTTTTTTTTTGCTCAGTGGATATGAAAAAAGCAAGCTATGCTCTCGCTTACTGAGTAACGAAAACTCAATGCCATTCACAAGGTTTACCTCAATGTGACCTTTTTCTGGTTTTCCTTAATTTTTCTGTGAAATTAGTACTCGACGAAGAATTTCACAGACGTGTGAGACGAGGAGAAAATGTGAGTAAAAGCCTACGAAAATCATCAAGTTGTAATAAAATTGTCATAATTAATGAAGAAACTGGTATTCCCCACTGGGGAGTACCAACGTGACTTGAGTGTTCAAAAACAACAATAGAGCACAATTGATCATGGTGCTTACAAAGGGATGTAGTGTCAATTTGCAACATTTTATGCACAATTGTAGAATTAGCATTTTGAAAGGGTTAGCAATCTGTGAACTCAGGAATGAAAATGAGATAAAACTCTGTTTCTGAAGTCTTCGCTGATGTACAGTGGCGGCAACATACTTACATATTTAGCACACCAACGATTTTTGACCACAGAATTTTCTGCATATCCCAGCCCATGAATGAGCAATCAGAACCAAATTCGAGTATGTGTTGAAGCTCTTCGATGACTTCTTTCCTCTTGCTTACCACTGGCAGAGAGTCAGTTGGAACCATGGTCAAGTGTGATGATGACAGAAAGTCGAACCCCACACCCCCCCCCCCCCTCTCCTCCGCCAAAAACACAACCCTTTCGTACACAGATTCCAAATGAGATGAGAAATGAGAATGAAAATGCAGACACTACTCGAGTTCAAATACAAACGCTATAGCAGCAGTAGGAGTAACCACCGCGTACACCGTCAAGGGTTCGATCCCCTCTATCCAGAATTTTTGCAAAAAGTTGAAATGTACGCGGTTGGTGCGCTTGTAGTGAGCTCGAGTTAATCGAAAGTCGCGCAAAGGACAATTCATCGGATTTTTTTTCCAGTTTTGAATAGTCAAAGGATTGTGCTTTCAGGGTGAACGGCTCTTTTTCCGCAGCTGGCTCCATCGCGCTTCAACTCCGTCGATAAAAACATGTAAAAAAGGCTAATTTTATTGACGAAACCTCATCTCCGTAATTGTCGTGCTGAATCTTTTCTCCTGAACCTGGAGACCTGAAGCATGGGTAAAAACACAGTTGGGTGGGGTCCATAGAATGACTTTTTATCTGATTGCAGGACTGTGCAGAACTAGCAGCACAAACGTGCAAAAATGTCCACCTAAAATTTCGGCTTTCTCGGAGGCATGGTTATTTGTAGTTAGACATGGATAGCAGGAGATCTGGCCGGTTGAGGTGCCGATTTTTTCTCAGTAGGATTAATTAGTAGGAGGTTGTGCTCTCAGGCGGTGTGATTCGCTTCGACCCAATTGTCACCCCCCCCCTCCCCCCCTGCTTCGATCTTGTCGATAAAAAAACTGAAAAAAAGGCATTTTTATCAGGTTAACATCATTTCTGTATATCGTGTCCTGAATCCTTTCTATTGATGCTGGAAAGCTGAAACTCAAAATAAAAACACAACTGAGTAGACTCCATTTTCTTCGGCTTCCAGGGATGAGCATAACTGCAAGAAATTTAGAAATTCACCACAACCACGATCCTACCTTTACGACCCCCCCCCCCTCTTTAATCCGCCCATCATACAATCCCCCTTCAATAATTTATCAACACACGCTTGATCCTGGTTGGATCCGGAATAAAAAATAGAATTTTGATTTCGTCAATTTCTTCAAACTTAGTATAAAAGTTCTGTATCTACTTAAGGAGAGAAGTGAAGTGGTGATTTGAATTAGGCACTTTTCTGCTTAACATTCTGCTGTGAACGCCAGCAGCGTACTCTCCATACTAGCTGGAGCCAAGGACAGAAACAAACCGTCAAATTTGTTGAAAATTTCATTTTACTGAATCTCGAGAATAAAACAAGTTTTGAGATTTTCCCGTGAATACCTGATTGCATACTAGTACCTCAAATCAGAGAAAAATCCACAGCCAAAATGCATGTCTTCTCTTTGTATTCACCACGAATCCTTTTTAAGCAATCTTTTAGCTATGTGAATGGCTCGTGTTCCTTCATGAGGTGAAAAACTGCGCATCAAAACTAATATAGCAAATGCGCACTAATGTCCGGAACAAAATCAAATTTTCCCTTGATTCGATGAAATCGAGTAAGAGAGAAACAGAAATATTTCCAAAAGTACTGCATTTTAAGCTGTACCAATGAATGAGCACAACACAGAATACTACCCCTCATCATATTCTCGAGTATTGTCCTGACAGCCTACTCCAAGCTTAAAATACGGATTTTATATTTTCATCAGTTTATCGCACAAAATAGGCAGCGCGCTAAATATGTGGCCGCCACTGTGAGCATGCCCACGCTTCTCTTTTATGGATTGGAGGGCTACGCTGTTAGAATTGTGATATGGTATTGTTAGGGGCACTTCATAAAACATCCGTTTTTATTTGTAGTGCATAGCGTATTTCTGCATCCGAGCTCATATACAGGGTGACAACAAAGTATTCGACCAAATTCTTATAGAAGTGTTCCTGTGGTTCTTCGGTAAGCAATTAGTGGCAGCGGTGTTAAATTTGTCGCATACATTTCTGGCAACATGACACAGCGCAGCAACTTCTGAGGAAAATAAAGGCGCCAGAAGGTACATAAACTTGTGCAAAAGCTCATTTTTGTTTTCTGTAAAACTTCTTAAAAAGTTTGAGTTCTTCCTTCCTTTCCAGCATATGTAGGAGGAACTACTGGGCGATCTTATGCTCACTTGAAATCGAGCATCTCCTACGTCTTTTGTGCTATTAAGTTCGTTCAAATATTAGGTTGTCACATAAGTTTCCGCTGTTTTGAAGTTTTTGACAAAAAAAGTTTTTTTTTTCAAAAAATCAAATAACAATAGATAACAATCGAAGTATGCACAACAACATTCGCTGGAATTTTGTAGTTTTTACAGCAAAAGTTCGGCTCCTCTGGTCCAGAAGTCCGTGGACTATGAGGCGAAGAATTATGTCGGACAGTGCTGGAGGTCAGTGACTTTGGCAAATCGGTTCTCGCACAGTAGACATTCTTGTGATCTGATTACCGGCGCTCTGTTAGAGCGAGATTTGTGCTACATAATGCGCGGTTGAAAATTCCTCTGCGAGCTCTTCGGCTTTCCGAAGAGTTCGACGAACAAAATCAGGGCACCTTCCTCAGTGTGGCAAAATGATGTGATTCACACAGAACGCTTGAAACTTGCCATAAAATACTATCGATTAGTGTACTCAAAAGGTTGCTGTTCCCAGTTACAGTGGAAGAAATCCCACTTCAATTCGCTTCAATTCCAGAGAGAAAATGGCATAATTAAAATTTTGGGTTACCATGTTTGATGCCTGTGCTTGAGACTGCTCGGCAATGAAATGGATAGAGAAAGAACATGGTGAGTAGGAGTGGCCTCGAGATTACTTCGCCCAAATTTGGTTATGATCATGCAACGTTATGGTTCATTTATAGTCCGTGCAAGTGCTGTTACTGAATTTGCATTCTTGAATGTTCACTCCGAAGTTAACTACATTTTCAGAGTAGACCGGAGGTGATAGTAAACCTCCTGGAACGCCGACAAAATGATGAGCAGAAGGTCGCGGTGAACTGTCATCTCTGGTTTGCAACCATGAACTAGGTAGGAGCTAACTGACAACTGTGGTATTCAAATGATGAGGTTCTTGCAAAACCTTCAAACACTTAGGGCTTTCGAACCTTCACAGATGGGATACTCGTTGTCCTCGGAGTATGCTGACATACCTCTGAACCATGGATTCGAGTGCTAACGGGACCTTATGTGACCATTATACCCCAAGTGGCCAGTGAATCTTTTCCGCGTAACTTAACTTTGATGTGTTGAGCTCAGAAATGTACTTGCGAGCCCAAAAATATGTGGGATTCAATCAGAAAAGGTGTAGGGCTCAGCTGTCAAAACCACCCCACCAGAAAATCGCAGTCATCGATGATCTCCTGCGGAAGGTCATGATGAGCGAAGCAGTGGGAACATCGATCAGCTGGGTGTACCCGGAAATGCGTATTCACCGAAAAGGAGTCAGTGCACGCCCGACTGGCTACAACGATGAACTTGAACCGTGAGCAAAAAGTCCTCTGAAAGACTAGATATTTCGCGAAACGACGAGATCGCCGTGTGCGTCTCGCGCGCCGCACACTCTTTCGCTTCCCGTGTCTTCGTCGTTTCATACTGGGAGCAAGTTCAGCGTGACGGTGAGCTCACAATTCGATTTCGAACTGTGAGTTTACCTGCAAGTATGGTCCCGTTCCGTCATAGTATTTAAGCGTCATGCTTGCAGAATCATGTTCGTTCCTATGAAGCTTACATTACTTTTTTTTCTCCCGCAGTTCCCCGTAAGCTGGGAGTTAGCGGCCAGTTAACATTCATCGTTAACTGACAGTTTCAATAGGTTTACTACCACCCCTAAAAAAATATGTGATTCACGGTACATCATGTTCGCGAGATCAAGCGCTTTGAAAAGGTGTGTGGGCATAAACAAAATCTAATCGAGAACCATTTATTACAAGCGTTCAAAAATCCCTATGCGAATACAGCGGAGACTTATGTAACGACCTAATAATTTCTGAAAGGAGGTAAATACTCGAGATGGGAACATTCCACTGCATTAGTTGGTGTTAAGTCCTCCTAAGAAGGAGAGCTGGTATGAAAATGGTGCGAACGATGCTCAACATTGTCCTTTATGTTCCACCAGAGCTACAAATCTCTGCTGTCAAGACGGAGACGAGGGTGTGCTTACTTCAAAAAAAGAAGGACTCGCCATCAGAAGGGCCGCCTGATAAGATCCACGGTTACTTACTAGAAACTTTCTGTAGAGAACGAACTGGAAGGTAACAATTTTTGTGTTATCTAACATGCACTGTTTAGAAGTCAAAACCCTCAAAATTTTTGCATTTTTGGTGACCACACTGAAGATGTTAGCAGCCCTCTCCACACTGTGCGTCTCGTATATTGGTATGGCGACTAAGTTCTTGGGCTTGACGAGATTCAATACTTAAGAATTATTTAATAAATCACGAAGATAGGTAGCCAACCAAGCCATGCGCAGTTTTGATGTGCAGTACCTTGCCATTTTTCTGACAACTTCTCCCCCCGCTTTGATCACGTTTCTGGCTGGTCCAGTCCATGAAAATGCTTGCGATGTTTCGAGGTTAACGAATTCCACAACTCGCTGCTTTTCTAATTGATAATTTGCCCATTAGAGCAAGTACATGTGCGAATATCATTTAACTCGATTAAGTTTCCCTCGCTTTGCATGGTGTACTCACTATAAGATTTTTTCTTTGAGAATTGAAGAATATAAGATTTTTTTCTTTGAGAAGTGGAGAAGTTACGCTTCTAAACACAGAATTCTCTTCGAACTCGATTTCACCAGCACAGAGCTCCTTCTGAGCAGTAGCATTGGCTCCCACCTTTGGTAGGAGTTTATGAGCCACAGAGTGAATACATAGCTATTTGCTGAAAAAAAGATTGCTTCGATAAAAACCTAAAACATCTACTGTGGCAAGCTCAGAAACTTAGTGTCATCTAGTAATCGCACTTAAGAAATAATTCTAATAATTCTAACCAAATAGATGCTGTACAGGACACTCCGACACAACGCCGCCTGCAATCATATGATGCAGAAATAAGGCAAAGATCGATGTGCCAAAAATTGGTAAAGTTTGTGAAAGCAAGCCCAGAAATTTAGTAGTTACCATACCAATATTTACAGGCTTGGAGTAAAATATTGCAACATATGGTTTTTCGGTCATAACTTCTTTCAGGATAATGCTAAGCAATTTGCAAATGAGTTGTAGATACTCCTGCAAATATGAAAAGGTCTAAAACGTTTTTATATTGTGAACTCCTTTTCCAGGAGAAAAAAATTCATTCACAGAGGTCAAAGTCTTTGGTGGTGTTCATAGTGTCTTCCAAAATGAGGTCCATAGATGTGATTTCAGCATGGAATGGGTTCCGTTCAGCAATCTCCACTCATATGTGCTATGAAATATATATATATATATATATATGTGTATGTATGTATGTATGTATGTATGTATGTATGTATGTATGTATGTATGTATGTATGTATGTATGTATGTATGTATGTATGTATGTATGTATGTATGTATGTATGTGTGTGTGTGTATGTGTGTGTGTGTGTGTGTGTGTGTGTGTGTGTGTGTGTGTGTGTGTGTGTGTGTGTGTGTGTGTGTGTGTGTGTGTGTGTGTGTGTGTGTGTGTGTGTGTGTGTGTGTGTCTCGACCACTCACTGGTTAACATCTATCTGCGGTTTGATGGCGATTTAACGGTGGTCATCTATGAATGCTTCCAGCACCCCGACTCACCCTGTCAGCTCTGTTTGAAGAGCAGCTCTGCTCCTGAGTTTACTCTAGCTACAGTGGACGGCAATGGGGTGGCCCATCTGCGGCCTCGAGAAGAACGCAGCGCAACCGCGCCGTCCGCGTCGTAAACAATGTTTTCTGCTGCTGTTATGCTATATCTAGAGATTTTCTGCCCGATTTTAAGGATTCTTGACCAAATTGGGAAGAAAGCGAGTAGAAATAGCATTCCAGCAGCAGACGACAACGGTCCCTTCGCGCGCGGCGCGCTTGCGCTGCGTCCTTCTCGAGGCCGCAGATGGGCCACCGCCATTGCCGTCCACTGTACATCCAAATGTGATCGGTTTTGAAACAATCCACCTTTTCGAAAAGCAGTAAGTGGTGCGCATAGCTTAAAAGGAGCTTTGAATTTTTTTTGCATAAAGAGGACGATACCTGAGTGACCCCATGGAAGGTGCTCCAGAATGCTCCAGAATGAATCAGGATTTCCATACTATTGCGCTGCACACGATGCTTTATGCCTCTTCGAAATTGATGAAGAACATCTTACTGCAGTGAAATACAGTGAGCTCTACGAGACTCCACTGAGGAGGGATTATGTTATCTGACGCTGTAACTCCCAGTATTGTGTGAGTCCTGTGATTTGTGGTTTTAATTACAAGATCGCTGTTTCAAGAGATCTATAACATCAGTGGCGGTGATGCATATAAATTCGTCATCACAACCGGAAGTATCCGTAAAATATATTCGGGTAGTGTTCATGGAAGAAGGTCTTCATGGAAGAAGGTCTTCATGGAAGAAGGTCTACAATGAATGGAAAGGTATACGTAAAGTGGGCGACGCGCATAAGCTCTATTGCATGAATTGACCAATCGCTGAGCTGGGTCGCAGTGCCCCTTCCACGAAAGTTAATCCACGAATTCGAGGCATGGCAGGAGCAGCAGTTCCCCTGGTGACCTTGCATACCCTTTGAAAAACAACGTAGGAAGTGCACTCACCCCGACATCGTGTAGATTGCACCCCTCTCCCGAATGGAGTCCCTAATAAAAAGAATTTTTGAAAAATTTCAAACAAGACTTTTCGGCCAAACCTAATATTATACAAGTTGAGGTTGCAAATCATACACACAATGTACAGTGGAAAGCAATTAACTACGGATCATCACAGAATTATAAAAGGTGACTCGGGATCGGACCCGCACTCTTGAGGAATTCTAGGCTGGATCTCACTTTTGAGGTTATTCGATGCGCAGATCATGAGAATCGCATTAATTTCCTATCCTAATCACTTTTTCCGTACAGATGTAGTGAGATCACAGTAAGAAACGGAGAAAATGTGAAATGTGGCGATGAAATGGTAGTCTGATCAGGCACTTTCCCTTCTTCTGCTCAGAAAATCCCGGAAATTTCCTCACTAGTTGATGAAAGGGTTAACGAATAAGATAAACATGAGAATCGTAGCTATTTTGTACTGTCTCTTGAAACAGCGATCTTGTAATTAAAACCACAAATCACAGGACTCACACAATACTGGGAGTTACAGCGTCAGATAACATAATCCCTCCTTAGTGGAGTCTCGTAGAGCATTAGTCGATTGAAAACTGAGGGCATCTGGTTTTAGTTAACAAGTAGTCATCTTTTCTCTTTTTCCCTTTGGGTACACCTTTCCTGTTTTTTTTTTGAACTATTGATTTCTATCATTTAATGAAGAACTCCAAAGAAAGGAGAAGAAACAAAAGTTTCATTCTAAAGGAAAAACTTCAACGCAGCAGGAGAACAGGACTCTACTCCCTAGATTCAGCATTTAAGCTATTTATGGAATTGGATAGTTTTTGTGATTTTTCTCTCGTTTTCTTGTAAATGCACACCGATTCATGTAGAATGAGAATAGAAAGAAGAACGCGATCGATCGTCGCTAATGTGGACATCGGTGCATATCGATCGCATCAACCGCCGATGCTGGGGATCCGCCGTCGCCGCCGACGGCGACGCAGGCTGCTATACTCCACGTGGACCATAACGGCAACCTAAAGGATTATCGGATTAAGCAACCCCTTTATTGGGATGCGCCCCGCTTTCTCACTTCATTTGGAAGTTGCGTCCTTGTCCTCTTGGTCGGCCAGATCGGTAGGAATAGAAAATATAGAATAAGAACTGGAACAATCTTGAACTTGTGCAATTAAACCTAGTCAGAACTTGATCCTTCCAGACTCCTCCAGTAACAATTTACCGACCCCGGAAGGAAAGATGGCTTGCTCAGCCAGGGGCAAGGATCGAACCATCGACCGTGTGAGCGACCTCGTGCCGCTGCACTATGCATACTGGGTGTTTTTAATTTTCTTTCGGTTATCGAGGCATTCCACGAGAAATCGGGAGAAAAGCCACAAAAATTTGAAGGCCATTAAACTCGTATAAGATTTCGGTCTTTTTCTGTAACGTACAGGAGCCGTAGCAATTGCGGTATAACTGCCGGTTCATCTGATCTGCAGGGTAAACGGACAGCGATACACTTTATAACCAGGAACCATTATCGTCTTAGAATGGTCTGGAAGAACTGAATTTCCACTTGATTTCAATGACCGTGATATAACCGGCAGGTTATAAAACAGTTTCCATGCCAGTCTCGGGCGCTGCAAAACTGCCTGTTTGTTGGATCGCCCAGAACGCGTAGAGAGCACGCAAATGTCATGGACGCAGAGAAGAGGACATCCCTGTTAGAAAGTCTTCAAGAGGACTTCTCAGAAGCCGGTTAAACAAGCGCATAAATGGTGTTGTAGCATGATTCTGCGTTGAATTTTGGGCTTACTCAGCTATGCATCGTAACTGTAAAGCTGATATTTCAACGATGTAAGAGAATGAAGCTATTTCATTCCGTTTTGAAGCTAGAAATTAATCTTTCTGTCTCTAGAACAATGAGCTAGCTCTAGCAACGCATTCAGTCTCATCTTACAAGTGCAAGAGGTTCTCAGCTTCGTGGAACTCACATTAAACTATAAGGAGACATGTAAATCCTCAAAAACAGAGCATATACTGGACCACTCCGTAGCATCATAGCAACACCATCGAGAACATCATGTCACTGCGCTTCTTCGGAAATTTCAGCAAGTATACCTCATTTCTCCAACCCTCTTTCGAAGTTGGTTTTTCACATAACACTTTAACACAAGCAAAAGGCGCTTGACTGGAATATTTTGTTTAGAAATGCGAATAATATAAAAAGGCTCAGAGTGAGAGTAAAACGAGAGGGGCTCACCAGCTTTTGGAGGTCACAGCTATTTCTCAATTCCAGTCATCCTGACTAGTCATATTCGGATAGCTGTGGGGGCTAACGTTTATTGAGATATTCGCGTGAGCTATGTAGGAGCTACATGGAAGTTCCTTCCTTTAGCAGAACAAGAATGCCAGTCTTGAAACATGTGGTGTGCACCGGTGGCTCCACTGTGCCCACAAAGGATACGTAGACATATAGACATACGTGCGATGGGACTTTCAACCAGTGTTCAATTTTACTAACAAGGGAGGTGCAAGAGGCCAGGCATTCAGATCTGAATGAAACCTATCGGCTTGAATCTTTGTTTGAGAAGGTACTACAGTATATATTTCATTACTGCCCTCGGTTGCAAAAAATAGAAATCCTACCGCATTACTACGTATATGCGTTGCAGCACTCCTTGTCATCGACGGGGTGGCCGAATGGGGAGGATACTATACTGTTAGGCACAGGGCCGAGAGTTCTTGTTTTTCATCTCTCCTATGTTGCTGAAATCAAATTTAAAAGATTGGAAGAGAATACTTACAGCTACTGCCGTACCAGCCACGGAATATCTCCACTATATTAAACGTAGTTTACTTCCTCGATTCGCCATAAAATTTCATGTCTGGTACGTCAGTAAGGATAGGTATTGTCTTCTAACCTTTTAAATTTCATTCCAACAACATAGAAGGAATAATAAACAAAAATGCAGAACGGTCACTAATGGCGGGATTCAAACCCTGGACCCCTGTCTAACTGTTCACCGCTCGGCCACCCCGTCGCTGATACTTGCTGGAACACATGTAGTACAGTAACCACGGTAATTGTTCGACAGAAAACGAAAAAAAACGCGAATCCGCGTTTTTTTCGTTTTCTGTCGAACAATTTCTCCATAACTCAGTTCTTTTTGCCCCTTATCAGAATTTCTGCCCACCATTCGATTCGTGGGGACGAGATCTACAAGAAGAGCTCAATTTCGTTTTTGAATTTTCACTAGAAAAAAGCCCACTTCACAAATTACCTGTGGGTACGGATCAGCGGGCGAGACTCCGCGATAATCGTATCCTCAGGATATGCGCTGTGCGGGATACATATTATGGGAGAAACGTATGGAAATACTTATATATTCGAAATCTAGGGAATGAGCCGATCATTTTAGTACCCCACTCACCAACATTATTAAAACTTCTGTATTTCCAAAATTTTTGGGAATTGCTGTTTTTCAGCAATCAGAACAGCACGCCGAGTCTGTCTGAAGAGGTTTCTTTTAGAAATTCTTCAAATAAGTCGTTTTCTTGAGGGGTTTCTAGAATGATAGACCACTAGAGTCAAAGAAGCTTGAGTTTCTTGAGATCGAAAAATGCTCCCTTGCAAAAACATTCTCATCTGCTCATGTACCTCAAGATTCATGTGGACCGCCGCGGACACAGGACGAAGTAGGGTATCTACCAACGAAAAATCTTGTGGTGCACTTCTTTTCCATTGGCTGCAGCTGGCGAATTTTTCAATTCACACCGATTGTTGCCAAATCCGACGCGTCCAACTTTGGAAATTTTCCACATGTTGTTTATATTTCCATCGAATCCTGCTCGCAGCTTACAGAACCAGCCAACAAATTTCAAACACACCACTCCATTCGCTTCGAAAGGATCTTTCGAATGATGCCATTTTCGAAAAAATCCATGATGTTCAAATTTTCGCCCCCAAGCTCCGCCCACCTTATGGCAGGCTATCTTCGCGGCCTAGGAATTCTCCGCTGGGCATACTATGCCAACGAGAGGCGCCCCTCTAATAATTCCGCCCCACGTGGACCTCCACTGCGTTTTGAATGAGAATTGAAGGAAGTAACGTCAAAAAGTACGTATGAACAGAATTTGAAGGGAACTTTCCCTCTGCAACCGGAAGTACCGCAGTTTAAAAAGTCAAGAAAATACGGTTTTCTTAGTTGGAAAAGTGTAAAAATGTTGCTAAATACAAGAAGTTGTGAACACGAGTTTAACAACTGAATGGCACATTCATTATACGGTTTCGTTTGATTTCATGTTCTCCTTTCAGAAACAATACGGCGCTATTACCTGCGGCGACATTGGTGCCATATTAATCTCTTAGGTTCGAAGCAAAAATGTAACAACTGCATGAAATAGCATGAGCAATTGCTGAATTAAACGTTGTTAAACGTTCAAAATATTGTACAGTGTCAAATAGCGTAAGTATAAGGATTCGGCTATTTCAGAACAGGGGCGGTATTAATGAGTCTAAAATATTAACGTGTAATTAGCAACTATGTTACATTTGCCTTTAGTATTTTTTCTAAAATAAGCAGCGTTCGGAACACTGCCACCACAACACTGGTGAACCTTGTACTAAATCAAAGGTGGTAGTATTGTATCCAGGTGGCTCAAAGAAGATGGAAAAATCAGATATTGTTTCTGAAAGGAGAACATGAAATCGAAAGAAACCGTATAATGAATGTGCCATTCAGTTGTTAAACTCGTGTTCACAACTTCTTGTGTTTAGCAACATTTTTACACTTTTCCAACTAAGAAAACCGTATTTTCTTGAATTTTAAACAGCGGTACTTCCGGTTGCAGAGGGGATGTTCCCTTCAAGTTCTGTTCATACGTACTTTTTGACGTTACTTCCTTCAATTCTCATTCAAAACGCAGTGGAGGTCCACGTGGCGCGGAATTATTAGAGGGGCGCCTCTCGTTGGCATAGTATGCCCAGCGGAGAATTCCTAGGCCGCGAAGATAGCCTGCCATAAGGTGGGCGGAGCTTGGGGGCGAAAATTTGAACATCATGGATTTTTTCGAAAATGGCATCATTCGAAAGATCCTCTCGAAGCGAATGGAGTGGTGTATTTGAAATTTGTTGGCTGGTTCTGTAAGCTGCGAAAATCAGGATTCGATGGAAATATAAACAACATGTGGAAAATTTCCAAAGTTGGACGCGTCGGATTTGGCAACAATCGGTGTGAATTGAAAAATTCGCCAGCTGCAGCCAATGGAAAAGAAGTGCACCACAAGATTTTTCGTTGGTACCCTACTTCGTCCTGTGTCCGCGGCGGTCCACATGAATCTTGAGGTACATGAGCAGATGAGAATGTTTTTGCAAGGGAGCATTTTTCGATCTCAAGAAACTCAAGCTTCTTTGACTCTAGTGGTCTATCATTCTAGAAACCCCTCAAGAAAACGACTTATTTGAAGAATTTCTAAAAGAAACCTCTTCAGACAGACTCGGCGTGCTGTTCTGATTGCTGAAAAACAGCAATTCCCAAAAATTTTGGAAATACAGAAGTTTTAATAATGTTGGTGAGCGGGTACTAAAATGATCGGCTCATTCCCTAGATTTCGAATATATAAGCATTTCCATACGTTTCTCCCATAATATGTATCTCGCACAGCGCATATCCTGAGGATACGATTATCGCGGAGTCTCGCCCGCTGATCCGTACCCACAGGTAATTTGTGAAGTGGGCTTTTTTCTAGTGAAAATTCAAAAACGAAATTGAGCTCTTCTTGTAGATCTCGTCCCCACGAATCGAATGGTGGGCAGAAATTCTGATAAGGGGCAAAAAGAACTGAGTTATGGAGAAAAAACGAAAAAAACGCGGATTCGCGTTTTTTTCGTTTTCTGTCGAACAATTACCGTGGTTACTGTATTGTGGTGGTATTTCTATCTTCTGGAACTGAGAGCAGTAACGAAAGTTATAACGTAGCACCTTCTCAAAAAAATTCAAGCCAGATAGGTTTTATTCTCATCTGCAAGCCTGGCCTCTTGCACCTCCCTTGTTAGTAGCTTTGCTTGCTTGCCTCAATTTAAAAAGACAAATTGCGCTTATAAACAAGCCTTGAGCGAAAGTTAGGTGATTGCTTTTGGTCGGTAATGGATGTATTAAGTTGGAGCAAAAGTTTTGTCGTTTTTTTTTCATCAACTTTATTTTTTTCCACAAACTCATCGAACTACAATATTTTTTTCCACAAACTCATCGAACTCCAACGTTGACAAACGGTAAAATTTTTATGATTAATAGAAACAACTACTTATTTTGTAGGTTATAGGTTATTTCTCAGGTTGCATGAAAGAAAGATGTTTCGAGACAGGAGCTTGTGGTCTTATTGGGAAATCACGCGAAAAAAAAGCGGAGAATTGAAAATATGGTGTTCCTAGATTTTTCGGGTATTCCTTACCTCCTAAAGGTAGTAGACACCCAATAAACGCTTTGCAAAAAGAGCAGGATTTGCTGTACATGTGCATAACAACATCTAGTTGTTACACCTTATCTGAGGAAAATTGGAGAATTTTCTTTTAAAAAAACCGACAAAACTTTTGCAACAACCTAATACTTTGCTGTGAGTGAGCATTTCAACACTTGATTTTGACCAGTGGCGGCCCATGACGAGCGGGATGGAAGAGGGGGGGGGGAGGCTTGGTCGGAGAAAGAAATAAACCTCTTCAAGAAGGATATTTAATTCCAAAAGCAAAGCTATTAAAAATGAAATTTGGATTTGAATGAATGAAAATTGATAACTGAAAATGATTTTATGAGCGGTCAGTTTGACGGTCGCTATCTTCGAAACTTTTCTGGATCACTTCCCATCTTCCTTTCCATTATGAAGGTTCATTTTGCGGTTTCACAGATTTACAAATTTCCAACAATTCGTGAGTGTTAACAATTCGCGATGGTGGTTAAAATATCACCGTTTCATGAGGTACATGTCAGTCGCAGCACATCGTCCCTTTGGTGAAAGGAAAAGAAATACGCGCTAGCTGGTGAGAAGAAGGATGTTGACAGCTTGCTCTCCCTACACCTTTCTAAATTTCATCTGCTTATTACACCTTCAGGTGAGTTTCGTGTCTTTTTTTTTCAGTTTCATCAGCGATTAAAATTAGACTAGGAGGTAAGTGATGTCTTTTCGGTGACGAGTCACACTTCCTTGTCCGTTCCCACTATTTATTCCCAAGTTTTTTTTCCTCAAATCGGCTCTAGCTGCTGGCGATTCATAATTGTCCAGTTGTTGTGGCAAGTGCTCGCCAGCCACTATGACAACGCTACGTGGCTTGCCCACTCGAACCGCATTATCAATTACAAAGATGACCCTTAGTTATTTGGTATTCCACTGTACATTGTGTGCATTGATTTGCAAACCCATTTTGTATAACACCATTTCAAGAAATGGTTCACATCAAGAACCACCATCTATAGGAATAATTAATTTTTGTGGCTTTTCTCCTGATTTCTCGTGGAATGCCTCGATAACCGAAAGAAAATTAAAAACACCCAGTATGCATAGTGCAGCGGCACGAGGTCGCTCACACGGTCGATGGTTCGATCCTTGCCCCTGGCTGAGCAAGCCATCTTTTCTTCCGGGGTCGGTAAATTGTTACTGGAGGAGTCTGGAAGGATCAAGTTCTGACTAGGTTTAATTGCACAAGTTCAAGATTGTTCCAGTTCTTATTCTATATTTTCTATTCCTACCGATCTGGCCGACCAAGAGGACAAGGACGCAACTTCCAAATGAAGTGAGAAAGCGGGGCGCATCCCAATAAAGGGGTTGCTTAATCCGATAATCCTTTAGGTTGCCGTTATGGTCCACGTGGAGTATAGCAGCCTGCGTCGCCGTCGGCGGCGACGGCGGATCCCCAGCATCGGCGGTTGATGCGATCGATATGCACCGATGTCCACATTAGCGACGATCGATCGCGTTCTTCTTTCTATTCTCATTCTACATGAATCGGTGTGCATTTACAAGAAAACGAGAGAAAAATCACAAAAACTATCCAATTCCATAAATAGCTTAAATGCTGAATCTAGGGAGTAGAGTCCTGTTCTCCTGCTGCGTTGAAGTTTTTCCTTTAGAATGAAACTTTTGTTTCTTCTCCTTTCTTTGGAGTTCTTCATTAAATGATAGAAATCAATAGTTCAAAAAAAAAAACAGGAAAGGTGTACCCAAAGGGAAAAAGAGAAAAGATGACTACTTGTTAACTAAAACCAGATGCCCTCAGTTTTCAATCGACTATTGAGGTATTTCAAGAAAAAAAATGAGAAAACTCATAAAAATTAACTTGTCGAATAATAGCGATTATTGATGAGAACAATTTTTTATAATTGCACATAATATGCCAGATGTGCTTGTAAATCAATACATGCGCAATATTTATTATATTCGTCCAACCCCCACCTTTTCATGCCCCCCCCCCCCTCCCCTCCTCTGCTCCCACATGTTTTCTCTGTACACTGAACAGTTTCAAGGAAGAAGACACAAAAGAAATACATTAAAACCCAAAATTGGAACTAAAACAGCCTTGAAGTCGATATGCATCCTTTCTTATCCGATCGGACCGGACTGCCAGCAGAAACGATCCTGTCATTACGTGTCAAAACAGGATTGATTGGCAGCGCATGCGAGGAATCGGTTTCAGCGTTGGGATTTGCGCGCCTACGGGTTCGATTCCCGGCGCCCCCAAGAGATTTTTGCACGGGTCGGAACCGCTTCAGAATCTAGTGTGGAGAAGAGAGGATGGAAAGATTTGAAAATGAAGTGAGGGAAGCGAAATCGATCGATTACACATGCGAGAATTCGCCTACAGGGAACGCCAGTTTGTGGAAAACTAGAGTTATTTGGACCTCGTACTGAGGTTCCTTGACTCAAAATCAGCAGATGCTTTTCTAAATGTCCATAGAGGACGACCAGCTTTATCTTTTCTCAGAGTTTCAATTTTCTGGAACTTCATTTGTTTTTGGAAGCTCGATGGGAAATCGATGGGAAATTTGGCGAATTAAAAAAACGGAAAAACGAGAGAACTTCGTGGAGCCAGGTTTTGTACTCAAATGGGAAATTTCCTCACCTAAATCTCATACAAGAAAAGTTTCCATGATATCCACAAATTGCTCCTCATTGATTTCCCAAGCGAATTTACTTCATTTTCACCATCTGTTCAAATTGCGAGGTTTTCACTTCTTCAACTCCCATGAAGGAAGTTTGCCTTTCACCAAAATTCCACTACCTTTGCATAATAGAGCTCCAAGCATTCATTCTTCATCCCCATTATTGCTTCATGAAAAGAGATTATCCCCGCCTGGTGGACCAACTCTGAACAAGGTCGATGGCATGATAGTTTCCTTTCTTTCTCTCAGTCTTCCCGCAAATTGGAGGTCTGCAATCCTGATTGCAGTTCAGTGCTGATATTGCCTAACTTGCAGCTTCCCAAAATCAAAAATAAATATGTTCTAAACAAGAGAAAACTCGAGCACAAATGTAAAATAGAAAATAATCCCACTACCACCACAACAGGGGAACATTGCCCTCATTTATCCTCATGTATTGGAGTTGACTCATCTGTATCTATTATTTTTAAATGGTTAGGTGATCCCAGTTCTAGTTGTTTGCAGCACTATAATTCTCAGACATTCAGTTCAGTTATAGTCAGGCATTCAGTTACACACAGGGTCAAGCGTCCAATGAGAATTTCCCATCGTATGGGAGACGGCTGAGAAGTGGGGGGGGGGGGGTGGGGTAAGTGTAGGGGTGGCTCGATCAATGAATGTAAACTCATGATTGTTTTATGAAATTACGACGAATGACAGTCTGCCCTTACCAGCAAAAACGATCACATCTCTAGGTGTTAATACAGGACTGGCTGGCAGCATATGAGAGAAATTGGCTTCAGCGCACCCACAGGTTCGATTCCCGGCGCCTTCAACAGTTTTTTGCACGGGTCGGAATCACTTCAGAATCAAATATGGAGTAAAGAGGGTGGAAATGGTAAAAAATGAAGTGTGGGTAGCAAGATCGATCGATTGTACATAGGAGAATTCGCCTGCAGGGCCCGTCAGAACATGGAAAAGCAGGGTGACTTAGACCTCGTGCTGAATTTCTCTGACTCGGAATCAGCAAATGCTTTTCAACATATCCATAGAAGACGATCAGCTCTATTTTTTATCAGAGTTTCAATTTTCTAGAACTTCACATATTTTTGGGAGCTCGGTGGTAAATTTTCCACATTTACGGGTCTCCGAGGCGGAATTTTCCATCTAACTCACTCAAGCAGGAGCAGACATTGCGGAATTTTCCATCTAACTCACTCAAGCAGGAGCAGGTCTTTTCATGAAGAAGTTTAAACTTCTAAACATACGCTTCAGCAATGATCGCTACTGTTATACAACACATTGATAAACCGAATCTTAGTGAACCGTACCCGTGCCAAGCAACTGCTCTAGGTTTTGTGACTTCTCGAGATACGCAGGTTTTTTTTTTGCGAGACGATCATTCTTGAGAAAGCAGGTGCCTTTTCAATCTATTCAGGGTGTTAACAGCGACAGATTCCTTTCTACATCATCGAGCTAATAAGCTTCACATTAGGTCTATTATTGAATATGGTACCCCGTCACAAACGATCTATGCACTATAAATAAGCATGAGAGCGTCCATACCAGTTCCACCAGAAAACTTATGACACGGGTGTCAACTATGATCAAATTCCTCATTAGTTAGGTCATAAATAAAGGCTTGGGTCTCTCAAAACTACTCAGAAGAAGGAGAAGAATTTATATTATAGTTCCACAAAATGATTGGCGGTGATTGTGGCCTCAAACTAAAAAGAAGAGTGGCCACAAAGTTCCGTGCCTCAAAAGCTAAACTTTGCTGCAGACGTATCAGCATCATTCACGTACAGCGAACTCCAAACGCCGTGTGCAAAGGGCAGGACCGCGGTTCGACGTGGCACTCCGGTTGTCCGCTGCTGGCAGGAGCAGACAACCAGAGGCTACATGCAGAACGTCTGCGTCTCTGCCCAAGAGAGTCGCGCCGTGCTCCCGCCACCTGCACACGGCCGTTTGGAGTTCGCTGTAGTTACCCCGCAGTACGAAACACCTAGCAACAAGCTCACATTGTCTTTATTCTACAACGCATTCGAAGCATTTCTAGGTTATTGTCCATGTCCGTGAGATTACAGATTTTCCGATTTCACCACTACTCCACCACAGTTCACTACGCTGGAGTTCCATATCGGAGACGCTTCCGTGCTTTTCCTTTGTTTTATCCTCTGTTTTACTGACATGAGTGTATGCTTGTGTAATAAATTCATGAAACTCAAGTCGCAAAATCATGGATATCACCACCACTGGATAGCAGCCGGGTGTGGAAAAGGTGCACCCTTAACCTGGCACCCATCAGCATGATTACCTTCTCGCTAAGGTAATCATGCTGATGGGTGCCAGGTTAAGGGTAAATTGAGGTACGTTAAGAAGTTCACCATGCGTAATCTCAGTGATGCATCCAGGCCTTGAGAATATGAAAGGAAGATAGGACATGAAATGAACGAAGGGTGATCGGAGCCTAACCACTGTAGGTCTTCTTTTATGGAGCCTACCAATTCCGGTTCTGGTGATGATATCCACGTGTTTCACTGCCACTGATGTTATATGTCTCTTGAAGCAGCGATCTTGTAGTTGAAACCGTAAATCACAAAACTCTCAACCATTATTGGGGTTTTCCATATTCTATGTACGAATACGATTTCTAATCGAAAACGTGAACAACAGATACATAATTCGTGAAATATGGGTATTCATACGTCCTGTGATGCCTAGGGTTTTTCAAAATTAAGATTACAGGTTATGAAAATTTCAGAAACATTGAAGTTGTCGGGCAGATATGTTGTGGAAATTTCTGAAGGCTTACTACCACAGTAATTAAAAATGTCTACAGTTCCACATGCGCAGAGTTTAACGAAAAGATTTTCCGGAATGTAAGACATCTGGAGCATTAGGTTAATGGAGGTTTTCCAGAGAAACTATAGCTATTTCTGAGATTTCTGAGATTGTTAGAAGACAGTGGTACTTGAGGATCTACAGTCGCAAGTACTACAATAGGCACGTCAAACATTAATATGTTTTGTAAATATTTATGAGGAATGAAGACAAATTATGGATATCGTTGACTTTGGAAAAGTAACGACTACATTGATATGCATCTATGAGAAGTAGGAAATATTTTACTGAATTGTCGTCAAAGTATCATTCTGCACTTCTGTCGATGAACCGTTTCGCATTCGATTCAGTATTTTCTTCTCAAATCTGTATCGACAAGGGATGTGCAAGAGGCCAACACCACAGATCGAAATGAAACCTATCTGGTTTGAAGCTTTGTTCAACAATCTGCTATGATATGAGCACAACTTTTGGCCTTAGGTTCTCAGAACAAGGATAAGAAGATGCAAAACAATGATATAATGAATATTATTAAAATATAAACTATGATATGATAATACTAACGATGAATATTACTCTTTCCTGAACCTAACTCCCCACACTACATTTCTGATTACTGGATACTGTCTTGTTCAGTGGGAGTTTCTCTTTTCTTTTTTATCTGTTCTTGTTGCTTTTTTTTTCTTGTTTTTTTTTTATTGTCTACGGTTTTATCTTGTAGACCAAGATTCCTGAGGTTGTGGCGCGCCTACGGGCGTATTAAATAAATAAATAATAAATAAATAAATGAGCATTTGCGGGATTTTAACCCTTGAGACTGCTCACAACTTCAGTACGTCACCCAGTTGGCCAGCCACGTCGAGTGACAGTTGATACATGAACAACAATAGGGACTTGGTGAAAATGGGGAAAAATGGCATACATATGTATTATAGCACCTCGAGCAATAAAGCTTCAAACCAGACAGATTTCATTTCGATGTGTGGGGTTAGCCTCATGCACTGTGAGCAACATGACGTGCGAATCTGTTGGAGGACACGCTTATCTGTCGCGAGGCATGTCAAGCAATCCGTGGCTATGCCGTGATTATAGCTTCTCTTGGAACTGGTTGGAGTGTGAGATGGAAATTCGGACAGCACAGATTGCAGAGAGATTGATGAAAAGAGCGATGAATTCAAATTTGGCTGAAGTTTTCAAGGAATAACAAAGATGAAATTCTGTGAAACATTCTCAATCCATGAAAAACCCGGGCATCAGATGCGCAACAAGGGCACAATCATCTCTGTTCTAGCAGCATATAGTTGAAATAGATTTTGCCGTAGTGTAGTCAATAAATTTCAACTTTAAACTGTTTCGATTGCAAGCGCGATCGATTCTGAAGCGGTAAGAAAAGATGCATCGTTGAAACCTTGATCGTTACAGAGATTTCAGAAAGAAAATGTCGCCAAATAGAACGCTAAAGATACTCGCTCTGTCCCACTAATCATGAATCTGAACTAAAATTGATGACTTTTGGGTCAGAGGTGCATCTAACTGTGGTAGCACTTGCCAACAAATCCATATTCGCAGACGCTTAGCAAAGTGGGTCCTTTGCTGAGGAAGTTTGAAAATAAGCTTGAAATTGTGAATTTTTTTGGTTCGCATTTTCAAAAAATATATAAAATGTCCTCAAAACATTTCACCTATGCGAAATTATATGTTGTATCAGAAGAATTTACGCCGAAATACAGTACCATTCCACTCCAGATTCTAAGAGTGAAAACGTGCTTAAAATAAAGTCCACTGTTCTTTTATTCGAGAGTAACGGCAAAACCCCGGGACGACTTTCTCAAACCTTCCATTTACAGCGTTTGCTTTTCAGATGATGGTGTTGATACTGACCATATGTGGAGATCTAAGCCTCAGTTTGTGTTTCTTGATCATCTTTAATTTAAAGGCAGCACCCATGGAAGTTTTTGTGTCTGAGATTTTGATCATTTCGGAACCTTAACAACTGTCAACACAATTCAACAAAAGAATAACACGGAAAACTCAACCGTTTCTAGGATATAACGAGTTGAAAGTCCAAGACCCAGAATCAGTAGAATCAGCGTGGGGTCGTTCGATCGAGTTGTGGCGGCAGCGGGCTGTTGCTGCCAGCTGATCAAGTAGGCACCCATTTCGTTTCTTGTGATTATAAAGCTTTTTTCACTCTTAGGCTCCCCCTTTTTGCATTACTTACCACAGTAAAATTTTCTACTTGTTATTTTACTACAAATCCACTTGTTTAGTTATTAGTGTTGCCTAGCTTTTGTCACTTATTTCAACTTCGAATTATTTCATTGTATTGGGATCATTTTAGAATTCATTAGTGTTTTTGCGAACCCGAATCCCCGAATTTACCCCGAATTGTGTCGAAATCTCGAGGGCGGAAGTTTCCGTGGGTGCTGTCTTTAATGCACAAAATGTTGACAGATTGATAGTGCAAGGAGAGTGGAGCGATCCGGAATACTTTTGAGTTTGCAAGACTGTCGTATTACAATTACTGGTTGAACCAGAACACATATTATTCCATACTTCATTTTTTTTAAAGAAAGAAGCACAGCTCACCATGAGCGCACTCGATGGTCCTATGCGTACCATGGACAGGAGTGATACCTCTCAACCAGGTTCACTACCAGGGATGGGGGGGGGATATCCCGCGAATGGCCACTACAACCTCTCCATCATTGGATGCGGGATAGCGATTGAAAACACGCCCTCAACAACCGAACTCGTTCGCCGCACTGACCGGCGCAGTCCCACTGATGTTGCTTCGCATTTCTTGGTGAAGATGTGTTCTCGCGCGCTCCGAGCGAGCGTCCTTTGTCGTCTTCGTACTTCGAAAATCGTCTCTCGTCTGCTTCGCGCCTAGCAAAATTGTGCTCCTGCAGAAGCGAGCGGCTTTACCGACCTGTGTATTTGAAACTGTACTATTTCCTTCTGCTCCGGGTGAAGCGAAGCAGGGCTCGCTTCTCTCGGAAACCTCAAACAGGCGTGCGCGACAAGCGAGGGTTTGTCTGAGGAATTAGAGGAGGGCCAATGACGCTGGAGCGGAGTCCGAATTAGTTTTAGGCAAAAGGAAGACACTGGTCGCTAGATTCACCTAAACACCTCGAAATTCTCCAAGGTAGCTTTAGGACTGCAGTAGGCGACTTTTGATCCCGACCTTTGCCGTTGAGAATAATGGTCAATTCAGGCGATAAGTTCGTCATCCCTCGGGATTAGCATATGGCTGATTATCAAGATCAATGGAACTGGTTTCTAGCAAAAAACGAGGATAAAGTTGCCCTAGAGCGAGAGAAAGGAACGATTATAATGCGATTTCTATGTATCTCTGTCCATGGCTTGATGAGAGGCGAACGAATACTCTGGTGGCACTCGGCTAGTTTCTAAGAATTTCTGAAGTTTCTAATCAGTTCTGTAATAGGGCTGCGCCTACATTACACAGAAATTTGGAGCCTCTTCGCATAGTGCTAAAGTAATGGCAAAGAATACCTGCGCGCCTGAGTCGACTTGACACCTTCGCTTTCGCAAGTCTTTGCTACTACCATTGGAGGTGTCTTCGAGTTTAAAAGTAGTATTTCTATCCAAAACTACGCTATGAACGAATAGTTACCATTTGTTTCTATCGGCGAACCCTTTCTCATGTTTTAGTGAACGAGTATTCTTGTCCAAAAACTTTTACCGCACCCTGTATGCTAAACAATTGCAGGCAATCTCTCACCTTGTTAAGGCTACTCGACTGGCTGAAGGCTTTGCCGCACACGGTGCACAAATGAGGTCGATGGTTTTCGTGAACGTGCAAGATATGTATGCGAAGTCGATCCCTCTTCTCGAAAGACCTGAATGAGAAAGCGTAAGTCTCCAGAAAAACCCTAACAGGATCTTAATTTACAATAGCGTGACAACATGTTAGGGGTACTTTTCCTTGGCTAGATGTGTGAACGCTGAAGATCTGTTACGACGTCGACGCTATGAGGCGTAGTACTCAAAACTGGCGAACATTTCGCAACAAAAAGTAGACACACGTCCCCTTGTGGACTGTAAGGAAAACGGTATGGTGGCACCCTTCAAATGCGAGCCAGTTGTGCGATCAGACACTCCACTTCAACACTGGACGAAGTACTTCACCATTTATTAGTGTGCAAACGGCGGCGCGGAGCACTATTGGACAATCTGACCCTTACCCAATATTTAGCACGTGAGTCATCGCAATTCTTACCTCGGACAGATCGGACATGGATACTTCCTGTCCCCATTGTCAACACATCTCGTGTACTTGAGGTGCTTGTCACGGTAGTAGGAGTAACTGAACACCTTGCCACAGCGGTCGCACGAAAATCCGCTGGCGTCTGAAGTAGGAGCAGATAGATGCAAGTGTGAGACTGAGCTCAGGAGCAAGCGCTGTGTGGTCGGAAATCGTGCAGCATCTGTTTCAAAGGAAATTGTTTGCTTAATTGCGGTTTGACTATTGATGGCACGGTGCTCGCGTGGACGGTTAGAGTTGTTTGTGTTCCAGTGGCATTTCAGCGCGAAATTAGATGTTTAATGAGCTTCGCCCTATGTAGAGCCCATTGGATTACCACTGTTATTTGAATAGCCGCATACGGTAACATGCGATTGGATTTTTCGACATGACAGATGTGTAGGAGCTGCACATATTTCACCGAATATTTATCAGCAGCACGAGACGATAATAACGTGAGAAGAAATGCTAAAGAGTATCTGCTGTTCCAAAATCGTGTGAAGTACCTGAACAATACTTGGAATCAACCGAGAGATCCACAGGTTCTCTCTTCTCAGTTTCACTGATAGGTGCTGATGATGCGACTGATTTCAGGACGATTTCATCTCCCCACCGTATCGTTCGTACCACCACATCGCCTTCAACGTTAGCGTTCGAATGGTCCTCACCGATTAGGTTCTTCCATGATTTGGGTATCTGGAACGATCTTCGTATGGTGGGAATCTCACCAGTACGATAAATTACTGTACCTCTATATGGGTTCCTTTCGGGAACCCATCTTCCTTAGTGCATAGTACGACAGCGTATCTCGTTAGGCCAAATTGCAGGGATATGAACATCAGGCCTGGCACCCTTTCTCTGTAGTCGGACGAGAGAAATAACCCTAAAGCATTTCTTTGTTAAGCGAATGTACTTTCAAAGTATTTTTGAATTTTGAGAGCGGAATATTCATTAGTGGCTACAGTAAATGAAAGAGGTATCGAGGCTATGACATTAATATTATAGGTTAAGCCTTACAGCTCTGTGAAACAAGAGTAGGTTCCTCTGATTTTTTCGGAACCAGTAAGAACAACGGCTGGCATGGTCCCTATTAATTTCCTGGCAATAATAAACAACCATAGAGCGCGAGCAAACCCAATCGAGTAATTATAAGGGCAACCGCGTCCCCGTCTACAATTGGGGCTCATCTGACGTCAGTGAGGAAATCGATTGCTGTTCCCTCGCAAAAAGAAACCACGAAAACTTCTACCCATTCATCAGAAAAATCAATGTAATCCTAAGGAAATCTGATGTTCTTATTTCGTCACTTCTTATCTATTTACAAAAAAGAAG
This sequence comes from Ancylostoma caninum, assembly GCA_037903475.1. Taxonomy (NCBI): domain Eukaryota; kingdom Metazoa; phylum Nematoda; class Chromadorea; order Rhabditida; family Ancylostomatidae; genus Ancylostoma; species Ancylostoma caninum. The sequence goes on along the minus strand of JBAJFG010000438.1, from coordinate 59,802 downwards.
CTAGGGAGTATACTTCTTTATTCGAGTGTTTGGATCTTAGACCCAGCTCAGATGTACACGTGATAATTACTTCGTCCTGGTCCGTCCTGTTCCGCTTAACGTGAGCGAATGGGGACCGCAGAGTAAACTCTTTCGATCAATGACAGCCGCACGATACGGTACCAAGGGTGCGCCGAAATGCGGGTACGTTAGGTGGGCTAAGAACCATGAAACGTGAGCAAGCAAAGTTTCACAGGTTAGCTAGTCTGACTGGCAATCTGAGAGAGCATGTAAAGTGAGGATGCACAAAAAGTCAAAGTTTGCTTGATAACCTAGTTCCGACCGATTATATGTTCATGAATCACAAGCCTGAAGGCTATTACTCCAATGGTTCACTTGTATTTGTCGATAGTTTGCCCAAGGGTTGTTCTTTTTCAGATACATGTGTAATGCAGAAAATGTGATTTTTTTTCAAATCTAAATAATACCAGCATAACAATAGAGGTATAATAATGGATAACGAAGGCTAATAAAAGTATAACAATGAAATGTATGCAGTAGCGTTGAAACCACGTGCTGTTAAGCTCTATGAGTAGAAGTAATTTCGAAGCACGTGTTCTCACAGCCTCTGCGATAACCAGCAGGTTGGAGTTGTGTGATCGTTACGAAGACATTTTCTACCTCAGAACAAATGCTCCATTGTGCTACTATGCAGACTTCATTCGTGCAGTCTCAGTCATGATTTTCTTCCTATCAAGCACATTCTTCATAATCTCACTAATGGTTCCAACCCGCTCTGAAAAGTGACAATAGCAATAGTTATTTTGTAAGAATTAACTTTGATGGTCGGAATTACGTGTTTGTATGTTTTACCTACACTAACGATCATTTTTATTGAATGATGTGTACAAGATTTAGGATGAAAAAAAAAATCAGAATGGAGTAACCTGCGCGTCGTAGTGTTTCCTAAAATGAACCGGAATAATCCTGTTTACTGCTTTTTCAGCACATTTTTTTTATTTCAAATTGCCTTATTTAGAGACTCCGACATATCACAGTAGAGCCATTCGTTGATGTGAAAAATACTGCTTTATTTCCATGAAATTTAACATTGCTAAAGTTCCAGGTCCTATTACTGGTACGCCACGTTTGCAAGTATAAACACCCCCCCCCCCACCCCCAGTCTTTGCTGCTTCTACTCTCGATTTACAAAAAAACTTCTGAAGCAGCTCTGAAAATTTGTGTCGCTCACGATGAAGATAAGTCAGAAACGCTGGATGGCTTGAAAAGCTCACAATTAGCACATTTGATAACAGACATGGTTGCATTCTCATTGTCAGATTTACTTCATTAAGAAAAACAGCACAGCTCTAATAAAGGAAAAGATGACAGAATAGAAATCTCATAATCGCATATGAGCCAGGAAGGAGCTGCTGTAGGAGAACGTTCGAAACTGTTCTACGGACCATTAAACGAATGGGACCATCTAGCAAAGGCCAAGTGGTTTTACACCATAATTACATGTGTGGCTGTCGTTAAAGCCGCAATACGAACATGATCAAGAAAATCCCCCTGCGCTAACTCCATTCTCCGTAGCATTGCAGTTGCTTCTCGAATTTTTGGATCTAGAAAAACCTAAGACGACACTGTTCGAAGTGTACATCCCTATGGAGGAGGTGTTCTTCTTGCTAGATTTCTAGCACAAGCGGTTTCTTTGAGAAGCAATGGTATCGCAAAGCAGGAAGAGAGCCTTCACGCAGAAAATAGCTGAAGCTCACAATTGAGTTACGAGCTGCATTTGAATGGGTAGGATTGATTTCCCAACCTATCAGTTATTCAAGAATATATATTAAGAGATTTATTGTCCTGCAACAGTCCGCTGAAGAATGAATTTTCTCATAACCTCCTTTGTCGCTGAGACAGACTGAAAATGTGCGCAAAAGGCTAGCTTGTTTGAGCGAATCGTGTTTTGTTTCACATCACAACGCATGAGCTACTATTACATTTTTGTCTATGAAACTCGGGGATCCTCAGTATAGAGGGAAACACAAGTTGAATTCGCACGTACCACGGCCCAGCTAACGTACGTACGTGCATGCCCGCGACGTCAAAACGGTACACTTACGAAACGGTCGCAAATGAAGGCAATTGTGCGTTTTCCAGCGAGTTGCCAGGACTATTACAGGTGAGTAGCAGCGCTTCTCAGAGCTATCGTAGTAGCTATCGAGCAACTAATGTCTGACTGTGAAGCTGGAGCTGAAGTAAATTTAACTAATGAACACAGTTCTATCCATTTAAACGTAAGAAGGAAACGGGAAAAATGAGAAAATGGCGATGAGGATAAACCTCAAGGATTCAACAGAAATATGCTCGAGTTTGCTTCCTGGAAACAATACATTTTGACTCGCATGAATTCTACTCGACAAGACATCGATTACGGTAGCGAGCGTATTCAAACCGTGACAAAAAAAAAACTATGTAATGTTGCAAAAGCTCTGAGAAAAGGTTCAAAAATTAAATTGAATAACCATTAGCTACGAAATAGAGGAACTGCTAGTCATACATAGCAATGAGAATCGTACTAGTCATTACAAGTTGCCTATTTCTGTGCAGCTCCAGGTATCGCCAACAGTAGTTAGTTTGTTGTGGCGTATTCCTGATAGGTCAACAATATTTCAAAGAACGAGGCTTTCTAAAGGAAATAAACATTCCAAAAGGTTTTCAGTGAGTTCCACTGGGTCGCGCTACCACATATGTACGTATCATGTCCGCGAAATTTGCTCGGATTTATTCATTTTAAGCTTCCTCTTCGTGATTTCCTTCTTAGGCTGGAAGTCGACATGCAAACGTGGTTACGTAGGCCTTCTTGAATAAAGTTGAGCAACTCACGCATTGATATGAGTTCGAAATATTAGGTTGGTCCGAAAGTTTTGCACCTGATTTCATACTTTTTTCAAAGAATGTTAAGTTTATTTTGAAAAGACACCAATCAACAAAATAATTAGTTTCATGATCCACGAGGTATGAAAATTCCACCAACAACACAGAAAAACCTTCTTTCGTGCACTTCTCCTTTTGGCTATTTTGGAGATAGTTCGCCACGCGCGAGTCAATTTCTCTCTCTCGCTTGTATGGTTAACATACAGCACCCAACTCTCATCTCCAGCAATGAGCTGGAGATGAAAGTTGGGTGCGAGAAAGTTTCTCCCGTGTGAATGCAGCAGCAAAGACTGGCACACACTCAGTCCTGCAAGGCATTCAGTTTGTGGGGGACCCAACCCGTCATCAGTTTTCCGTAACCCAGCGCTTCGAGATGTCTGGCGATTATTGTACGGCCGCAGCCAGGTGTATTCTGCAGTTCCCATGTAGTGGCATTTTGATTTAAAGTCTATGGAATTCTAGATCCTAAAAAATATCTCGGTGCAAAACTTTCGGAGCAACCTAATAAACGATAGACATTCTCTACCTGAGCCAATACATGCACTCACCTGCACTATCAATTGGCCTCAACTCGATTTTCTTCTGTGGCTCCTGGTTAATTTCGTTGTTAACAACCATTGTCAACTCACTGGTTCCAGGGATCGGAACCGGCATGAAGCCGTCTGTAACAAAAATGTCGCCTTAGCTCATTTCAATTGAATTTTTCCTACCTATTGGCATTGGAGTACGAGGAAACATGAAGTGACCCCATAGCTGGAAGGCCGTCAAACTTGCAGATGGTTGTTGGAACAGGTTCATTCCAGGCCTTACTGGGAACATGAAGAGTTACTGCTTGACAAATGGAGTGCAAGGGGAGGGGCGACGCGCTACCGTAGTCTCGTGCTGGGCGGAGACGCGAATGCTCAGCAAATACTTCACAACAAGAAATGCGAGATTTTAGGAATCCTTCTGGGAGCGAATAAATTGTTGCCCAATTGTTGAAACTACTGAGCTAGTTCAATATTCCATTACAACCTCGGCTTATCCTTCCAGTAACAGTCCATACACTCCTAGAATCAAAAATTAAATGCTGGTGGCGCTGCTGCGGAATCATTAGCTCATTATCCATACTATTGCAGAAGATTGGATGTGTTATACATCGTCTGCGACTCTTTCACATCGAATAATGTTAGTGTTCCACTCCCATTTCCAAATGAAAATAATGGCGAGTCAATTCAATTAAAGCGAGCATGTAATTAAGCAGGAAGCGCCGCTTAGAATTCCAAAACGCTTAGGTTAGCGTAATCACGCCCTGCTTTTCATTCTGACTAGGCACTGCTGCATTAGTGAATGACAGGTAGGGGAATGTTGCTTGTTGAAAGAATTCACTGAATCAGATGTTTCTCCCTTTGTTAGCTGAAAGACGTTGTGATGTTGGAGCAGCAGTATTGTGTAGCAGGGGATGAACTCTACAGGGTGACAACAAAGTCTTTGGCCAGAGATTTTATTGCAATTATTTCTTGTGCTTGGTCAGGAAACCCATGACTTTGCATCCGCGTTGACAACCCAAATGCCTCGAACACATATGCAAAATTTCATAATCCATAGCCCTATTTGAACCTTGTATCATCTGCAAACATGAAACCAGGTAGAGATGGAAATGGCCGCAAGTAGAGTCTCAGTGACATCTTTTCCAGGAACCTCCTTTAATTGGCTCTTCAAATCACCAGTTTTCTGCCCAATATTGAAGAGGGTATAGGCTTTCTGTCCTAGGGAGATCCGTATGTACACTTGTTTTATTGACTGAGAATGATCAATAGACTGTCACCACCACTTTTTCCTACTAGAATGCACAAAACAAAGGGCAAAAGTGGGCGGAGCGAAACCCGAAGAGGCACATTATTTCCTAAGATTAAGCACATCCTACAGAAATAAGGTGGGCTTTTGACAAACGTTTTTCATCATGTTTCAAAAGAAAAAGCAACAGAAAGTTGGTTCAGACTCTTCAGTTCCTGATTTCACCAAACCATCATATTTGCTTAATAATTATCGTGCTCCCTGAAACGGAGACCTCCGGATTTCTGAATTGTAGTCCCTAAAGCACAGAAGTTGAGCTAACTTTCCCTCAAACTCCGGCTTCCCTAGCATAGACGTAACAAGAAAACATTGTCATAAATTCTCGACCAACTTGCAGCCCTCGTGCGTTGCAGTAGCCAACGGTTTTGTCAACTCTGCGGAGAAGCCAGAAGAGATATCCGAAATCCAAGAGTGGATTCTTAAAGCGCATGAATTCTACATAGCCCAGATAAATTTCCAGACTGCTAGCCCATCTGATCCGAGTCTTGCAATTTATTTTATTTAGCCAAAAACTTTGTTGTCACCCTGTAAGTTCTGGTTCTGGTAATTCTGGTACTTCACATATACAAAATATTGAACAGCACAATTTTTTTCTGCGGCAGTGAAGTAACTTGCTAGGATGTTACGCTGGACTACGGAGAACTTGTGACAGTTGTGAGCACAAGATTTATTCAATTTCAGCCGAAGCTCAAAACGCCACGATTGCAGCCACAAACATCTTTTCTGCAGAAAACTGAGATGGAACAAAGAGAAACACAAACTTCCAGATGGTAAGAAGCATTAAATGTGAAAAAGCCCATATTTTAACTTACGTATAAGTAACATATACTCAAAGTTTCCATCAAATTCGAAAATGTCATTCCCGCCGACGTTACAGACAATTCAGAGATTCAGCAGGAATGTCGTCGGACGAACAGAAGAATGGGTAAATACAGCCTCACTAGGAGAAGGATGAATCCATGTTTCTGCCAGGAGTACACAATGACATGAACACTATAGTCAAATCTTGATTCAAAGTTCAGAGGGCAACTGTCATCCGCCGCAAGCTTAAGCTTGACCTTAAAGGCAATGTCTCACCTCATTTTCGATTCTGGGATATCAACAGAATCTCGACGTACTCGACGCGCCGAATTCAACAATGAATATGATTTCTAATAAAACTCTGAAAAAAACCCGTTTTCGAAGGACCAGTCCAATTTGTCGCGGACGGGTTCCACGGCAAGAAAACTGCATGACTTCTCCGCACCTCTTTTGATCTCATTGATCGTATAGGTGTTCTCATTGCCGAAAACTGCGCTGCTGTCTCGGCCTGCCCTTAGAAAGGCGAGCGGTGCCTCGTACACCGGCCAAGAATTTGAGCGAATTCTCGGCCGGTGTAACTGAGATGAGACACTGCCTTTAAGTACTGTTTGCTAACCTGTTTGTTTCTCTTCCATTTTGTTCTTTTATTCAGCGCAGCAAAAAAACCAGTCATAACAATCTTATAAACCATGATGATGCTGAAGTTTTCTTTTGTGCCACACAGGTTTTTGTAAAGACACGTTTATTTTCGGCCTAACGTTTCGACTTAACGTCGTCTTCACAGGCCTGAAAGTGGTTCGTTTTTATCACCTACGCTCTACACCAACAAAGCCCTCCTCACACCTATTTATTCAACTCAACCACGCCAGACAACATTAAGTATCCAGTCAACGGACGAACTCACCACGTGTCCCACCGTTTAAGCGGAGCAGATGCCACAACAACTAGAGCTGATCGGTAATTGATGGCAAATGAATACTGTATGCTGCAGCCTTGGTCTTATAAGGCATGCGCTAGTATCTTAACGATCTTGGAGCTCACACAGTGATAAGAATGGCATAAGATCACTAGTCATAGACATCTGCTCATTTCTGCTGTTCAGCTCGGGAGCACGTGCCAGTATCCACAACGCTTCAAGCGCTTTCCTAGCCGATATTTCAGTTTCAAGCGCCAGGATAGTACACTTGATGCTGAAATCACTATCTCCGTGATCTTCTTTCCTATGTTTTCCCAGCGGGGTTATCAAGCTCTGCCGTCTTTTACTGGCAAGATGTTCATTTATGCGTACGCTCAGTGAACGACCGGTTTCACCGATATAGATGGCATGACAAGTTAAATATTCTTTTTGGTAAACTACCCCTGATTTCGCGCAGTCACCAATTCTAGGGCAAACGACGCAGTTCTGTGGAATGCAAACTCTATCGTACAGTCTATTGCGTACTAGTTGTCGTCTTATGTTATCGTTCGGAACATTCACTAAGACGACATCTTGCAGTTCCGCTCGAATCAGACATTGTCTGATTGCGGCGCTCACCCTGTCGGAAATAAATGATAGGCATAAGGGAAGTCTACACTCGCTATGACTGCCTGTATTCGCAACTGTTGGTCTCCTCACTCGTCGAGTTCGTAGTGAGTAACCATTGCTGTTGATTATATCATTTGCCATCTTCAGTGATTCTTGTCGTTCAATTTCGCCACTCGAGACTTTTAAAGCCGTTTTGAACACATTGCGAACAATGGCTCGTTTCACGGCCACTGGGTGAGCGGAGCGTGCATGTAAAACGACGAAATAACCGAACATCACTCGGCAGACACGACGATATATCGCCGCGCTACTGGAAAAGAAATTTGATTTCTAGCAATCCTGTCTAGGCGAGCTGTTTCTGGCACCTCGCGTTTCTTTCCGTCCCCTGCTTACGATCACTCTAGAACATTATATACGTACGCACCAGTGGCGGACGCAGGGGGGGGGCGCGCCCCCCCCTCCCGAGAATGGGTCGCCAAATTTTCGAAATTACTTTACAATACAAATAAAAATCATGTGTTAGTTTATTTTTAATTGTTTATTTTTATTATTATTTTTAATATATTTTTTATTTATTGTTTATTATTATAATTAATATTATTATTAATTTTATTTTCCGTCTGGGTGCCCAAAACGGCGGAGACCCCACTTTTCTTCCCACGCCCCCCCTCCCGCCCACTTTCTGCGTCCGCCACTGGTACGCACCAGTGGAAAAAGCGCGCAGAGGTGGGCGGGGAGTCGAAAGAAAGCAGGGAGAACCTACGGATCTACGTTACGGTATGTGGTTCCTAAAACAGAGGTGCCGAAAATATTTATTTACTGTAGAACAACTTTCACAAGGAAAAATGAAGAAATGAAATGAGCCAATGAAAATTTTGTTCTTAAAAAATTCGGCAGCCTTTTTCCAAAGAAACGTGGGGTGACAGCAAAGCCCGAGCCGGCGCCACTTCGCATTGCAAAGGAAGCGCAAAATCATCCACGTGAACACTTCTGCTGGACCGTCATCAGGAATTTCTCGGTCTTCACTCAGTCTCGGTCCGAACCGTCGCCTACAATGCACCGTATCTGGCACAGGTGCAGCTCCGAGGCTGTTAATCTGCTGTGTGCAGTAATTTTCTTTACTGGCATTCTACTGGATTCACTTCGGAAACGTGCCCGTGATTTCGGCACAAGTAGGGCGACAAACGGGCCCCAAAGTTTATGGGAAGTGGAGCGGCGACGCAACGCAACCAAACTCAAGTGTTAATTAATTTGGCAGATACTATGTATACGTCCGCGACGATTTACTGTGAAGCTAGTGGGAGTTTCTTCTTGTTGTGTTTGTCTGGCTTTCTTTTGCTCTCTCACAAAATTCGAAAAAAAGCTGGAAGCGTCGGAAATCACTGGTCGTTTATCGAACATTTGGAAACCAGTACCTGCCATACGTCTCGTTTACGGCAATTGCAGCCTCCCACAGCGACCGAAGGAAGAAAACCTATGGTTCGTACCGAGCACAAATATGCATAAATCAGAAACTTGTTGTTTAATTAAGTACTTACATGACAGCTAATTTTTAGCGATTTCTTCTGCATTTATTTTCTGATGTCTAGTTTGATGACGAACAAATCGAGTTCAAGGAGTAACCGTGCGACGTTTAATCTTCAGAGCGGTAAGCTATGTATATCCATGACCGCTCAATCATACACAACTTTTGCGGCGGAAATTATTAGGTTGATGCAAAAGGAATGGCGTCACTTTTTTTTGAGAACATATAGTTTCATTTAGAGAAAGAGTTACATCTAGATCATGATTTCAGTACTTGCTCCATATTTGAGCTCTGGTGCAACGGCTTCCCTGTTCGAGAAATGTGGATGAGCACTTTTTCAAACAATTTACTTGTTAATTTTAAGATCCTTGCTGGATGGTTCTCTCCAACCTACTTTCCGAAAATTACTCCTTCAACAACACCTACTGCCATATTGGCCTCAGAGAGTCGCGAAATGTCTGCTGGAAAAACGCTCGAGACGCTCAAACGCCCATTTTCTGCTACACAAATGTCGGCCCATATTTGCTTCCGAGAACTGGCGTAAAATTTTATAATTTAAATGGGAAACTTTTGTGTAATCATCGCTGTCTTCAAGAAAATTGTAGTATTTCTACCGCTATTCCCAGCGAAACTCTTGCTCCGGAAGAAAAAATTCGCCAAATATGACCATATGAAGACGAGGTTCTTGTTGTTGTTGGCTTCGCTGTTCCACGAGGTATAGACGTACGGCGCAAGGGACCTGCCCATACGATAAGCAATGGTCGCTGCTAATTGAACTACCTTTACGGTTTGCTGAAGTTATCGTTCATTAAAGTTGCGAAACAAAATAGAGTCAACGCGAAAAAGCGCCATTTCTTTTGTATCAACCTAATATTTGAAACCAAGGAAAGTATACGAATATTCGATATAAACACTCATACAACAAAAAAATTTTCTTAGAAAGCCAAATTTGGGCAGATTCGGACCTTCTAGTAAATTGAAGGTAAGTTCTAAGGTTGATTGTGGATACCTCAACTAACGAGCACTGCTCAGCTAGTTGGTCATTCTTGTTCAAAACTTTGAAAAAATAAATTTTTGAGGACCATACAGCGATGTACTTGCCTTAATTAAGCAATTTATGGCAACTGTAGAATACTCTAATCAGATCGCACGAATGCTAGCGTAATAGGGCAGGGAGCAATTTGACTGCTCCATATGTCACTGCATTGATAGAATTCGTGTCCACGAAGAATAAACAGAAACCCGAAACTGAAGACGTTCAAAAATAATGAAACATAGGTCGAATTGAGAAATCGAGTCTAGCATTCAGCAACAGGTAAGCGAATCCTTTCAGAATTGAGAATTTCCGTGAGTGTGACCTATCAGCATTTTTCCCACACCGTGCAAAATTATGAAGAAGATTGTAGCTATTACTTTACTGGAATGAACCCAAAGAACACATCGTAGCCCAGAGGAACAACTGGCTTTCTATTATACCTGGTTTTTTCTTTGTCCACACAACTGCTGCTATGTACCAAAACTGGGTAACAGCACTTAGTTCCGAGAAATACGTTGAGGTTGTCTATTTTGACCTTAGCAAGGCATTTGACACAGTTGATCACGTCAGTACTCGAAGCGCGAAAGTATAGGCGTAAGGAACAATCTTCTCGCTTGGTTCATACTGTTGTTAGATTGTAGAAAATTCACGGTACGATTCCAGGGAAGAAATCCTTAGAGAAACCATGTCATTCAGGTGTATAGCCACACTATGGATCTACCATGCTTGTCGAAAACCAACTCCAGAATTTGTTTTGCGGACGACATAAAAATTTACGCTGCCGACGATAATGCAAAGAAGCAGGAGATCAAAGAAAAACTAAAACTATCGTATCATCAAATGGTGGGTTAGGCAGAGAAATGGCGGATGAAAGGCAACATTTCTAAAAGTTAAGTTTTAAGGTATGGCAGATCAGCCATGGAGATAGATTATGGGGTTCGTTTACAAGCGTACCGGTATGTTCGTGATCTCGGTGTTGCCTAAGACTTCTTTTCGAATTTTTGTCTCACATTGAAATGGTTACTTCTAATGTTACTACAGCAATGTATACATCAGTAGCTTCTATTCTGGTGAAACTGCATAAGGCAAATGTTCTGCCCATTCTGGAATACTATAAGGGGTGAGTTGGCCGAGTGGTCTAAGATGCTGAGATCACCCAGTCCTTTGTAAAAGATGACTTCTGGATGTTACTTGAAGAGAAAACTGCGGAAGTAACTCTGGAAGACACGGAACGGAACGACAATTGTGAGTGCATTCTGGAATATGCTGACTCTCACAATCTCGTCATCATGAATGCGAAATTCAGGAAGCGCCCTTCCCAACTTGTCTTCTTCTACAGTGGCAACAAAAAGACCCAGATCGACTTCGTTTCTGTGCGACATTGCGATCAAAGGCTATTAGGTGTTAACATAAGTCCTTGCGCTTTTTTTCGAATGCACTTCTCTCCAACCACTTGCCATCTTTGAGGTACATGTCACATAGGATTCGAAAGCGCTATTCTTCCACTACAAGAATGCTTACAAAGCTTTCCTTAGAAAGGTAGTTTGCTTGAGTCTTAAGCCTGCGAAGTGGAGCAACGAGTCAATAAAAAACAGTGCAACCAACAGCCACCTATGCTGTGAATCAGTTGAAGCTCGAAAGGCCATCAAAACTAGTCAGATGACCTGTGCTAAGTATGAAAGAGATGTTTTGCTTAAAATGACTAGTTATCAGCGATTTCCTAAGATCAAAGAAGACATATTCCTAACTTTGATGGGCTAAGCTCACAAATGTAATTGCGTACCCATAAAATATTAGGTATGTGAAAAAGTTTCTGCCCTCTAGCGATGAGTGGTTATATCGTTAGCTATCCTTGCAAATACTCTGTAAATCCTACTTCATTCTGTTGCTTTGACATCTGCCAATAATATTTAGTACATATTCGTTCCGATTTCTATCAACATCATTGTGTTTTATGGCGATAATCATGCCGATATTTGAGCCGAGTAAGCGTCATTTGCGCGAAGCACTTCTTTTCTGGTTCACTTTGAAGAAAACTGCTGCCGAATCTTGCCGAATGCTCATGGAAGCTTATGGGGACCATGCTCCATCAGAAACAACGTGCAAAGAATGGTTCCGAGGCTTTAGTAGTGGTGATTTCGATGTTGGAGACAAGCAACGCAGTGGAAGGCGAAAAGTTTTAGAAGACAACGAACTTCAATCATTAATTGATGAAGATCCACGCCAAACACAAGAAGAGATTGCCAACTCTCCAAATGTTGATAGATCCAACATTTCCAAGCGTCTCAAAGCCATGGGAAAGGTTTACAGGGAAGGCAGATGGGTACCATACGACTTGACGGAACGCGACATGGAAAGAAGAAAAACCATCTGTGAAATGTTGCTTGACAAACAAAATAGGGAGGGATTTCTGCATCGTATCGTTACTGTAGACGAAAAGTGGATCTATTTCGATAATCCGAAGCGCCGGAAAGCCATTTGCGACCGTGGCCAACCATCACAATCGACGCCAAAGCGCAACATCTATGGGAAGAAGGCAATGCTTTATATCTGGTGGGACCAGAAGGGAGTCATCTATCATGAGCTGCTTAAACCAGGCCAGACGATCACGGGCTATCTCTATAAAGAGCAAATGATTCGTTTGGGCAGAGCATTGCACCAGAAACGGCCGGAACATGAGACAAGGCAACACAAAGTCATTTTGCTGCATGACAATGCTCGTCCACATGTTACAAAAGCAGTGAAGGAGACGCTTGAAGCACTTCGCTGGGATGTGCTATCACATGCGGCTTATTCACCAGACTGTGCTCCGTCAGACTACTATTTGTTTCGGTCGATTGCCCTTTCCGATCAGCACTTCCAGTCTTTCGGAGACGTCGAAGAATGGGTGAGGGAGAGGATCGAGTCGAAGGACAAGGCCTTCTACCGCCGCGGCTCCTCCCAGAAAGATGGGCAAAGATTATAGCTAACGATGGCCAGTACTTTGATTGATCTATCTGTTTCTTTTCTATTTTGAAAAAACACTCAATTTCGCTTAAAATGGGCGGAAACTTTTTCACATACCTAATATGTGGGATTTAATCTGGGAAGGTGCACGACTCAGCTATCAAAATCAGCCATCAAGAAATCGGAGTCATCGATGATCTCCTGCGGAAGGTTATGGTGATCGAGACAGGAGGAACATCGATCAGCTGGGTGTACCCGGAAATGCGTCTTCACCAAAAAGGAGTCAGTGCACGCTCGACTGGCTACAACGATGAACTCGAACCGTGAGTAAAAAGTCCTCTGGAGGACTTCTTCGCGAAACGACAAAATCGCCGTCTGCGTCTCGCGCGCCGCACTCTATCGCTTCCCGCGTCCTCGTCGTTTCATACTGCCAGCAAGTTCAGCGTGACGGTGACCTCATAGTTTGATTTCGAACTGTGAGTTTACCTGCAAGTATGGTCCCCGTTTCGTCACAATATTTAAGCATCATACTTGCAGAACCGTGTTCGTTCCAGTGAAGCTTACATTACTTTCCCGCAGTTCCCCGTAAGCTGGGAGTCAGATGCCGGTTAACATTCATCCTTAACTGACAGTTTCAGTAGGTTTACTACCACCCCTGGTTTCAATGAGGTGCCAGACCATTGAGATCCAACCCTGCAACTCAGGGATGCAACTGATACGACCATTCTGAGGCGGACGAATCCACGCCTCCTTAATCTGGTACGAACCTCAGGCGTAAGCGTAAGTGGATGCTTACCGGCACTTTCCCAGCGTTAAAGCACAGAACGTGGACTGGGAACCCCAACCCTTTAAGTACAACCCGTGGCTTGCTGACATCCTTGAGAAGCAACCTATGGAAAGAAATCAGGATGTACAGCAAATAGAGCAAATATGCATATCTCATAAAAATGGGACTTATGTCAAGTAAGCTAACATCGAGCAGTCGTCTTTTGGATAATGAGGATGCAAACGAGTTCTGATACGTCAGCCTATGACATTTTCCAGACATATGATAACATATACTGATACTGAATCTGCGAGTACTAGAGGGTAGAAATGTCCAGAATTTGGATGATATCAAGCGAGTTTCACCTCTAAAGATTTTGAAACCCATAACGATGTCAGCCTGAACTCGTCCAAAGAATAAGCTCTTGAGTCTTAGCATTTGCATTCTCGTCTCATAGATAGGTAACTCCTGTGGATAGTTATCACTAAGGAACGACCAAAAGAGAATCCTTGTGAACGTTTTTTGTACTTTCTCTAGCTTCAAAGTAGGTTTGAGATCAAATGAATGTTGAGACGTGTGCAGCTGGAGCTTTTCCACTGTTTAAAATCATTATAACAAAAACATTCCTGGAAAGTATTCTTTTCCTTCTTGTGTGATGCTTCGACATCTTTGTACAAAGTTTAATCCGTAATACCCATATCAAGACTCAATTTTCGTGCCCGTATTCATGGGTATTTAGTACGAATTAGCGGTGAAATTTTAAAGGATCAAATTCTTCATTGCGCTTCCACGGAACGAAGTGGATGCTCAGGTCGTAAGTATTTCCACTTTTCCTGATGTTTTGTGAAGTATGTCTTTTTTTTTGGAATGAAGACGAAAACTAAACGGTCTTGCTCAAAACATTTGAGTATTTGTGCTCGAAAGATGCTAACATAACCTCTGATGACTTCTGCTCTTGCATCAAAATAAATGCAAATGCTTCTGTTTTCGGATTTTGACTGAAAGATCAAGTCGTTTCAAAGTACAGGAAGATGAAATCGTAGAAGTGAACTAATTCACGAATAACAAGACGATTAAGAATGCAAGCAATGAAAAAACGAAGAATCAAGACCTCTTGAACACCTGTAGTTCGCTTACAAATGCCATGTTGGAGTACTCCACTGAGTTTTATTGTATCTGAACATGTTCTCAGCGATCTTTACCTTCTTCAGGCTAAAACAGTACTCTGCGCTCGAGGTTGTTGCATGTTATCATTTCCACTGCAGTTCTAGTGTAGTACAGAAACGCTAGTTTTGCATTCATGCTACACAAGCACAGCAGTGTTAGGACTTTTAAAGGACGAGCGCGAATTCACTCGCCGCCCTTGAAAGGACGGTCGCGAATGCACTCCAGGCACCCGCCGCGCCGCGCACGCCCGCCCTCCGTTTAAGTATATAGGAATAGATGGGGCCGCGAACTATGTGGATAGCGGGAAAATACGGTTCTACCATGGAATTTCAATGAGTTCAGAAATTATCGAGGAGCCCCTCCCTGTGAGTCGCAAGTCCAAAGGGCGTGACAGTCGTGGAACTCTCAAAGCAAATTGCGAATTCTGAACTTAGAAGCAGGCCTCGAAAGTCTCTCTTCAGACAGATTAATTCCGCAAATAAGAAGGAAGTGAATGTCTGGAAAGTTCCAGAGCAGCATACATAGTAGAAAGAAAAACGCAATGGAAAGGCGCAGAGTGAAACGGAGAACTAAAAAAAGAGGAATAATGGGGAAAGAAGTGCGCTTGAAATGTACACTACACCACTACTGGTTATTTGAAGAAGAATATTTATATTTGAAGAACAGTAATTACTCTTACACTTTCACGCCAACACTTTCATGGCCTCTCCATTCCCCTTAGTAACAGGGAAATTTCTGGAGGATTGACATGACTTTCGCGATGCGGAGGACCATAGAAAAAAACGAAAAAAAAGAAAAGAGAAAACGAAAAAAACGCGAATTCGAGTTTTTTTCGTTTTCTGTCCAACAGTTACCGTGGTTACTATAGTTCAAAGTACGCGACTACTCCTCTTACTTCGAATCTCGAGATATGGTCCTTCATGAGGAGCCACGCCTAGGACGCTCTCACGTCACAACGCAAAGTGTTTGCTGTGATTCGAGTAGCTCCCACAAGGTAAGACAGACACTGCTACCATATAGGTTGGAGTGGTCTGAAAACTGAGGGGAACCATTGGAGAAAAACGATTAGAACGAAAAACCCTTGTACCGGGGATGTGGGTCCCTGGTATAGCCGATGATTCTAAGAACGAACAAGTTTTCAATGGTAATTTCAGCGACTCACGCCGAAACCTTCCAGCTGATCAGAACAGAGAATCTTCGAATATTTTATTTCCTGGTAAATAGATATACATAGATCCAGAGGGGGTTACGGAAAAAAATGTAGTAGACGGAATGAGGAGGAGGAATGTGGACTCGGGGCCGTCCACACAAGAGAAGAGATCCAGAATATCCCTGAATCACCTAAGATTCGCCCTTAAATAATCTTGCGTTTCCCGCCAGTTACATTCAAATCCGTGGGCGTGGTCCCACTCCAGAGATCATCGTCCCGATGCCCCGCGTACGACCTACTCTACGGCACAACCCGCCCCCCTAAATAAGCGACGCCCTCGTCGCTTGAACTGAGCGAAAAAAATATTACATCACAAGGGAAAAATGAGGAAAGAAACAATCACCGAGAACAAAAAAAAATCTGAACAAGCGAAATTAAAAAAAAAACACTCAACATATAACTCTAATTCACGAAATACGGGTGATAACCATCCCACCTATTCCAGTAAGGTCTATACCCGAGAGTCATGCTACGCCCCCTACCCCTGACGAAACATCTTCCGCGGCCACGTTGCACATCCATTCTGATGGGTCCGATGCCTCCCTTATGGTTGCCATCTGTCGATTGACTATTCCTACCAATGCGTTCGTTTTCCTGGGCCTTCTTCTTCTGTTTGTATGCCTTTTCTCGAGTGATTGGGTGATCCAGGAGCTGATATAAGCCACCTTTTCCCATCTTCACGTGTGGCGCGACGTAAGTTTGGAGTATTTTCATGAAGGACTTCACCGACTGCGCGGGGTAAACCGAATTTTCTGTACTCCGTGTGTCTTCGCCAAGGCATGCAAACGGTTCGTTCAGCGAGGGTACCGCACCGAACATGGTGACGACGTTCCTCCGCATGGCCGTTGCTGATTCTCGAACAATATCCAACATATCGGATGTGTTTTTCCTGTGTGCGTTCCATGCTGCCTCTCCACGAGGGCTACTAACGGCCAGCAGTTTCATACCCAGTCTCACTTGCGAGGTTAAGGCCATGGCTAGGGCTTGCCATTCCGTTGCGTCGTACGGTTTCTGCGACGTCGGTGTCAAAAAAATACACGTGTTGATTCCTTCGACTCTTCCTACCGCGGTTACTACGTCTTTAAGTCCACTGTAGATGATAATGTCGACTCCTTCTTCCAACTTGAGAACTCTCTCGTACCCTCTGAAACCTCCAGGTGCCAAGATGACCGTCTTTCGAACCGGTCCACAGATGTTGACGTCATCCCAGGAATTGCTCTGAGCGAACTGGACTCCTGCATTCGCGAGGTCATTCAACTGCGATATCTCTATGTCCACGTCCTTGCTCGCCATTGCGATTCTACTACCATCGTGCACTAGTAACGCTTTCAGTACATGCTCGCAATTCCTTTTGTAGAACGTATACGCCTTTTCCGCTCCAGCAATGGTAACGAAGTTATTATTGGGTGATCGCATCAAGAACCTCTTCTTGTCGACGTCTACCTCGTTCTCGTAGATCGATATCATTCTGGCCAAAGAAAAGATCGACTGAATACGAAGTGAGCGGATAACTACATCAGTTTCATCAGGAGCTACATCAGCGAACGTCATATCACGAATCGTACAGTGATATTCTTCTGGATCATCGGTGCCAAGACGTCTCCCAGATCCGGGGCAAGTGAAGAACAGACCGAGCGCACTGTTGTCCGACACTACAGGATCTCGTGACGTTGTGGCCCTACAACACGCGGATGTTAGCGGTGTTTTGAGTTTATTCACCTTTCTTCCTCTCTTCACACGCTTCGTTTTCGTTTCAATTGGAGTGTCGTCGATTTCGTGGGGTACTTTTATCAACATATCATGTTGGATACGTATCGGGTCCTCATTTTTCGCAATGTTACTCAATAGCGCGGAATTTTCACTAACGTCTATTACTCTGAAGGGACCGCTCCAGGAGTCAACTAATTTAGGGTGTTTCGACTTATTTTTCTCTCCTGGTAACCTTACATACACCCGATCTCCAACTCTCGGCAATTTTGAAGGCTCTACCTTGTTACGAGCGTCATACCTCTGCTTCATACTGTTCCGGTACTCTTCACTCATTTCCCGCGAACAATCACGCAAGTGCTGGATGCTCGTCAAGAGTTCATATTTGTAGTCGTCGAAATCCACATGATTCCACGAGAGGTTTTCACTAGGAATCTCGTTGGAAGGTTGGTTAGGGTCAAATGCGTGGAGCATATAAAACGGACTATCACCTATAGCTTCGTGTGGTGCTGAATTGTACGCAAAAACCACCATAGGTAATAAAATATCCCACTGTGCCGGAATTACCGTCTTTTTCTTCAGCATGCGTGTTATCGTACCTATAGCTCGCTCCGTGATACCATTCTCTCTTGGGTTGTACCCCTTGGTCATGGATTGCCGAATACCCATTATTTCACAGACTTCTGACATTACACTATTGACGAATTCGGGTCCTTGGTCAGAATGTATCGTTTTGGGCCAACGGCAGCCATCACAAATCCATCTTTCAAAAAATGTTCTGGCAATGGTTTTAGCGGTTTTATCGGGGATTGGGTATGCTCCTAAAAACTTCGTGAAGTGGTCTATAACTACAAGAGCATACCTATTGCCATTTTCGGACAAGCCTAGTTCCACTAGGTCCATTCCCACCAATTCAAACGGTTGCGAAGTCGTAATTGGTTTTAGTGGGGGAACATTTTTCTCATGAGTCCGTGTAAGAAAACATTCTCGACACGACTTACACCACTTCAATATATCTTTTTCCATTCCATCCCAGTAAACGGTTTTTTTCAGCTTGCGGACGAGTTTCCTACCGCTTAAATGACCTGCCATCATGCCAGCATGAGCTTCTTCGAAAACTGCTTTTCTACGCTGCTTTGGGACAAAGTTGACCCACTTTCCCTCCAAGGCCATCTGAAGCCCTCCATCACCTATCGCGAAATCCGCAGAACTGAATTTTCGTACAGATCGTGGTAATTTGATCTCTTTAGTGTCGTCGCCCATTTGTACCGTTTTGACAAAGTCGGCATAGTCTGGGTCTGCTTCAAGCTCACTTAACCACTCCGAGTCTCGAACTTCAGCTTGCGCCACTACTGCCTCGTTCTCCGCACATACTGCTTCCTCCTCAGGTACTCCTCCTACAGTACCTCTTGACAAACTATCCGCTACGGCATTAGCTTTTCCTGCTACGTATTGGATCTCTAGTTTGTACTTTTGCACCTCTAGAGCCCACCGTAATACTCTAGCCGAAACATTAGTCTGTTTGAACAAGCTAGTAAGCGCCTTGTGGTCGGTTCGTACCACGGTTTTCAGCCCATAGATGAAGAAGTGGAACTTTTTCAGTGCAAAAATTACAGCTAGGGCTTCGAGGTCAGTAACGTGATAGTTCTTTTCCGCTTTTGTTAAACTTTTTGAAGCGAAGTATACGGGGTGTAACATTTTATCCTCACCCTCTTGACATAGTACTGCCCCTAAGCCATCTCCCGAGGCATCCGTATAGATTATAAAAGGCCTACTTTCGTTAGCGGCAGCAGCAATGTCAGGTTGTGCCAGGATCGGGGCTTTGGTCATGACTTCTTTCAAGTTCTCAAACGCAGCATTCTCTACGAAAGTCCATCTCCACACCGTTTTGGGGCTCGTCAAATCGTACAACGACCTAGCCACCTTTGAGAAACCTAATATGAATTTTCTGTAATACGAAGCCATTCCCAAGAAAGTTCGCAGTTCGCCAATATTTTTAGGTGCAGGATATTCTTTGATTTTGCAGATTTTATCCGGGTCTGTGGTTATCCCTTTTTCATTTATTACATGCCCCAGAAAGGCTACCTCGTTCTTGAAAACCTCGCTATCTTTGACTCCTATTTCACCAAGAACCATATCCATAAGACGTTGGAACTCCGTAGGGCTGGTTGATAGGCCAAACGGCAGTACCTCAAACTCAAAGAGGCCCTCACTCGTCGTGAATGCACTCTTTTCTTTCGCCGAGTCTGATAACGGAATTTGCCAGTAACCAGAGGCCATATCCAAGGTAGTGAAAACTTTCTTCCCTCCAAGGCTTTGAATGACCGTGTCAATAGTAGGAAGTGGATAGGAGTCTTGTTTGGTCACTTTGTTCAGTGCACGGTAGTCTATGCACAGTCTCAATGACCCATCTTTTTTCCGTACCAGGACTACGGGGGAAGCCCATTCTGACTTACTTTTCCTTATAATCCCTCGCTCTAGTAAACCTTTTATGATTTCTTTGAATTCCTCTCTCGCACCCATTGGGACTGGTCTGGTCCTTTGCTTAATGGGGTGGCTGTTTCCCGTGTCAATATTATGTTCCACCAAGTCTGTTTGCGTCAATTCGGAATCCCGTATGGCGAAGACGTCTTTAAACCGTGCTACCAAACATTCCAGTTCCGTAGTCATATTGGATCTTGTATTTAGTACTTGTAAAAGCTCTTCCAACCTTGCTTCTTCGTCGCTTTCTCGGTAATCATCGTTACATTCGAGCATATCAGTTCCTAGCTCCTGTGCAGTCAATGGTGACCACCTGCCTTCGTCCCATTCACCAATAACTTCACCCTTCCGAAGCACTACGGGTTCTTCCGAGAAATTGCAGATTGTAGCCACTGTCGTTCCTTCATCATCAACTCTACAGATTCCATGTCCTATCGCTGGGTGAGTAGACCATAGGCAGTGATCTCCCTGTGAGACTTCTCCTGCCAACTCTACCATCTTAGTGCTACCTGGAGGCACAAATACCCTATCCTTCACCACTGCTTGGACTTGTGACTCATGTTTCACTACGACGACTTCTTCCTTACTCGGAAACGACAATTTAATACCAAAGAGCTCAAGCGCGTTAGTTCCCAAGATTATGACACCGTCTAATCCCTGCCCGACATGAAAAGCAACAGACCTTGTCTTTCCGTGCAGTGTAACTGGCATCCGTATGGTGTCTATGAAATCCATTACTACTCCAGATGCATTCCGTACTACCGCCTTGACGCTGGGAATCCTCTCGACATATTCATCCAGATCAACACCATCAGCTCTTGCGTCACGGAAAACACCTAACGGAACAATCGACGTCTCGGAGCCAGTATCCAGTAGCGCGGTGACTTTCCGGTCCATGACCTTGACTGGGACTAATGACTTACATCCAAAAAGCCCTTGTGTTTCGACGTACTCTTTGCTCATTGACACACTGGCAACCAATTTATCTACCAACGCAGAGAACGATCCAGCCTGATGTTCGTTGTTCACTCTCGGCCGCGTGTCTTCGTCCCTGCGTCTTGACGTTTTGCTTCGACAGTCCTTTGCCATGTGGCCACGTTTCCCGCAACTATAGCATTCTACTTCACTTCTGTCTACTACCGTATTGCGTAACTTACTTTGCGTTGCATCTCTACCGGAGCTGTTACGCCCATTGTGCCTCGTAGCCTCTGATGTAACTCTAGGATGAACGTGAGTTGCGAATCTACCATTGTCGCTGTTTATGTTGTTGAACCGCTGGAATCGGTTATTCCCTGCCTTACTCGATTGAGAATTTGGGGTTGTCTTACGTATGGAGCCCTCCGACATTTCCACTACGGCTTTTCTATTCCTTTCTAACCTAAGCGCGGCTTTCTTAACGTTTTCATACGCCTCACCGCTCTTGCTCGTTTCAATTGCTTCCGACAGAGAGTAGCTACCATTCCAGTTAGCTAGCTGTCTGAACAGTATCTCTGCCTTCTGCAATGACACAGCTTCAGCCGGGGTATCGGGGAATGCCCTGTGTGCTATCTTTTCAAGCACCACGCAGAATTCACCCACGGACTGATCGTTCCGTAGGGATAGGTTTCTTAGGTGATGGAGCGCCTTAATCCTAGCGGAGTTTCCGTCCTCTTGCAAGCATTCTTGCATCGCCGCGACGACCTCCTCGAAGCTACCTTCTCTTACGTCCTTGGGCAAAGTTTCAAATGTGACCAGCGCCCTCTTTCTGAGAAAGCTCTCAAAAAGCTGTATGAGACTTCTGTCGTCCCATTGAGGCTTGTGGTATCTTATTAAAAAGGCATTCACAAATCTCTTGAAACTTTGGTGTTCCCCACCATGGAAAGGTTCGATTATGGGCAGCGCGGCTGTTCTCATATATTCGATTAAAGCGTCATCACATCCATTCCTTCCAGCTCTAACTACCTCGCTCCCACTACCGCATAATGCCAAGGTCGTACCTGTGGCCGACGAAGACGTGGGCTGATCCTTTGTCCAGCTGTAGCTTCTTTCTTGCGATTGCGAGGAGCACGTGTGGGTCGTAGGATTCCAGACCTCCGAAGTCGAAGTGCCCTGAAATTGCATCGGATCTACACGTGACTCAATGACTCCAGCTTTAGAGAATCTTATCCACTTCTCCTTATAGATTGAGCTCGCCTCACCTTTATATGTGCCATTCGGGGCCATCACCATGGGTGCTTGCTGTCCTAGCTGACCAATTCGGCTTGTGAGCTCCTGAATCTGAACATTTTGTTGCTCAATCTGCTGTGTTAGTCGCTCTATGTTCCGCTCTTTCTCGTTTAACTTCTCTACCAATAACCTGATTTGCTCTACTAAATTACTACTTGGGCATCCTACGATGTCACCTAGCACCTGTATGGTCTCCCTATCCGCGATCCTCTCATCTAAGCACGTTTCTAGCTGATGAGTTTGCGTTAGATTTGCAACTTTCAATATTTCAATGACACCGTTCTCGATGTCACCTCTTTCACCTATGGGAATATTTTGAACCATTTCCTCCCAATCCCTCGTGAACTGCTCCAAGGAAATCTTAGTTGTTTCTTTTGCGACTTTAGCCTGTCGCTCCACAGACTCCATAACTTCGTTTCTGATTGGATCTGTGGTTCGGAATGATCTACTGAGGACTTTGTCACACTCAACTACCATAGCAGTTATGCTCTTATTTGTTACCTTCACAACATCCTTACTTTTCTTCCTTAAAAGTCTCACCTTTTGCTCAGTCGCGATCCCATGTATGTCTTCATTTTCCTCCATCGGAACTTCGGATGTCGCATCCTTCTCTGGCGATTGCAATAGCAACTCTTCGTTGAATTCTTCGCTCATTCTGCAATAATAATATCAATGTTTCGATAAGACACTCTTAAAATATACACTTATACACGCACGTCGATACCAATGCGAGTACGAATGATGATCAACAGTAGACTGAGAGAGAGAGAGAGAGAGAGAGAGAGAGAGAGAGATAGAGAGAGAGAGATGTTAGTGTTGAAGATTCTGACCCAAGGTCGTTCTGCTGTTCTCTCTCCTCACTACTTGCTAACGGTCTTCCTTCTTTCCCGATACTCACTCTCTTCGCCGTGAACTTGCGCTCTATTCTATGCGCAGCGCCCCCGCAATCGATTATCTGCGGTCAATCGATCGATCGATACCTTGCCTTAGGGTGCGCTTAGTCTTTGCGCGGACCTTTGCCTGTCGTCGATCCTCAATCGATAACGCGGCTGCCCTCTATGTCACGGCCCTCTTGTCAGTGTTCGATCGATAGTGACGATCCCCTTCGGCAATCAGTCACTATCTCGTTTACTTACGTGGCGATCTCTACTGATACCAGCCACTCTGTCTGATTCCTATTACTTTTGTGGCGATCCACCTGGATACCAGCCACTCTTCTAATTTCCTTCTATTAGTGTGGCGATCCTGTTGGATACAAGCCACCTCTACTCTGATTCTGAATTACTTTGTGGCGATCCGGATAGATACGAGCCACAATTTCTTTCACTCAGCTGTTTCCTCTATCTACCACTTCCACTTGTATCCCCCTATCTGTTCTGATCAATTGACTTGTTCCTCCTAAACTCGGCTTAGTTCGGCCCCCATGTACCGGGGATGTGGGTCCCTGGTATAGCCGATGATTCTAAGAACGAACAAGTTTTCAATGGTAATTTCAGCGACTCACGCCGAAACCTTCCAGCTGATCAGAACAGAGAATCTTCGAATATTTTATTTCCTGGTAAATAGATATACATAGATCCAGAGGGGGTTACGGAAAAAAATGTAGTAGACGGAATGAGGAGGAGGAATGTGGACTCGGGGCCGTCCACACAAGAGAAGAGATCCAGAATATCCCTGAATCACCTAAGATTCGCCCTTAAATAATCTTGCGTTTCCCGCCAGTTACATTCAAATCCGTGGGCGTGGTCCCACTCCAGAGATCATCGTCCCGATGCCCCGCGTACGACCTACTCTACGGCACACCCTGCTCCACGTCAATTTTTTTTAACATGCCAATTTTCCCACGTTTTTCCAGTTCTAAACTTGCGGGACTTTCCTCCACTCTAGTAACCCACTATTTTTATTCTCCTGCCTTGTCACTCTCTGATCACTATCTCACCCCTCCCCTCGGTTTCTTCTTGTGCGGAGAAGAGCCCATTGATTTTGACGATTTTCGAGCGGGAGTCCCTTTGTATTACCATCCGCAGCCTGCGCAATTCTGAGAAGAGGGAGAGACAGCGTTCTACGCAAGCGTTAGAGAAATGTTATAGATTTCAAAGGTGTATAATCAATTCACTGAGAAAAACCCTTTCAAAAGTTAGAGAAAATCCAATTTGGATGCCATTTCATCCATTACTTTCTCAGGAGGACAATGTTCTGCATCTTTTCATGTCTTCCACGACTCGCAGTATTACAGCTGCAGCTGTCACTAAATATTTCGAAAAGTTCTTTAATTACCTTGACCCCGCCCACTGATTAGGGTCAAGCTTGGAAAATTCAGTGATTTTTTGGCTTCAGCACCGATACTTTACATTTTGGAACATTTTGAGCAGACGGGATGAGTAGGGAGCAGAAGGGATCTCAACTAAAACCTATGCGTTTCGTTGTATCCTTACTGGGCATGATGTGAAATGAAAGGCAACACTTTGGAACAGTCCACTGAGCTGAAAACTGACGAAATACATTAAAAATCCTTAATTTTTGCAATTGAGAATATTTTGAGCTCTCAGAACGATTTCCACATCAAATTATTCGTGATCATCTAACGAACTCATCCCGTCTGCTCAAAATGTTCCAAAATGTAAACTATCGGTGCTGAAGCCAAAAAATCACTGAATTTCCCACGCTTGACCCCAATTGGTGGGAGTGGTCAAGGTAATTAAAGAACTTTTCGAAATATTTAGTGACAGCTGCAATACTGCGAGGCGTAGAAGACATGAAAAGATGCAGAACGTTGTCCTCCTGCATGTAGTCATTGAATTTTCAAAAAATTTTCACTTCGAAGAAAGTTATAGAAAAATCCCGCAAATCCCGCGAAAATTTTCACATTCTACCGACGCGACTGTATTTTCAGATTCTGCAGGTAAAATTTTTTAAACTATCATCCAAAAGCAAGCTTATTTCAAATATGCTGGCAAGATAAAAAAAAGTGGAACAAAAATCACACAAAAGCGAGAGTGTTTCCCCTGAAAGAGAAAAACACTCCTGCTGAAATAGACTAAAAAAAAGGTTGGTGCAAAAGTTTTGTCGTTTTTTTAATCGTCGACTTTATATTTTCCACAACTATGCCGAAGTGCAATCTTGACAAGCGGTACAATTTCTATTATTGGTAGAGATCACTACTTATTATATGAGCATGTCCCTGGTGCCCTATATTCAGAACACGGGAAACTGCGCAGAAATTGGAGATCATCATTTTTGAGTCACGTTTGGCAATATTTCTTTTGCGTGTTAAGAGCTCCTGAAGCTGGGGAAGGTGGGTCCCATACCTCAAAATTCCATGAAACTGAGAAGAGTGGTGGACAGAAAAGTTACTAAAATTTAAGGCAGGTTCTTGAAGCGAATTTTGGCCGATTTCGGCAAAGCAGAGAATGGGCCTTAATGCATTTTGAGCATTCCTCTATTGGAGCATCTGCTACTTTTGAGTCCAATTAACAGCCATGAGTAATGCTTAGTTTTTCAAAATAGCGGCATGGATTGGAAGCTAACGGAACTCCAGAAAAACTCAAGAAAACGCTTCAGAAAATGGGTGATTGTGATCCTCCAATACAGAAGCTGCTGAGCCAGAGCTAAGCTTCTCTTAACTGCAATGAACACTGTTTAAAACTGAACCAAAGTAGATTAGGAGTTGCTCTATTGCCATGCCTCGGCTTTACACAAGGTTTTAACCCAGTATCTCAAGGGCAGATATGACCGAAGAGAGCACGAACAGACAATCTGATTTGGAAGCGACTCCGTCACGAGGCTCTATGAGCGTCTGTGCAGGTGGATTATTCAATGGTTCGGACATGCCTGGCAGTATCGAAGAGTTGGAACGTGATGCAGTCGTACAATGTAATGTGGCTCGAAGTACAGTCAATGGATTGGAACTGCTCATGTTATATTTGGAAGCGGAAATACCACGGGGGGGGGGGAAGAGTTTATACGAGATTGCGGTGTTACAGTTCGTCGTTTCTTTGAAGAAAGCAGTGTGGTAGAATTAAGTAGAATTGCGTGGCTATTCGTCAATCTGGCTGATCGGCGGTTTGCTGTAGATATGTAGGATCTGGATCAAGCCATGATATTCAATGTTGTTCCTCTGAGGTCACGTTGGAAACCGCCAAAGTATACTTTTAATGATATTGAACTCATACTCACCACGGACGAACAAGTTGAAGAAGGTGTGATTCATGCGTATACAATATGCCCACCTGCGTGGAGCAGCTTACCTGCTCCGCTCACTTTTCACCAGTCTGAAAACGATCTCAGAGGATTCCAGTTCTTTATTCGCCCGCTTAAAATGCGTGACTGCAGACAAAGATTACGAGAGGATGTCCTTGCCCAGCACCATGGTAACTGGTCAATAGTTGAAGATTTAGTCACTTGAAGCTCAACTTGCCCTGTTGTCAAAGCAAATGCGGTATTTGCTAACCGGGAGAGGAATACCGACTGTTATTCCTGCTGGTCCTTTCGACCGTTCTCCGTCTTCTTGATTATGAATAGAGAGGCACTTCTTTGTGTAGTCCGGCCGATACTGTAATCGTTCCGCCTGAAGGGTAGCAGATAACCGCTCTTACGAAAGTTTGTCCGCCTAATGTTCCTCTTCCCGCCTCCACTACCACCCCCATCCTCGTTATCCAGTAGTGGCATCTCTCCTTCAAAAATGCTCCAACTTCTGTCAAGCGTACAGTGTTGCAAATGGTGAACAAATTTGCAAATGTGGATTATGAAAAGCTACCGGTTTCCGAGTGTGTTTGATTTGACAACTACTTAGCTGAAGAAGACGAAAACTGCGAGCTCACTTGGTGGAACACCTTTTCTTGGACAGTCACGGTTACAGGCTGGCGCGGGCGAGGCGATCCCTCCTGATTTAGTTCCAATGAAATTTTGTTCTGAACGCATCCGCGGCCCCTTCGAGCATAGCAGCATATTCATACTAGCTTATTCATTTTCCTTTTGGTCAAAGTGTTCCACTTCCTGGGAATGTATTCAATGGACTTTCACCATAACTAACATCTACCCTCCCCTTAACACGGTTTCAGGTGAATTTTAGCTGAACATTCACGAGGCTTCGGATGTGAAATGAAGTTTGGTGTCATTAGTTGTGAAACGTGAAAACTCTACAAGAAAAATAGTCCGATTTTGTAAGAAACGAACTTTGTTTAGGGACGGCTTGCGTGTATTGACCGCAGAAGTTGTTCTTCAGTGCATGGCAGAGCGTACAGATACGAACAAATCCGTCTCCATTGAGGTTCTTTCTCAAGGCAGTACAGCGCTATCAAAAGTCCACGTTGCTGAAGTGACGCGAATACCCGAGAAACTGGTTCAAATTCCATTCCACCGCATACAACTCGGCGACTGATCTGAATAGCTGCATCTGCCTTCAGCGATAATTACCCTGGGAAAAACAATTAATATTCGTGTCATGACGTAATTTTTAGGGAGTAATTTTGGAACAATGACAATTGCGCTAACGTGTGCGTATTTCTTACCTGACGAATAGTCTCAGCTCCTCAGATGCATCTGTAGGAAAATTATTTTGCAACTATCCTTCTTCTATTCGGCTTTGTTCCGAATTATTAGGTTGTAACATAAGTTTCCGCTATTTTCGCATAGGTATTTTTGAAGGCTTCTAATAAATGAATACCGAGTAGATTTTGCGCACTTTGCGCATATCTATCTGGGTATCATTTCAAAGCGCATAATCCCACGGACATTCTGAACTGTGAGATCGATTTTTGCGTCTTATTTTGAAGATGTAATTAACTTCGGAGTCAATCATTCAAGAATGCAAATTCGGTAACTGCACTTGCACAAGTAATAATTATTCCATAACGTTGAATGAGACTAACCGAATTTGGAAGGAGTAATCTCGAGGCCATTCTTGTTCTCCCTGGTACTTTCGCTCCCCATTTTATAGTCGAGCGGTCTCAGGCTCCTACACCAAAATTGGTCACCCAAAATTTTGATTATGCCGTATTTCTTTCTGGAGTTGGAGCGAATTGAAGTGGGATTTTTTCCACTGTAGCTACAAACATCAACCGTTTGCGGACACTAATCGGTGGAATTTTGGGATGAGTTCCAAGCGCTCTGTGGAAATCACTCCATTCTGCCATACCGCTGAAGGGCCTTAATTTTGTTGGTCGAACTCTCTGGAAAGGCGAATAGTTCGCAGAAAAATTCTTAATTGCGCATTATGTACTTCGACTGATATCTATTCTTATTTCATTTCTTATAAAACTTTTTCCTCGAAAATTTCAAAACAGCGGAAACTTATGTTACAACCCAATAGTAGAAAAAATGACACTTTATTTTTTACTTTTATGCTAGTTGCGAGTCCCTTGGGCAAAATGTTTCGGTTCTTGCTACATTGAAGAAAACAAAAATAAACACCGCATACCGTCAATTTTGGGCAACTTCTAACCAGCCGATCAAAATGCATTAATGCTGAGCGTCAACAAGAAAAATAATACCAAGCTTCTGAAGATCTAGAGAGTAACATTTTGCAACAAATAATCATAAAATCAGACGCCGTCGAATAGGAGGTGGGTCTGGATGGCAACACTTTCAAAATTTGGTTAACCGCGCCACTGCAAATGCTTCGGCGGTGCTTCTGTGGTTCAGTGGTTTTTACAATCCTTTTATTGCGCTCTGAATCGACCGCTGCTGATGGTCGCCAAATCCACACTGCCCCGCCCGTAGATCCCGCCCCAGAGTTGCTTACACTGGTTTACAACTCCTGCCGCGGCAGGCGAGCGAGGAAAACTGAAATGATAGGAAAAGAAAAAAACAAGCAGATAGATTCTACAGCGAAATATTGTATCTTGAATTTTAAAGGCGGACGATTAGCTGACGTAGTTGATTGGATGGATGTTGGTGGGACGGGTTGACAGACGATGGGGCGTTAGAATCGGCGGCGTTTGAATGGCTGGCTTTCCGGAAAGGTCCGACTGTAGCATAATAATGTGTTATGTGGTAGACCACACGTTACACATTTTACGCCACAGTCTTCGCCGTCGTGCTGAGCTTTCAAACAGCGTTCGCAGAGGTTCAGGCGTGCCGCTTGGAGGGCTTCGGAAACAGAGTCGAGGAACCGATTACAAAGGCGGACGATCAGCTTTAGGTCCCAAATTTTCCCAAGCACAAAAGAAAAGGGGATCTGAGATCTGTCCGCACGAGAAATTCGAGTTGCCTTAGACTATTTCAGGGTTTCAGGGGGAATAATGGGCAAAGATGATCCACTGAAAAAAAAATAACGGAGCGAATTCGCAGAAAGTCACTGTCATCCGCGGCGAAGCTGCGCTTCGTGTGGATGACAGTGATTTTCCTTGAGTTGGGGTTGTCTCGGGATGTTTTTTTTTCAGGTTGGGGTGGCCCGTAAGGTCGCTATCCCCCCTATATAATAAAGCGCTAGGACATACATATTGCGAAATATGTTTGTGTGCCACCGGGTGACTCATCGCCCGGTATTTTGCAATCTTACTCTACCGAGCCAGAGCGCCGCTTTGCGGCGCTCTGTCTCGGGCCCTTGTGCCACGTTACCTCCGGGCTAGGTAAACTCTGGAAAAGTAGGTAAACTCTGGAAAAAAATGATCCCGAGCCAGAACGCCGCTTCGCGGCGCTCTGTCTCGGACCCGTGTGCCACGTTACCTCCGGGCTAGGTAAACTCTGGAAAAGTAGGTAAACTCTGGAAAAAAATGATCCCGAGCCAGAACGCCGCTTCGCGGCGCTCTGTCTCGGACCCGTGTGCCACGTTACCTCCGGGCTAGGTAAACTCTGGAAAAGTAGGTAAACTCTGGAAAAAAAATGCTCCCGAGCCAGAACGCCGCTTCGCGGCGCTCTGTCTCGGACCCGTGTGCCACGTTACCTCCGGGCTAGGTAAACTCTGGAGAAGTAGGTAAACTCTGGAAAAAAATGCTCCCGAGCCAGAGCGCCGCTTCGCGGCGCTCTGTCTCGGACCCGTGTGCCACGTTACCTCCGGGCTAGGTAATAGCGCAAAGGGTAGAGCAGAGAGTGCTGATTCCGTCTACATGGCAATGTCGTTTACATTGCTAATATATCACATTGGACAGAGACATGACAAGACTGCGCTTGCGACATGACGTTGTGTTTATTTCGCTGATTTTGGAGGCGGTTCCTTACGTATGTGCAAAGAGAGTATCAGGTCTGAATGTTTGCCAGACGATTCTTCTTAGTCATAAGCGTAATGTTGCGGATCATATAGTTATTATTGGCATTATTTATTATTATTTCATTATTTAATGCTGTTTATTACTATTCAGCGCTGCTTTTCTCCAATGCTTTGTTTTCCAATATTAATTTCCAATAATTCGAATCCTAAATTGACTTTCAATAAGTTTACTTTTGAAGTTGTGAGCCTCCTTTTTTGAGACGTTTCATTTCTTTCTCCAACTAGTCCCCCTCGTCGCTCCAGTCATAGAGCGCCACTGGTCAGAATCAAATGTTCAAATGATAATATTTACCAATATTGCCGCCAGTATTTCCGATATAGCGTACCATATGATATGCATCGAAAAGGCCTTTTAAACCAACTCTGTAACCGCTTTTAAGAAGAAAAAAACCATGGGACAGGTGTTGGAAGCTCACCTCGATGACTTCCACACAGTCATGACATATTCCTCATACTCTCCATCAATAACTTATTTGGATATAGTTATATGGTTATCGAGCACTGTCATCCACACGAAGCGCAGCTTCGCCGCGCTTCGCGGATGACAGTGATTTTCTGCGAAGCTATGTAACTCCTAAACGGTTTGGAGGTTAACTCCTATTATGTTCAATATAAATAGCTTCTACATGGTCCTTTGCATGAGTAGCAACACAGGTCCTCACGTGGTCAAGTCGTTTTCATTTGGGATAGCGCTGGAAGGCGAAATTGTTATGGTTCGGGCACAATTAGCTTTTAACAGGAATAAACTGCGTGAACGTTCTATTCCTATTTTTGAAGCACTATATTAAGCTCATGGAGTGCACCATTTGTTCCACTGACCGTTAATTTCTAATTGCTGCTACTACTTAACGCTTTAGAAGGAGTGTGGCGAAAATTTCCGTTCAACTCTGATGTATTTGGATGATTCACGGCACTGATTGCGAAATCACACTCGCTTCATCAGTGGTTCTCCCACTCTGCTTTGAAGATCCAAGATATTCCGTTTTCGTTGCAAATTAGATGTCCTAATTGAAGATTTCCGTGTTGTACACATACGTACAGTCTATCCGAAACGACGAGTCCCCTCATCCGGCGGGAAACCTCGTGGCGGCGCGACGGCGGCGCGGCCGTCTTGGCAGCGTGCGTCAAATTGATCAGCTGTTGAGATCAACGTCGCCATGCTCAATCGGCAAAAAGGTGGGTTTTTCTTTCTTTTTCTCCAGTGTTGTGGTTACCTTTTTTGAATGTACAATCATACATCACTGTATTTGGATGATTCACGGCTCTGATTGCGAAATCACACTCGCTTCATCAGTGGTTCTCTCACTCTGCTTTAAAGATCCAAGATATTCCGTTTTCGTTGCAAATTAGATGTCCTAATTGAAGATTTCCATGTTGTACACATACGTATACCATGGGCGTGTCAATTTTCGCAATTGAGCCCGTGGCGGCGGGCAAAAGAGGTGGGGCGAGGCGCACGGATCAATGACGGCGTGACCTGTCATCCCTCGCGCGACGATTTATATCTTACTCTATACTCAGGAACTCTAGAAACCCGGTTTTGCATGGGATTTGCATCAGATCTGCATGGGATTGATAAATGCATCCGTGGTTTATAACCGATGCAGATCCCACGGAAAACTGATGCAGATCCCATGCAAAACTGAAACAAATCGAAGGTCAAAAAACTCGGTTCTGCATAGGATCTGCATCGGTTCTGCATGAGTTTCAGATTCCGATGTTTTTTGATCGCTTATTTGCTTTCTGCTGAAATTCTAGGGTAATCTCATGCATTGCTTTAGATAACTTATTCCGTATGGTTCCCCTGCCCTTTCATTCCTGTGCAGAACACAAACACGAACCACACAATGATTTATTCCTAGAAAACAGAATAGTCCTAAAATAAACAGCACATTAATGGAACAAAAAACAACAAAACAGCAGTTCTTCTCATATAACACAACAGTCACAGAATTAATTTAACAAATCAATTTACAGAATTATTCCCACAATTCACGAAAAACAAAAAAATCAAATGAAGCAATTGGCAAAACTTGTACCGTATAACAAAAAAAACTATGTCTTGATGCTCCGCCGGGTGTTGTCACTAAAAAATTATGACCTAAGTCTTTTACAACTTGCAAGATTTACAGCGATAAAGGAAAACCTACACAGTTAGTTTGAAGGTTTTCCAGAAGGCAACAATGAAGGCTGCGTGGTCCTGTGGCGACACCATGGCAGTTACAAGTTCTAAATTAAAACAGATCCTCAGACCGCGAAAGTATCTAAGAAAATGTAATCCTACCTGATAGTACCTGACCACTGGTATATTCTGTGCGAAACGACAAGTCCGCCCACGCACGCGGGATTGAGAAACTGCCACGTTTGCCAGCGCTCCACGTCATCATCCCTGATCTACGTATCACGTTTCATCGTTATGTTCATGGTATTGACCAGTAATTTGGATGTGACGTGGACGACGTGGCAGCCAACAGCATCCGTCCTAGCCGCGCCGCCTCTCGATCCCCGCGTGCGTGGGCGGACTCGTCGTTTCGGACAGACTATATCTGGATAAGACGGTTTCGCATCTTCTGGACACGAGCCGTCAACAAGGACAGATCTTCAGCTTTCTTCATTAGCTGGAGAAGAATGTTAAAAATGAAATATTTATTATATAATATATATATATATATATATAACATCATGACTTATAACAAAGGGCTTAGTCTCTCACGTGTGTGTGTGCTCTACAACGAAAGAGTGAACCCGTTGTAGAGAAAATGCTCTACAACGGGTTCACTGTTGCTGTAGGAGTGGCCCATGTGAGTGTTTTTCTTTCATTGTTTCCTTTAGTTGAAGTTTATTTGGAGGTGTGAGGCCTGTGGCTGACCGATATCGACCGGCTAGCCCCAGAAGAGGACCGCGCCACGCACGCGCCGCATGCTGGGCGCGCTCAAAAATTTTCCGCCGATTGCGCATAAAGACTACAACTACAGTCGATCGTAGCAACGTAGCGCCTGCATAGAGTGACTTTTCATAATGCTGCATGCTTCAACAGGTCATACTCCGCCAAATTACTACACGATTATTGTCACCAGTGAAACGCACTATGAAATGATGGCGATTAACCGTTATTCCACTACAGACTGGCAGGATCGGCACTTTAACTCGTGTGGAGAATAGAGTTGGGGTGGGGCGGGGCACTCCATGAAAGTTCATAAAGTTTCACTTTAGAAGCTTAAGCCTAAGCCTATGCTAAGCCTAAACCTAATCCTATGTTTAAGTATGGGTTCAGGACCAACTCTAAGGTTTAGGTGAAGAGGCCTTACGAAAATGAAACAAGCATGAATGAAAGAATGAATGAATGAATGAACGTTTGAGATGAACGAGGGATGAATGGAAAACATGAATAACGAAATAATCATCATTATGAGGCCTGTGGGTGATCAATACGGCGACGATGTCGGTTCCGTGTTGATTCGTGTCTTGCATGGGATCTACGTGAGTTTTTACACGTTGCAACATGTTCTTTGGTTAGCCAATGCTGCAACCGGTGAAAATCCCATGCAAAACCGATTCGCTTCCGCAGCCCACAAAATCCCACGGAAATCCCATGCAAAACTGATGCATTTCCCGGCCGCGGCGAAAACCGATGCAAAACCGGGTTTCTAGAGTTCCTGAGTATAAAGCGCAGACCCCCCCCCCCCCATCGCCGCGCGAGGGATGACATGTCACGCCGTCATTGATCCGTTCGCCTCGCCCCACCTCTTTTGCTCTTTTGCCCGCCGCCACCGGTTCAATTGCGAAAATTGACACGCCCAGTGACACGTCCATGGTATATGTATGTGTACAACATGGAAATTTCTAATTAGGACATCTAATTTCCAACTAAACCGGAATATTTTGGACCGTGAAGGCAGAATGGGGAGCAATTGATGAAGCGGGTGTGATTTCGCAATGCAAGCCGCGAATCATCCAAATGCAGAAGAGTTGAGCGGAAATTTTCACTGCATTTCTTCCAAAGCACTAAGTAATAGAAGCAACCATGATTTAGCGGTCAATAGAACAAACCATTTACTCCATTGAATTAATATTGTGTTTATGGAATATCAAGAGAACGTTTGCGCAGTTTTTACCGGTTAATAGCAATTTGTGCCCGAACCATAAAAATTTGGACTTTCAGCGCTATCACAAATGAAAATGACTTGATCACTTGAGGATCTGTGTTGCTATTCATACAACGGACCTGTAGCTCTCCATATCGAACATAATAAGAGTTAACCTCCAAACCGCTTAGGAGCTATGCAGCTTCGCAGGAAATTACTGTCATCCGCGAAGCGCGGCGAAGCTGCGCTTTGTGTGGATGACAGTAATTGTGAATTCTGAAGACTTCATCGATGTCATCAAACAATGTCGGGTTCCAAACTCTGCATGTTATGTGAGCTACGACGCAGTATCGCTGTACACGAACATCAATAACGATGCAGCAATTAAAACAGTGCTCGAGCTTCTCAACACTCATAGCAAGGAAGTGAGCATGTGCGGCTTTGCTGCTAATGATATCGAGACTCTCTTAGAAGCTACGCTCGCTTGTAACGTATTCCGTCTTAACAACAACTATTACGCGCAGAGACGAGGCCTAGCGATGGGAATACGCATTGCCCCTTTGCTTGCCATTGTATATCTCGACCATATCGAGAAAGCGTCGCTGACAAACGGTATAATACTATACAAGCGATACATCGACGAGGTCTTTGTAATGGGGTCATCATTTTCTGAATTGACAACAACGCTAGCAAATTTGAACACGAAGGATGCGAATATCAAGTTCACTGTCGAAGAACTAGGCAGTGATGGATTTCCTGCATTCTTGAATACTAAAGTTCGAATTTGCAATGGATTGACGAAAATTCGCTGGTATAAGAAACCATCATCGAAAAAACATCCTACTACATTCACCAAGTGCAAATTGAATTGATACATCCCACTTATATGAAGGCGAATGTAGTGCGAAATTTGATCGGAACCACGGATTGCGCCAGGCACTTCAGGAAGTGATGAGACAATACAGCGTATCCTCTTTGAGAATGGATACAACAGTGGGGAGGTGGCCAAGTGGCAACCGTGTTCGGCTCCTGATGGGATTGCATTGGTATTACCGTACCTCAACGAACGTCTTGCCAAACAAGTCAACACTGTAGTGAAGAGATCACGGTTACCAGTGCGCCTGATATTTCAGCCACCACCCACCCTCAAGGAAATACTGACGGCGTCACGAGTGTATGAAAACAGGTGCGACGAAGAGGGGTGCAAATACTGTACCGATAAGAAGATCTGTCACTTGCGCGGTACGGTGTATCATAATATAACGAACCGAAACTGTCCATTCAAAAATCCGCACCTTTTCGCGGCGGGACGCGTGGGAAAGCGCAGAGCGCAGTCCTATGAGTCAACGGGCGTACTGTGAAGTGAAAGTTTCTCTACATTCAATCCCAGGTTGGGATTGACTTCTTCCAATCTTTTGACTAATCTAACGGGAAGAGTCCGGTGCTGGTAGCTTTACTGCAGTTCTGCCTACGAATGCCAATATGAAGCTCAGTTTTGGTTTGCATAAGGTTCTTTCTTCTCCATTGACTTAGCTGCGGTAAGCATTGGTCATGTATAGTCTTTGTTTTACTTTGAACGTTTGCGTTGTTAATTCTTTCTCTGGGATGTATGCAGCGGACCAAATGTGTAGAAGCCTTGAAAATCAAGCGAAATGTGCAGAAACCTTGAAAATCAAGCAACAGTCTTTCAGATCAGAAATGAGCGAGTACTGGATTGTTGTTATCGTCTATCCGAAACGACGAGTCCGCCCACGCTGGCGGGAATCGAGAGGCGGCGCGGCAGGGACGGATGCTGTTGGCTGCCACGTCGTCCACGTCACAGCCAAATCATTGGTCAGTACCATGAAGATAACGATGAAACGTGATACGCAGATTAGGGATGATGACGTGGAGCGCTGGCAAACCTGGCAGTTTCTCGATTCCCGCGTGCGTGGGCGGACTCGTCGTTTCGGACAGACTATACATTAAGAGCTCTGACGTGCTTTTGGCAAGACACATACAGTAGCGAGCAAAAAGATTGCAACTTTTGGTTTTTTGACTATAACTTCTTCCAAAGCAAAGCATGGGAGTTCTAATTTTTATGGGAGTTGTAGATACTCATGGGAGATAGAAACGAGGAGTAACTCCTTTACTCCATTGACTTTACGTTTTTTAAGAAAACTTTTTCTCACAGAGGCCTTAATCTTTAATTCGGCACCATCCTCGATGTCTCATAAAATGAAGTCTTTCGTTAGGATCTGACAACGAATTCGTTCCTTGCAGCAGATCCGACCCGTATGTGCTTGAAAATGTGCATGCGCTGACCACTGGCTGACATCTACAAGGACTATGTGAGATTAGTTCAACAGTGATCCTCTATGGGTGTTACTGTCACCCTAGCTCCACGTATCGGCTCTATCTAAAAGGGAGGGATGCCCCTGATGGTTCTATAAGTTCAGCAACAAATGTTCGGTTTCAACGCAGCTTATTGCTCGCTCGCAGCTCCGACGTATTCGGGGTTGTTGCCGTGCACCTAATCGTGCACATCACGGAAAATAAGTTTTGGAATTTCTTCTGTCTCGAGGAGGAGGATACCTTAAGGATCCCATAAATGGTGAAGATTCTCCAGGGTTCCTAGAATGTTACCGTGTGCGTGGCGACTCATGGCGCCTTGGATTTATCGAAACAGGGCTACTCGAAGTGAAGAGTGCTGGTCACTAGCAGGAGCATGTGTGGCCCCTTGCTCCATCTACGAGTTGTCTCCCTTCGCCTGGTGCCTTTTGATTCAAAAATGACTCTTTCAGTTTGTTACTTCTAATTCATACTGAATTAGCCAGCTTT
Source organism: Ancylostoma caninum (assembly GCA_037903475.1). NCBI lineage: Eukaryota > Metazoa > Nematoda > Chromadorea > Rhabditida > Ancylostomatidae > Ancylostoma > Ancylostoma caninum. The sequence continues at coordinate 22,564 of JBAJFG010000438.1, read as the reverse complement.
CATGGTGCCAGGTCACAGTATCCCGCCTCGGTGATGTTTCGTAGAGTTCATTGCATTTTAGCAAAACCTAACTCATCGAATCCAAGGCGACATGAGTCGTCATGAGCACGGTAATATTCTAGGAATCCTGGAGCATCTTTACCACTCATGGGATCACTGAGGCATCTTTCTTCTCAAGACAGAAAAAATTCAAAACTTATTTTCCGTGATGTGCACAATTGGTTGCGTTACAATTAGCCGGGATATTTTTAAATTCCGAAAAAGCAATGAAGTGTATCAAGTTCTAGCACCTGTAGTTAAACGATTAGAACCATTAGCAGCATCTATTCCTTTCAAACAAAGCTGATAGAGGGTGCTAGAGAGGCAAAAACATCCATAAAGCATCACTGTTAAACTAACTTCACATAGTCTTCGCAAACGTCAAGCACCACATGCACATTTCCCAACAAATTCGAGTTGATTCTTTTGCATGCAATCAATTTGGAGCCCGATCCCAACAATAGACGATATTTTAAAAGACTTTGCGCATGGTGCCAAATTACAGATTTCGACCTCTGCGAGAAAAAAAATTCTTAAAAAACACAGAATCGGCGGGGTGAGGAGGTTCTAACTTCTTCCTATCTCGCATGAGTATCTACAGTTCTCTTAGAAATTTGAGCCTTCATGCTCTACTTTGAAAGAAGTTATAGACGAAAAACTAAAAGTTGCAATCTTTTTGCTCGCTACTGTATGTTGTAACTTGTTAGTTGCAGTGATTTTGATCTGCATTTTGATCTGAATTAAATTGCTTTTGTTACTCTTCGATCACCTGGAAGTGAGGATGCGTCCTTCATCATTTCTAGAGTTGTTTTGTCGTATAGATCACTGTTTGATCAGTGTTTGACAAGCATGAACGTCCACAGCACCTCAAACGCACCTTTGATGTGTACATATTGGAATAAGCCATTCTGAAACACCTGTGAAACGGTGCTAGGAATGATGTGGGGGCCAGGGAAATCCAGGAACCATGTTTTGCATAGGTATGTATGTTTTCTACATGGGATTAGGGAAGCCGTGCGGTTTTCGCGGCTTCTACGCCGGGTTTGCACCTTATAAATCAACTAATGGATAACGCCGTGCATGAGTTCCGCATGAATGTGGATCTGTTCTGCATCTATTTAAACAGCTCAGCAAACCTCGGAACTGTGTTCTGCATGGGACGAAATACGCAAATTTCACGATAAGGACATGAGTGGTCGTGCAAAGTACGGTTTTCCGGGATTCATACTCTATATCAGCAATGGCTGAATCTATGCAGAACCCATGCATACCGATGTAAAACACGGTTTTTAGCCTTAATGAGTTTTGCTGAAAAGGATCAATCCATGCACGATCACGCGACTCACCTGTGACCCACGCTCTTCTTGCTAACTTGTTGTTTTTATTTCGTTACTATTTCGTTAATCATCATGACTTATAATAAAGGGCTTAGTCTATCACGTGTGTGCATGGGTGTGTGTGATACGAAATTCTCTGATTGGTCAGTGATGGTGATTGCGGGGTCAACAAGATGATGGAGACGGGTATGGTGAAGTTCAAATAATGAGTAGAAGCTCTTAAGGATGGGGAAGTGGAGAGCGGAGAGCGCACCGTGTTGCGATGGGTGCGCGGACCACACAAGGTGGAGAATACCTACAAATGGGTCCAACAACGGTGTGATAAGGGTGCGCCGGCGTCCAAAAGTGGGGGAAAGCCAGGAGTCGGGTCCAACGGTATGATAAGGGTGCGCTGGCGTCCAAAAGTGAGTATGGTCTATTAGCTCACAGAAGGCGCCTGATCTGACATTGTCTGCAATTACGACCTTGCCTGCAGAATGCGTCTGGAAGGATATTTTAGCGGATGGCTGTGAGGAAACATTAGAATGGAAGGAACCACACCATATGGATATCAAAAAAGTGCAAAACATAGATCAGTTAGCCGAAAAATGGTGAAGTCGTAGTTGCGGACAAAGTCAGATCGGACGCCCTCTGTGAGCTAATAGACTGTAAACGCCAGGAGTCGGGTCCAACGGTGTGATAAGGGTGCGCCGGCGTCTAAATGTGGGTAAACGCCTGGAGTCGGGTCCAATGGTTTGATAAGGGTGTGCCGGCGTCCAAAAGTGGGGGAACGCCTGGAATCGGGTCCAACGGTGTGATAAGGGTGCGCCGGCGTCTAAATGTGGGTAAACGCCTGGAGTCGGGTCCAATGGTTTGATAAGGGTGTGCCGGCGTCCAAAAGTGGGGGAACGCCTGGAATCGGGTCCAACGGTGTGATAAGGGTGCGCCGGCGTCTAAATGTGGGGAAACGCCTGGAGTCGGGTCCAACGGTGTGATAAGGGTGCGCCGGCGTCCAAAAGTGGGGGAACGCCAGGAGTCGGGTCCAACGGTGTGATAAGGGTGCGCCGGCGTCTAACACTGCCGCTATAGTCCTCGAGGACTGTAGCACTTTGCGTCGCCGTCGCCGGCGACTGTGAGGCCGATACGCATTGATTGTAGGCGGAGCGGCGGCGGCGGCCGCCGTCGCCGGCGACTGGCGATCGCCAATATCGGCGGCCGCCAATGTTGGCGACTATGACGTCGGTGGGTATCGATTGGTCGCCAACATTGGCGATCGGCGGCCGCCAATGTTGGCGACTGCGGTGCCGGTGCGTATCGATTGTGAGGGTTCACCAACATTGGCGGCCGCCGTCGCCGGCGACGGCGACGCAAGGTGCTATACTCCTCGAGGAGTATAGCGGCTACCTAAATGTGGGTAAACGCCTGGAGTCGGGTCCAATGGTGTGATAAGGGTGCGCCGACGTCCAAAAGTGGGGAAACGCCTGGAATCGGGTCCAACGGTGTGATAAGGGTGTGCCGGCTTCTACAAGAAATAGGAATTCGCTACGCGGGTCTAAATCTGCATGAGGGGTACGCTTACCCTGTTTCGGCGGACCCTCCTACCTAAGTGAGTCACCTAAATGTATATTGTTTCCCTTCGTAACCGTGTTCTCTTCCCATTCCGTTTGTCTGAATGAACTACTCCTTCCTTTCCGTTTATATGCACCGGTGGACCCTTATCACTTGAATTACCACAACAACCAGTTGAGCCTAAATCATTTCAAGATCACATTTGCACTGAATTGGTTGCACTCAATTCTTCACGGCCATAACTTCGTTCATATGGGGGAAAGCTACTACCTACGGGATCAAGGGCTTCTCAGGAGAGCGATAGAACTGCGCGGAGGGATACAGATTTTATCAATTCTTTTACATTTTTGTGTTTGCTTTCAACGTGCAGTGTGCAAGCGAAGCGAGCATCAATAGAAGTCTGGAAGACTGGCGTTAGCCGGACGGCCCAGACTGGTTTCGTTAATTCCAGATAGTGTCTTATTCTTGCGATAATTCCGAATAGTGTCTGTCTTACCGCGGTTTGATGCAAATTTCCTTTTTACTGCCCTAATAACTCTGTTAAAGATGGTTTTTCGAGAAGGAGGTCCAAGGGCTCGCATTTCCTAAAGTAAGAAAAGCAACATTTCCTGCAAAAGCCACATTTTCTAACTTGAAACCGGTTTGCTGCATTTTGCATTTCTTTCTTAGTTAGGCAAGGGCACAGAACGTTTTCACTCCCGGCACTCTTATTTATAAAACTCAGGATATCTTCTACGAGCCTAATTCAACCCGAGAGCAAGCAAGTTGCGTTTCGATTAATCTGCCCTTCTCTTCGATAACGGAAGCAAATCCACAGGAAAAATTAGTCTGTTTTGCGGAAAGATCTTTATTTTTAGCATTTCAATGGTAAATAGAGTGGAACCGTGCGGTCGCCAAGAGTTAAAAAGCGCTCTGGTTCGAGATAAGCCGTTTGGACAACTTTGCCTGGCTGCCATCTTATCATTCACATTTGTTATGCTGGATTCATAGTAATCCTTCATCCGTTCACTGACTGTCGACTTGAGCGGTTGAACATGTTCTCCGAAATGAAGCCACCTTGAAGCGATCACTTACATCTCTGCAAAGGATTTCCAAATTTCGCGATATTTCTTTTCCCACTACTTGGCTCCGCCACAGGAAGAGTGCGTAGGCGTTCAGTAGTGGGGAAGCGAAATCGTTCTAGGTTGGGATGCATAAGGCGTTAATCACGAAACCAAAGACAGTTAAAGCGATTGCTCACACTATAGACCAGGTAATGTTAGGACATTTAAGACGCAAAAGTAGGATTGCCAACTTGGTCTCGCTTGGTTATTCGTCTATGACTACTAGCCCTAGAAATGCACCCTCCAGGCGCTGGAACGTGCTGGTTGCTGAACTGCTATGTAGGCTTGTTGACGCTACATCCCCGCCTTGTCGGTTCGTCTTCCCTGCATCCGACTGATGCTTACCCTTCTCCTTCGCTTATATAGTCTGTCGGAAACGACGAGTCCGCCCACGCACTCAAGGATCCAGAGGCTGCCACGCTTGCCAGCACTCCACGTCATCATCTCTAATCTGCGTATCAGGTTTCATCGTTATCTTCATGATATCGACCAATAATTTGGCTCTGACATGTTCGACTTGGCCTAACAGCATACGTCCCAGCCGCGCCGCCTCTCGATCCCCGCGTGCGCGGGCGGACTCGTCGTTTCGGACAGACCATACCCATGCTAGCTGTTATCATTTGCAGCTCGTTTATATCCTGACAAAACATGTCGATCAATGATGGGGCAGCCAGGCAAAGTTGTCCAGACGGCATTTCTCCTCTGGTTCCACACGCCAGACACGCGAAGATCTCTCTTACTTGAGAAAAAAAAACCGAGTTTCGCATTAGATCAATCTTACATCTGCATCGGTTTATGTACTGTATGGTCTATTAGCTCACAGAGGGCGCCCGATCTGACTTTGTCCGCAACTACGACTTCACCATTTTTCGGCTAACTGATCTATTTTTTGCACTTTTTTGATATCCATATGGTGTGGTCCCTTCCATTCTAATGTTTCCCCACAGCCATCCGCTGAAATAGCCTTCCAAACGCATTCTGCAGACAAAGTCGCAATTGCAGACAATGTCAGATCAGGCGCCTTCTGTGAGCTAATAGACCATACATAAGTTTTGCATTGGAATGTATAGTCCGTTAACTCAGAGAAGACCCATGGAGTGACTTTGTCTGCAACTACGACTCCATGAATCATCGGCCAAGATGTAGTTTTTACTTTTTTATATGTACAGGGTGCGCCATACGTTCTTGCGCACCATATTTAGTACCACCGCGGCAGCGGAATTCAAAGTAACGGCATGATCTTTACGGCCGCACTCACTCAACTCAATAGGAGTGTGTATCATCGTGAGGGAAAACGAGGCGGAGACTGCCCGCTCTTCACGATCAACTCGTCCTCAGTCGCATTCAAATTCTGCATGTTTATATATAGTGGAATCGCGCACGAAGGGAACGAGTCAACCGTTGAGGGCGGGAGGAGAATTCGAACGGACCAATCGCAGAACCATGCCACGCCCCGTTTTCTCTCACGATGATACACACCCACTCAATAGTAACTCATATAATCTAGAAAATCGGGAATATGTCGACAACTGTTTTTGTAGTAGCTCAAAGTCGAGTGGGAGACGCATCCATCGCGGCACTGAGTAAAGAAGCCTATTTTTAAGACAGAGCTGTTCTATTCTCATCAGAAAAATGGATTGGATGTAAAAAGCTTAGGAGAATCCTGTGGTGGGAACGGAATTCAGTTTTTTCCTTGCTTTAAGGACTTCATCACTTTTTTTGAAGAGATTCCCGGTTAGAACAAATTTTCTTTGTTTTTCTTTTCGTGATTCACAACATCGAAGTCACTCTCAGCCTCATTTGAACAGCATTCTGGGTGAGAAGAGAGCTTGCTGCATTAAATTCATACTGGATGTTTTAAAAGTGGCGTTTAGGTAAGACTCAAAATCTGCCCACGGAGCAAGTGCGTCTACTGGAGTGGTGTGCGGAGGAAATCCTGTGCTGATATCTAGCCCTCATGCAGCACTAATCTGAATCCGATGGACTGCTGCATGGTACCTATGTTAAAGGAAGCACTCACGGAAATTTTTGGGTCGAAGATTTTGCTGTATATCGGGGTTTTTAGGGACGATGAACTCATTGACAACGATGAAGTTGCGTGAAACACGCGAAAAACACAGAAAATGACCGCGGTATTTCATGTGTATCCACTGAGCGGACGAGTGTTCCGTGATGGGTCCCGCCACGGAAACCTGCAAATGGTATGAATTTCATAATTGTTCGGCTACATGGTAAGTGACTCATTTCAGAAGTGAAAATTTCCGTGAGTGCTACCTTTAAAGGCACATTAAGAGCTACATTATACAAAAGTTTGAATTCCTGCCATAAAGCTAAAGAAAAGCTTTGGAAGGATTCATACTAAAATACCACCGTGCCGCAATGAGTGCGCATCTCACACGACTCTGAGCTGTTACAAAAGAACAACAAATTGTTGTCAAAAGAACAACAAATTGTGTTAACAAATTCTCGATTTTATAGGTTATTTGAGTTGCTATTGAGTTGGCTTACTCCGGCTCTAGAGGTCATGCCATTGCGTTGAATTCCGCTGTTGTGCAGTTGGCGCCGATGAGGTGAGGGGGGGGGGGTGCGTTTTTTGCTGGCTCGAAGCGCACGACCGCACCGCTCACCATAGAATCGTCGCAGTAGTGGCAGATCAGGGTTTTCTTGATAATTATTCATCATTTTTAATGTCAAAGCGGTTCGTTTTTCGCTGTCTCGAAAAGCGCACTGACGCTCCTTGTGCAAGAGACTGCAAATGGATTCGGGCAAGGGGCTGGGCCGCGGCGCGGCTTACATGCACTCGCTCTGCATGCTGGCAGAGGCAGGCAACTAGCCTTTTTGCTAGAATCGCGAACTCAGCGGCGCGTTTGCGTAGTGGCTAGATTGTGACAGTTGAGCTCTGGTGCCATTCAGCTGTTTTCAGCTTAGATGAGCGTTCTTCAGTACCATTTGTGCTTACACAATGTTTTCCTACTTACCGTTGTCGTTGTGAAAGGTTATGTTGATACCGCAGAGCAGAGAGTTAGACGAGTTATACAGTCACCGTACAGCTGCGGCGCGCACGCACGGGCAAGCCCGCTACTCTACCGATATATTTTATATACTATGATTAAATTGGTTATTTCAAGTTTTCTATTGATTATTGCTATTCAAAAGCGGTTAACGTCTGCCACAGTTGAGAGCGGTTAATGTCAGAGAAGATGCACTCATAACAAATTTTGTAACTGTACCGGAACTCTGTAGATCTTTCCGATGTTTACAGAATGCTGGATGCTAACATAACTTGCGTAGCAAGAAGACTTTGAAGAGGGGGTTCTTTGAACTGAGAAAGTCGAAGGGAACCTGGGTTGCACGAAAATGTCAAAGAAGGGGTCTCATGAGTTAAGAAGGTCCAAAGGAATCTGCATTGCAGGGAGACGTCAGGAAGGGGCTCTTCGGACTTGCGAAAGCCGAAGGGAACCCGCATCGCTGGAGGACTATAGCGAGAGCTCATTGGACTTGAAAAAGTCGAAATGAACCCTGGTTGCAGGAAGATGTCAAGACGGGGTCTTCTGAGTTGACAAGGGATCCAAGGGATTCTGTATTCGAAGGAGACTTCAATTACGGGCTCCTAGAACTTGAGAATGTCAGAAGGAACCCGCATTATCAGAAGAAAGTTTTAGGGAGAGCCCATTGGACTCGAATAGGTCCAAGAGATTTGCGTTTCTGAGGTGCTTTAAGGAACGGCTCTATAGCCTCGCAAGCGGTTGAAGGGACTCGCTCGCATGCTCGCACGAACACCTTAGAGAAGGGCTCTCCGGTCATTACAAGCTCGGAGAGGACCTTGGTTGCGTTAAGATGTCAGGGAAGGGGTTTTGTGAGTTGAGAAGCTCCGAATGAATCCGTGTTGCAGGAAGACTTCTGGGAGGGGCTCCTCGGACTTGAGAAAGTCGAAGGGAACCCGCATCGCTGAAGGACTATAGGGAGGTTGCAACAATATGTCAAGACGGGGTCTTTTGAGTTGAGAAGGTCCAAGGGTTTCCGTTTTCGAATGAGAAAAATGAATGAGGTACGGGCTCCTAGATTTTGAGAATGTCAAAGGGAACCTGCATTGGCGTCACTTAAAAAAGCCTTTAAGGCAGTGTATCACCTCGTTTCGTGGGCTGAAAATACCAACAGACTCTGAACCTCCTCGTCACGCTAATTCCAAAGGTGTACGTCAAAGCTCATAAAAATGAGGAAAACCTCGTTTTCGGAGGGTTCTGAAGTGCAGTTCACGGACCACCTGGGCGGAGCGGTCCGTGGATGTGCTGGGTGCCCGCCACGTCTGCAGAGTTGGCCAACACGTCTAGACGTGTCCGATCGACGAGATCAGTGGCTTCACGCTTCCACTCGGCTGGACAAACTGTTGCGAATCCCGTCCCGAAAAACTTTTAAAAGTAGGGTTATAGACCTTTTTGTAACATTCTAGGTATACCGTTGGATTCAGCGTAGAGGAGATTCAGAATCTGGTAAAAGCTCAGGCACGAAGACGAGGTGACACATTGCCTCTAGGGAGAACTCATTGGACATGAAAAGTCCGAAGGAATTCCGCCTTCCTAAAGTATTTCAAGGAAGAGGCCCACCTCTGTAAAGTACTTTAACAAAAGGCTCTTTGGGCTTGCAAAGGTTGGAGGGAAATTGCTTTGCAGAAGACTTCACGAAGGGGCGCCACGGACTTGAGAAGGTCGGGGGGGGGGGGACCCACATCGCAGGGAAGCTCTAGGGAGGGGCTTGGTGAATTGAGAGGATCGAAGGGAACGTGGGTTGCAGGAAGATGTCAAATAAGGGTCTTCTGAGTTGGGAAGTTCTAAAGGAATCTGCGTTGGAGGAAGGCTTTGGGGAGGGGCTTCATAGACTTGCAAAGGTTGAGGGGAACCGGCTTTGCAGAAAGGCTTCAGGGAGGGGTCTCTCGGACTTGATAAAGTCGAAGGGAACTTGCGTTAGTCAAAAAAACTTCAGGACTTCAGGACTTTATTAGACCTTAAAACGTGAAAGGGAACCCTCTTTGCAGGGGAATTCAAGGAGGGACTCCTCGGAATTTAAAAGGTCAAACTGAACCCGCGTTTCTGAGATACTTTAGGAAGGGGCTCCCTAGACTTGCAATTGTTGAAGGATACCCGCTTTGCAAGAAGGCTTCAGAGAGGGGTCTCTCGGACTTGAGGAGGACAAAGAGAACCAACGTTGGTTGGGAAAAAAACTTTGGGACGGCTCATTAGACCTTAAAAGGTGGAAGGGAACCCTCTTCGTAGGAGGAATTCAGGGAGGGGCTCCTCGGACTCTAGAAGGTCAAACGGAACCTGCGTTTCTGAAATACTTTAGGGAGGAGCTCCTTAGACTAGCAGGGATTGAAGGATACCCGCTTTGCAAGAAGGCTTCAGAGAGGGGTCTCTCGGACTTGAGGAGGACAAAGAGAACCAACGTTGGTTAGGAAAAAAAAGCTTTGGGACGGCTCATTAGACCTTAAAAGGTGGAAGGGAACCCTCTTCGCAGGAGGAATTCAGGGAGGGGCTCCTCGGACTCTAGAAGGTCAAACTGAACCCGCGTTTCTGAGATACTTTAGGAAGGGGCTCCCTAGACTTGCAATTGTTGAAGGATACCCGCTTTGCAAGAAGGCTTCAGAGAGGGGTCTCTCGGACTTGAGGAGGACAAAGAGAACCAACGTTGGTTGGGAAAAAAACTTTGGGACGGCTCATTAGACCTTAAAAGGTGGAAGGGAACCCTCTTCGTAGGAGGAATTCAGGGAGGGGCTCCTCGGACTCTAGAAGGTCAAACGGAACCTGCGTTTCTGAAATACTTTAGGGAGGAGCTCCTTAGACTAGCAGGGATTGAAGGGTACCCGCTTTGCAGGAGGGCTTCAGAGAGGGGTCTCTCGGACTTGAGAAGGTCGGACGGAACTAGCGTTGGTGGAAGACCTCAGGGAGGGCACAATGAACTTGAAAAGGAGGTCAAAGAGAAACCGCGTTTCAGTGGGACTTCGAGGACGGGGGTGGGAGGTGGCTCCAAGTTGAGAAGGTCGGAGGGAATCGACGAATCCACTTAGAAGATACGAATACTTGAAAGATAATTTTTATAAATAATTTCAAACGATTTTTGGAGCCTAAATCCAAAGCGGGTGCTCGGCAGGAGCATGACTTTTGTTTGAAATAAGATACGTACTTTTGAATGTGGAACACTACTGTCATACGGCTTTTTCCTGATATTCACATACAAGGCACAGATGTCGAAAATAATCATGTTCTGTAGGAGATGCCTAACGTACAATGGTGGTCAATCATCCTGCGTTGCTGAATACCGCCCGTCTGCTCTGCTGTACTTGGGTATAGGTGCTGCGCCGCGACAGAGCAGACGAACGGTACTCTGCAACGCAAGGATGATTGACTGCCACTGTAACTCTAATGTCTGAGTAACTTGACGTTTTCAGATAAAAGTTTGAGCCTCAAAGATGAAATTGGTATAGAATGGTGTGAACATTTACGAATAGAACAAAGAAACTGCCCTAGATGAAGGTGTACGAACTTTGTCGTCGATGCTTCCGCATGAACCTAAGGTGGCTGTCAAGCCCCACTTAGAGTTTTGCCGCTGAGCGAGTTGTCTCCGGGCGGCAAGTGAGGGGCAAGTATGGGACATTCCATGCCGTCGGTCGAGGGCGAGTCCGCGGCAAAGTATGAGTGATCCCCTTAACGAGCTTTGCTGCAGCGAGCTCATGCTGCGTAGCAGTACGATATATTACACATATACAATCTGTCTGAAACGACGAGTCCGCCTGCGCACGCGGGGATCGAGAGACCAAATCATTGGTCAATACCATGAAGATAACGATGAAACGTGGTACGCAGATCAGGCATGATGACGTGGAGCGCTGGCAAACGTAGCAGCTTCTCGATCCCCGCGTGCGTGGGCGGACTCGTCGTTTCGGACACACTATAACGTGGACGACTCGTACGGCGGCGAAACTCAGTGAGGCTTCACATCTACGCCTTTTACCGAAATGGAGTTAAGACCCAACTTTCTGGAACCCGCCTTCGTGCCAATTTTTTCTGAGAACTTCCACCTCTGTTTTCACTGCAAGATCAAATTTTGTGGGAAGTCTGTAGCTGTCACCACTGGCATGCGGCCACGCGAGTGTTTCTCCACGCTGAGTGGCCCACAGGTCCACTAGTAATAACTAAACTTTATAATGAAACTGAACACTAGAATTACCGAGTTGTCAGGTTTCCACATTCGTATTCCAAGCTTTCAATACGAGTTAAGAAGGCTACGATTTATGCAGAAGTTTTATGTATTGCGAGAACCTGTACCTCAATGCAAGATTTTGTTAAAAGAATCGAACATATAGAAGAAATGTTGAAGACTAACGGTTTCGAGGATGGGATAATTGAAAGCAGTATTAAAAATGCATTCATAAGAATACGTTCATTCTGCTAAAATGCGGTTACAGTTTAGACAATAAGCAATTTGAATCCATTGTCAAAAAATATTTTAGTTAACATCATACAACAAGTCAATAAGATTGACCAAGCAGTGGTAGTGTTGAATTTATACATGTAGCTTACTCATACGTACTAGAGTTTTGACCGAATCGAATAAAATTCGAATATTTATTCGAATGTTCGAATATTCGAAAATTCGAATATTCGAAAATTCGGAGGTTCCGAAAAATTCGAAAGTTCGAATATTCGAAAATTCGGTGGTCTCAAAAAATTCGAAAATTCGAATATTCGAAAATTCGATGGCCCTGCAATATTCGAAAGTTCGAATATTCGAAAATTCGAGGGTCCGGGATTATTCGAAAATTCGAATATTCGAAAATTTTAGGCCGAAAATTCGAATATTTGCAATTGTTTTGCTTCGCAACTGTTATTTCAGTTCCATTTTCTCGATGAAGAACCATTCCCATTGAAACTCCAGTCCAATTTCTCATTTCAATCTCAGTTTTCCCAAAAACCTGCTCATATCTTTGCACACATTCGAAAGTCACCAACTGCATTTGAAAGCTTTGAATTTGCATCCTACGAGGTATACGACATTGGCGACGATGATCTCTCTTTCTCTCTAGACACTTGAGAAACCAGCAGTTTCAACTAAACTTCCACTTATTCAAGCCTTTCCTCCAGAACTATGTAAGCGAACTGCAAACAACAATAATAACTTTTACACAGCATTCCTCCTTATATTTAGCTGATTTCCGACTACTGCTTCGTTGAAACTCTTTCTAAGTGCATAACCGTCAGTAATGGAATTCGAAGCTCACACAAAATCTTGAGATCCTCTTATTAACCTTTCTGCCCAAACATACTCCGACTTCTTGTTATAGAAGTTCTGTTGGTTTTGACATTCAACGTACAAGAATGCAATTGGACCCGATAAACAGAAGTAATAATGAGGAACGGGATAACACGCAGTGTTTTTTTATGTCGCTGACGCTTTTTTGTTGATAGCTGGAAACTCATTCATGAGCAAAGTAACTGAACCACTGTACCCAACATTATTTTTACCGCATCAAAACCTCTACCTCTACATTCACTACCATGGCTCGTTTTGTTAAACTACAACACAGAAATATTAAAGCGAAAGCCTTCTCACTTTCGAAGGGTTTCATCCACTTTACGATCCTTTAATGATGGTTACAGACCTAAATTGAGATAAGCGTTCTTAAGCTTAGAAATTTCAACCAGTTGCAATTCTAAAACGGATGAGGGACCAACTCCACAGCAGCACAAGCTTCCACTCATGAGAAGGTTGTGAGAAATTCCAAAACGGCAGATGAAACTTACTACCCGAAAAGTTTCATGCCCGTTGTGATTGGCAAACATATCGCCTTGTTCGCCTACATGCATGAGTACAAAATGTTTTTACCAAATGGAATGTTATTCGAATAAATATTCGAACATTCGAATATTCGAAAGTTCGAATATTCGAAAATTCGGTGGTTCGCAAAAAATTCGAAAATTCGAATATTCGAGATTCCTAGAAATTCGAAAGTTCGAATATTCGAAAATTCGAGGGTCCGGGAAAATTCGAATATTCGAAAATTCGATGGTTCGCAAAAATTCGGAAATTCGAATATTCGAAAATTCGGGGGTTCCCAAAAGTTCGAAAATTCGAATATTCGAATATTCGAAAAATATTTTCGAATGTAAAACTCTAATACGTACATATATATTAGGGTGAGTCATAAGTTTTAGGAATTTTTCAAAAGTCTGTAGCTGTTTAAACACGACAAGACAAGGTGCTTCCCGCAGACAAGTAAGTGCCACGTGGCCAAGACTTGCTGGCGGTATGATCATTTTCCTGGATCCTCCGGTCATTTTCTCACTAAAATGGAAGAAAGACAACACGTCCGTGTGCTCATTTTGCACTACTTCGAAAGAGGATTCACTGCCGCCCAAGCTTGCAAGGAAATCAGAGCCAATGATGGGAGGTACCAAATATCAACTTCCAACGTCTACTACTGGTATAAGAGATTTCGCTCCGGAAACCATTCGGTGGTAGATGAAATGCGACCGGGGAGGCCAACAATTTATGACACCAAGTTGGCGGCAAAGCAGATGCTGGATAACCCACGGATGCACAGCAGGAGTCTCGCAATGCATGTTGGCTGTTCGCAGTCAACTGCACTTCGACTCCTGCGCAAAATGGATCTGGTACCTAAAAAGCCCTCCGTAATACCACACGTTTTGTCCAAAGCCGACAAAAAGCGGAGAGTGGCCATTTGCCGCGACCTTCTGAAAAAACATCGCAGAGGAAGTTTCTTCCACAGAATCATAACCTGTGATGAAAAGTGGTGCTTGTACGATAACCCTGACCAATCCGTGCAGTGGGTAAACCGTTTCGAGAAGCCCAATCCCGTCCAACGCAAGAATATTCATGGGAAGAAGAGTATGCTCACCGTTTTCTGGTGCGTCGATGGCCCTATCCTATGGAAGTTGGCTCCACAAGGGAAGTCTATTGATGCCGACTATGTCTGCCAAGAACTGGAAGAAATGGTCTTCAATGCGGAAAACTGCGGCAGAAAACGTGATGAGATCCTGCTTCTGTGGGACAATTGCCGCCCACACTTTGCAAAGAAGACCCAACAAAAACTGGAGGAGTTGCAATTGGAAGTTCTCCCGCAACCTGCCTATAGCCCCGACCTAGCCCCCTCAGACTACCATTTGTTCAGAAGTCTCGAGCATTGGCTAAAGGGAAAACAGCTCAGAAGCGAAGACGACCTGAAGTTCGAGTTGTCCGCATTCTTTGAGTCAAAGAAGCGCTCCTTCTTCGACTACGGCATCCGCAGTCTCGCTCGTCGTTGGCAGACAGTCATCGATCATAATGGTTCTTACATCCAATAAATGTGTGAGTTCTTGATTCGAAACAAATTAATTTTAAAAATTCCTAAAACTTATGACTCACATATATACATATAGATAGATAGCACAATCGCTCAGTTTTTCTTTGAAAAAATTTTGTTCCGCGCACTTTTTTCCACCATTCTTACACTATCGTGGCTGCAACTGTCTGTTTGCTTTCTAGTTTTACTTTTCAGCAGCTGTTTTCCATTTTCTCTTGACATAACATCCATTTCTTCTTATTTTGTGTGTTTGTACTTTTTCTTTTCTATTCTCTCCCACTTGTACTCGTTTTTTTCTTCACCAGTCAGTCTGTGCAGCCAACACCTCATCTTTTTCTGATTTCTGTTCTTTTTGACTTGAATATGATAATACAAAACCACGAAAATTTCCAAGTCCATTGAGCAAAAAAAAACGTGGCGATCAAGTCAGTGTTATCGACCTTTTGCCCTACCCCAGGCCTGACAACTCGACCGTTTTGTTCAATCGCAGCAAATTCAGAGTATCGGTAAATTGTTTTCTGTTGACTTTCAAGTAGATGTGACCCTCATATTCGTGTTCCTCATGATCGAAAACCCAAGATTATCTTGAAATCTTGGAGTTCAAAATTTTCGTGGGTGCTGCCTTTAATCCACCCGCGTCTCAGGACAGGCACAAGGTCGTGTTTGGTCCGCGATTAGCCCCCTATCCGCCACCTAGAGACGCGTCCCGTTGCCACGCGACTAACCGGCTGAGATCCTTCGAATGAGGGAGATCCGTGGAACTGTAGAAAAATATGTTGAGTAATGTTGACACTTACATATAAGCAGATTCGTCCCGAGGCCCTGGGCGGCGGCGGGGGGGGGGGGCGCCTGCATGACGGCCACAACCACCCACATCCCGCATAAATAACGTAGGCCGACAGCACCTGCTCCCGGCGCCGCAACTGAAAAATGGACAGATAAGTTGAAGTCCAAGAACCGAGAAGAGGTAGTAGGAATCCACCCTGTGGCGAAGCCACTCAACAAATAGCACGACGGCGAAAGAGACCAATATCGAAATCGCAACAATTTCAATGTATGGCACGGGGCAGGGCGGCGCGGGTTGTTCCAGGAGTGGCGCCCATTCATATTTTCCTGCAGGCGGAGCCCACGACCCCGAGATTCGGGGCAAAAAGATGAGGCCATTCGGGTCATAGAAAACCATAACCAATATCAAAATACCTATTTAACGTTTCGTTCCTTCCACTGTACGGAAAACAGATAAAGAATAGCATCCCTGGAACTCATTAGCAGTGAAAGAAGGGCATTGAAAAATAAAAACAAGAAACAAGAACATGAAAATTGTCGAAAATAACTAACCTCCCGCCTTTTTGGTCCTATCGTTCTCCTTGTGGCTCTTGTTCCCGTTCTCACGTCTCCTACCTCCATCTGCTCGCGTGGCTTGTTTGCTTTCTGAAGATGACAATGGTGGAGGTGGACGTGGATATCGAAGAGGTCCGAGTAGAAGTCGTAGATGACCTTCTCCATTCCTCGTCTCGAAGAAGAAATTGTTCCGTCTGGGCGTCGGAGGACGGACATCTTGGCCTTGGCGAAGTCTCGGCGGGCGTTGCGCCTGCCTCTGCGGCTTCGGCCAGCACTGCTGCTCGTCTCTCCCCGAGGTCTTCTTTTATCGCTTCTCTGCACCGTTTTACGAGCTCGGACGTCAGCTGGTAGTTGCCTGCGGTCTCGCGGCTCCACGCTGGCGTATCAGCTCGAGGGTCTCGTAAGAAGTCGTCTCTTGGTGACTCTTAAACTTTCGGCGCTCTTTGCGCTGTCGCGGAGATGCTGTACAAGCCGATCGTACTCTTCGTCGATGTTGTCGACAACCGCATCTTCCCAAAAGTCGGCTAAAGAAGTGAAGAGACCCCAATTGATGACAAGCTTGGGACTTCACTTCTTGAATTTCGCGGTTTTCTCTCTTCTGAAAAAAAAAGAGAAAAAGAACTTAGCGCGAAGGAGGCGATAGTCTGATCTGGATGACCGATGACCTTACAGAAAGTGTGATCTTCCTTGTAGATTCTCCAAGTCCATATAGAAGGCCTAATTCTCTTCGTCGTAGCTGGATGTTGGAGCGTAGGCGACGAAGATTGTTACGGCCGGCATTGATCCACATCTTCTCAATCGCAAACGTCTGATTCGGGTTGTTAGTTGTTCGAACGAATCGATGTTCATGACCAAGTTCATGTTGACGAGGACACCGACTCCATCAACTCCTCTGCTGTCGCAGGTCCCAAGGAACAGTTCCTCTCCGTCGAAGTGTCGAAGGTGGCGTTCGGTGGCCGGTGTCCCTCGTCTCAGTCAGTCCGATGACGTCGTGCCTGATCTTCCTGGCCTGCATCATCAAATCCTCGATGAAAGCCTCCGATGCAAGTGTGCGTTGAAGGTACAGACCGTCATCATAGTCCTTCTTGTTTCAGGCAGCCTAATTAACCCCTCGGACCTCGTCCTCACTGGCGCTGCCATACCAGTGACTCTTCCGAGATCAGGGAAACATTCTCTATTATTGCTGTTTCGAGCTTGAAGAAATTTTAAACCCACAGGAGATAGCGTACTGGGCTCTATTCACTCGTGGGAGGCTGGAGTGTGATTTCGTCGTGAAGTTAGCCGAGTCACTCCGGGAGTGGACGATGGAGCTTATTTGTTGGAGGCGACTCCGAACCGCCTCCCTTGTACCTCTCAGTCATTTGAATGCAGGGCTTTTGGTCGAATAGATGTGCAGGATATAATCTGCAGACACGCAAGCACACCCACGCACCCACGCACGCATGCATGAACATACCCGCGCGCTGACAGAATGTATGAATCGTTCCGACAATACAGAGGCAGAGGGTCCATCCCCTTAAAGGCAGCACCCACGATGATCTTCACCTTCGAACTTTTGAGAATTTTGGAACCTCAGGCATTGTTCCGACAATTCTGTGATGGAAGTGCTGTCAGAGACCCCGCATTTTATCGCTTCGGAGTCGCCTCCAACAAATAAGCTCCATCGTCCACTCCCGGGAAGTCAGGCTAACCTCCGGTGAAATCACACTCCAGCCTCCCACGGGGGATAGAGCCCAGCAAGCTATCTCCTGTGGGCTTAAAAATTTTCAAGCTCGACACAGCAATAATAGAGAGTGTTCCCCTGATCTCGGAAGAGTCACTGGTACGGGTGCGCCAGTGAGGACGAGGTCCGAGGGGTTAATTAGGCTGCCTGAAACAAGAAGGACTATGATGACGGTCTGTACCTTCAACGCACACTTGCATCGGAGGCTTTCATCGAGGATTTGATGATGCAGGCCAGGAAGATCAGGCACTACGTCATCGGACTGACTGAGACGAGGGACACCGGCCACTGAACGCCACCTTCGACACTTCGACGGAGAAGAACTGTTCCTTGGGACCTGCGACAGCAGAGGAGTTGATGGAGTCGGTGTCCTCGTCAACATGAACTTGGTCATGAACATCGATTCGTTCGAACAACTAACAACCCGAATCAGACGTTTGCGATTGAGAAGATGTGGATCAATGCCGGCCGTAACAATCTTCGTCGCCTACGCTCCAACATCCAGCTACGACGAAGAGAATTAGGCCTTCTATATGGACTTGGAGAATCTACAAGGAAGATCACACCTTCTATAAGGTCATCGTTGGCGACTTCAACGCCAAGATCGGCTCTAGGAGAACGCCTGAAGAACTTCACATCGGTACCCACGGTCCCACAGTGGAACGAACAGGGTGAGAGGCTGTCTGAGTTCATTATGACGACAAAGACCATCCATGGTAACTCACAATTTCAGAAGCCAACCTCCTTTCGATGGACGTGGGAATCACCCGGTGGAGAGTACTCTAACGAAATTGACCACATCATCGTCAATCGAGGGTTCTGCCTGACCGATGTTGGTGTAGTACCGAAGTTCTACACCAGATCAGATTATCGCCTTCTTCGCGCTAAGTTCTTTTTCTCGTGCAGAAGAGAGAAAACCGCAAAATTCAAGAAGTGGAGTCCCAAGCTTGTCATCAATTGGGGTCTCTTCACTTCGTTAGCCGGCTTTTGGGAAGATGCGGTTGTCGACAACATCGACGAAGAGTACGATCGGCTTGTACAGCATCTCCGCGACAGCGCAAAGAGCGCCGAAAGTTTAAGAGTCACCAAGAGACGACTGTCTTACGAGACCCTCGAGCTGATACGCCAGCGTGGAGCCGCGAGAGCCGCAGGCAACTACCAGCTGACGTCCGAGCTCGCAAAACGGTGCAGAGAAGCGATAAAAGAAGACCTCGGGGAGAGACGAGCAGCAGTGGTGGCCGAAGCCGCAGAGGCAGGCGCAACGCCCGCCGAGACTTCGCCAAGGCCAAGATGTCCGTCCTCCGGCGCCCAGACGGAACAATTTCTTCTTCGAGACGAGGAATGGAGAAGGTCATCTACGACTTCTACTCCGACCTCTTCGATATCCAAGTCCACCTCCACCATTGTCTCTTAAAGAGGATGGGTAGCAATTATCGCCCTATCTGCCTACTGTCCGTCGTCTACAAGCTTTTCACGCGAGTGATCCTAAACAGGGACGAAAGGACACTAGATGAAGGACAGCCGTGCGAGCAAGCAGGGTTTCGAAAAGGACTCAGTACGATCGACCACATACACACCGTCTTTAGACTCATCGAGAGTACAAGATGCCTCTCTGTCTCACGTTCATCGATCTGAAGAAAGCCTTCGACTCCGTTGAGACAGAAGCGGTCCTGGAAGCTCTGAGAAACCAGGGCGTTCCTACTCAATACATCAAGATATTTCGTGAGCTCTACAGGAACTTCAACCAGGATTTCTCCATTCTACGACGACATCACCATCGACGTCAAGAGAGGGGTTCGGCAAGGCGACACCGTGTCGCCAAAACTATTCAGCGCCACTCTTGAGGAGGTCATGCGAAGACTGGAATGGGATAACTTAGGGGTGCAAGTTGATAGACGGCGACTTAACCATCTTCGCTTCGTTGACGACATCGTCCTTATAACGCCAAACATCAGCGAAGTGGAACGGATGCTGGTCGACGCAGACGACGCATGTGGGAAGACCGGTCTCCAACTGAATCTGACGAAGACGAGGTTCGTAAGGAACGGATGCTCCATTCTCGCTCAACGGAACTATCATATCCAAATGCTCCAGCACGTATATTTAAATCGGGAAGTCAACATGATGAACGACCTCACTCCAGAGCTGGGCAGGAGGAAGAGAGCGGCTTGGGGAGCTTACAAGAGCATCGAGAACGTAGTAAGGAAGACAAAGAATACCAGGCTCCGTGCCCACCTCTTCAACACAACGGTTTTCCCTGCTTTGACGTACGCCTCAGAAACCTGCGTGTTGCGCAAGCAGGATGAGAATGCGGTCAGCGCCATCGAACGCTCCATCGAGAGGGTGATGCTAGGAATAACGCAAGTGAGGGCTGGAATACGGAGTTGCACCCTTCGTCAACAGTCGAAGATCAAGGACGCTGCCGCTTACGCCAAGTTGAGTAAGATCAGGTGGGCCGGACACGTGATGCGTCTAAACGACAACCGTTGGTCAAGAGCCGTCAGCGACTGGACTCCACGGAACGTGAGGCCCACAACAGGAAGACCACCGACCCGATGGTCAGACTTCTTCACGAAGTGCTTCAAGCAAAGATACAATGCTCTTCGTGTCCCTCGAACGAACAGAATCCATTGGACGACTCTGGCACGCGAGAGGGACAAATGAAGGATTGCTGGCGCCCGCTCGGTGTATCCGAAGATTGACTGGAGTCAAGGTGATCAAGGTGATTTTTCTACAGCTACATGCGCTTTTTCAGCGACCAGCTAGCCCTGGGCGGCTCAGCGGTGGCCGGCTGGAGGGTGGGAGGGTGGGCAGAAGAGGCTGGTCGGAGCGGAGGGCGGGAGGGCGGGCTTCACCTTTAATTGTTTTTTTTGTGGTTTTTTTTTGAATTTTTTAGGTTACTCCATTGTTTTTTTAGGTTATTGTTCTGTTGCTCAGTTTTTTGTTGTTTTTTTTCAGATAATAGGATTATTTATTTATTTATTTATTTAATGCACCAGGAGTGCGCTTACAGATAAAACGTTCATGGTAAGGCATTAGTTAGTAATAATGAGGAATCTTTAGTTAGCTAAGAAAAGTAGGCAATGATGCATATACGGACCATTAATATGAGTGCTATGGTCAGGCCCATAAACATAGATCACCAGCATCTAGTTGTTTTTTTTTCGGGAGAGAAAAGAGCATTTACTTCATCTCCATGACTTCCGAAGATGTGCAGGTAAATGGCGCTAGGGATAACGCCACTTTCCACGAGCGAATGGCATGCGCAGAAAATCCTATACTGAATTTTTGGATGTTAGGTATTCCCTACCCCTAACAATCCAGTGCAGGACTTACCTCTCGCCGGAAACATGTACATGATTAAGAGCTGTTACTTATTGTAACACTATGTCTAGAGTGAAAAACGTGTCTACTTGCTGGTTACTAGTTTAGCGGGCTTAACATTCGCCAGATTTTGAGGAAAATTCTACGACCCCGAAGTTTCTCATGATAGACAAATTGAATTAGTTAACTAGCAGGTGGAAAGAGCACAAATAGCATCAGCAATTTATGGAAAGGATATAGCTAAGATTATGAAGAAAAAATGAATAAGGCCTAAAAACAGAAGGAGTAACCGAAGCGGTAGAAATTCCGCAATTTGACATCAAATATCTGCTAACTGTGCGAAATGTTCATGCTACATCGTCAATACCTAAAATGCTTAGTAAATCAAGCCGAGTTAGTGCTCGCTTCAATGAATCCTGTATTGTAAGTAGACTGGGAGGTAGTCTATTCAGTAGAGAAGCAGTTCGGTTAGCGAAAGCATGCTGCCTCATTCCGGAATGAGAACTACCCGATCTGTGAACAAACAGATTAAAACTCGCTCTGCGAGCACTGATAGGCCTGAAAATCCAGAATTTTGAAGGTTTACAACGAACTTCACCGCGTAGTATCTTGAAACCGAACAGTAGATCGGTCTGCAATCTTCTGAAGAATAGTGACTTCAATCCTAACTTGTATAAACGTACTTGGTCGGTCTGCAATCTTCTGAAGAATAGTGACTTCAATCCTAACTTGTATAAACGTACTTGGTAACTGGGGAGAGACCGAGGGTAATCGGGATTTGGGTAGGCGCGGTAAAATAGTAGTCGTGTGAATGTTCTTTGAATTTTCTCAATTTTTCCAATATCTTTTTTAGACGTCGGGTTCCAAATCGGACTACAATATTCGAGAATCGGGATGATGTGGGCTTTGTATAGACGGAGCAAAATAATGGGGTCTCCAGTATGAATGTGTCGCAACAGAGCAAAAAGTGATTTCAATAATAAAAATAAATAAATAAATAATGTTTGTGTTCTACCTTCTTCTATTGAGTGTTGTGGTAGTTGTTGTGGTAATTCAAAGAGGACTTCGTAAATTTTCGATTTTTCAACGGGGGCTTCGCTTCGATTTTGACCCACGAAAAGCTGCCGGGGCATAAAATAAAATAATAAAAATAAATAAATAAATAATGTTTGTGTTCTACCTTCTTCTATTGAGTGTTGTGGTAGTTGTTGTGGTAATTCAAAGAGGACTTCGTAAATTTTCGATTTTTCAATGGGGGCTTCGCTTCGATTTTGACCCACGAAAAGCTGCCGGGGCATGGACCATCTCAATTGATTCCTGCAGTCACGGAACCCATCTATCTCTCTAATGAGGACTGTAACTAGGCTAGATAGGTACCATTGAAGTCCCATACACTTACCTTTTATTGGAAAAACACTCCATTCCATATTGCCTGAAATGTTCAGCTTCTGGCATTCCCGCGTAATAAAAACCATCCTCTAGGTATAAATGAACTTAACACAGCTATGGTTCTTTACCTTCTTGGGTAAAAACATCCTTTGCAAAGAAAACTGAAAAAAAAGCTCGGAAACATGGGACACCATCCGAATATGGCGGAGGGCCTAGGACACCGTCCATCCGATAGTGCCGATCCGGATGTCGATTCATCGATTTTTTCGATTCTCCAACCCGGATCAAAATTGGCATACTGGGGTAATTCACCACGATGATCACGTATCTGACGGCCATTTTGTACCACGTGGTTATTGATTCATTGATTTTATTGATTTTTCGCAAGTTGTGCTGCAGGTGTGGC